>CM039138.1:5418421-5494280 GCA_022036555.1 Microstegium vimineum | reverse complement strand
TGATCCTAGTGTTTTGGGGGGAGCTATCCCGAAGAAATCATCGCTCAATTTCGTTCGGATTAAGGGGAAGAAGGATTTCGGGGAAAACTTAAGAACCGATGAACTTGGCAGAGAAATTTCCCGATCTGCGTACTCGTGGGTTTGAGGAGAATTCCTTTGGTGCAAAGATTGCGCCTCAAAATTTAAACAACAACTTGGTTCAAACAGATTTGAAGAATGTCTCTTAAACAAAATATCTCATCTCGGGATCAAAGAGGGGCAAAAAGCAAATCACAAAGAACTCAAGCAAACAAAGGGCACCATGACTTACAGAGGGTAAGGTCCGATTCCCACCAAAGATTTGCGAATTCTTACAAGGTTGGAGAGATCAACCTAGGGCCCTCATGAACTAGAGAGAGGTTAGAGAGAGAGAGAGAGTTGGGGATTATGAGAGGTGTTCAAGAGGTGGGATGAGGGATACCCCTTCATCCCCTACTTAACAGGCTTTGGCTATTTCCCAAAGACACCCTAGATACAAGACCGAATTACCTAGCCCTAAGACATTTTAATCCAAGTCGGGTACTCTCAGCCACTCATTTGAATGGACGGCCCCGCTTCCTGCCAGGAGTTCCCGTCCTCTCGACGCAACCTCTAGGATTCTGCCACGTGCCATCCCCGCTTCCTCGGAAGCTCCGCCGGGTTTGAGGCCCAAACCTGCGAAACCCGCCACGGTAGCTTTCGGCTCAACTACCGAACCCGAGTTTTGAGGCCCAGACTCGGAAACAGTCCTCCGGTGGTGTTGCGGCCCAAACCACCAAACGCTCGACTCGAGCCACCTTGTCCTCACCCCGGTCGGACTCCGAGTCCCCTAAGCCTCCGCTCAACCAGCTCAACCTCCGTATTGACTCAGTCAACTCGGTCTACCTCCATGTCTTCTCGCACTCGCGCCGGTGCCAAGCACTAGCCACCACAGTAGTCCGCCGACGCCATGGTCCCTCAGTTTGAGCCTGACTTCCGTCCTTCACCACTCTCAGTCCATCGGCACGGCAATCCTCTACTCGACCTTCTCTATGCCATTGACTACTGTCTCCGGGCACAGCACCTGCACACCACAAGCCGATAAACAACACTTTTGCTTTCGCAAGAGGTTAGTGAAACCACTCAAATTGAAATACTCACGTGTTGATCAATCACTCATCATCAAAACTGAACAAACATAGGCACATATCAACCATGTGCTCGCAATCTCCCCTTGATGTGTGCATTGTCAACACAAGTGTATTTCAGATTTGAGCCACAGGTAAGCTCTCCAAATGACTAAAGCTAAGAAATCCAAAACGGGGTCACTTGAGAGAAGCAACGAGTCCAAAACTTGGTTCCCAAAGACATGGGCAATGGCTCGACGCACCAAGAAAAACAAAGCTAGCCCTCAAGAAGAGACAGAAAAGGCTCAACACCGCTAGCACACCAAAATACCCAATCAAAAGCTATCAAAGCTCAGAGAACCAATCAAAACACTGATTAAAGCTCCAAGATACCAATTTAAACCAAATAGGCTCAAAAGTCCAATCGAAACCTGTTGGAGCCAACAAAGAAAGCTAGACCCTCTAGAGGAGGCAAGGGCTCAACACATTAGCAAAGGCTCCCCTGAGCAAAAGCACACTCATAAGATACCAATTTGCCTTTCGGCCAAGAGATTTTCCAAGATACCAAAAGAGAGCCTTATGGCTAAAATTGTGAGAATAGGAAAAAGCTCAAGTGCCAATAAGACTCTGTTGAGCTAAGATCACTCTAGAAGCCATTTAGAAAAGGTAATGTGTGAGCAAGGAAAGGGTATCCCTCCTAAAGACAACTAAAACATGTCTAAAGTTTAAGATAAACCCTCAAAACTATCTCATGATAGAAAGTAGAACTATCCTAGCAAATTTCATCAACAACCCAAAGACCCAAACTGAATCAAAATTTCATTTTTCGAGTTTGCAAAAAAATTTGTTTTAGACACAATACAAGTGTAGTGAGTGGTTGTAAGCAATTGTTGCCATTTATCAACCGGGCGAAGCAAAGAGCTTAACACACCGGTTCGGCCCATACAGACACCGCTCAAGTTCAACCCACAGGGGAAGCAGTCCGAACAAACAGTGAAGTGCTCCACAAATGCAAACCCAAAAATGTTTTTTCAATTCCTATTCAGAGAGTACTTCATTTTGATAAAGTTTAAACTGGTCTAAATGGAAGTGAATGAAACAATGAGAGCCTATTTACAATTTTATACAAGCAACCAAAGGGCCCTAAAAAGCAAAAATGTGTTCATTTTAGAGGTGCTAGGGAATTAAGTTTAGTTTTAAAGTTTTTCTAACTTAGGTCTTTGCTTCAAGAGATCAAGGGAGTCTAAGTTAAGCAACACCTAGACACATAAAAAAACCTCAAACAGAGCATAGATTCATTTATCGGCTATGGTATGTAGCTCAAATGAACTATGTCACAAATGAATGAGATCAAAATGCAAACTGATACCAAAAAGAACTAAGAAAAATTACCAAAAGAAAAAAAATAAAAGAAAGGTCAAATAAGAACCAAAAGAAAGGGCTATGATACACAAAGATGTTCCCCCAAATAAAAAGGGAAGCAAAAACCCAACTCGCCCCCAAGGCGAGAAAAACACAGCTTGACCCAAAAGGTTTTGTGAGAATGTCCGCAAGGTGGTTTTGGGTTTCGCATGCCGGAGGTCATGTCGCCCTTTTTCATAGTGATCTCTTAGAAATGAAACGAATGTCAATGGCTTGGGGCTTAAGTGAAGAACGGGATTTTTGGCCACACTAATGGCACTTGCTTCACAAAGCAGAGGCACTTTGTAAGCACAAGACCAAATCCTTCAAAGTTGAAATTTATCCAAATCAAATGTGAACAACAGTGCGGCGCAACATATTAGCTTGCAGGTCGATGGCACGCTAGATGTTTACGAGAAGACCAAGACACAAGAGAAGACCCGAGAAAATTGGCAAAGTCCCAGAAGTTTACTTCTGATCACGACGCAAACCCACGAAATCGGCATCAGATAACCGCAAAGCACAAGAGGGAGGAGGCGGAAAACCAAGGACTAAAATTTGGGAGTGAAGCGCAAATACCTTTTGATGGTTTCACCCCCCTGTTGGCGAAGTGCGCGGCGACGCCTGAAGCGTGCACACAAAAGGGCACGAATTGAATGTTCGGGGGTCCTATCAGTCAAGAGCGACCCCACATTCGGTACTCCTTTGTTCCCCCGCCTCTCCTTCATCATCCACATAAGGCGCGTAGTCGACCCTGGGGGTCGAAAAAGGGTTTGCCTATCCATGTCAAAAATTTTCGAATGTCTTTCGTGTATTGCCTTGGTGCACAAAAGTCCCCTTTCCCCGGGGGTTTTTGTTTGCATCCTGAGAAGAAAGTCAACCTCCCCTCATGTTCATCTCAAATTCCCTGCTCTAAAATCTACAAACTTTGGGAACAAGAGCATGAGAAGAAACCCCCCAAAGTGTTTTTTCCCCGTAAATCTGGACTAGGAGGTGTCTTTGCCTTGCTTTAGGAGAAAAAGCGTCTTATCACCGATCCAATTTTAAACCCTTAGCAAGCAAAAAGTTTTCAATTATCTACCTGCTCTGGGGGTTTTTTCAAAACCTACAAAGCTTTTTGAATTTAAAAAATGGTTTGGAAACTGGATTTTTTAAACCGGGGTTGCCTAAATTACTTCTCCCCTTTGTGCCGTTTAAGAAAGCACTTTTTTAAAGTCCATTTGAAATGTTTAAAACCCTTTGAAGCGCAAATCTAGAAGGTTTCTAATTGCTTTAAACGAGAGGGAGCAAAAGGGTTTTCCCCATAATCTATCCCCCCCTTTTGAAAAAGCCTTGCGCTACCAACCTAGCCTTATTACGCACTACCCCCCATCTTCACTTTTTTTATTTTTTAAACCCCTTGGTACCTATTTGGGTGGAAAATAGGTGGTGGTGGCACTAGACCAAATGCGGTTTATCAAAGTTTTCCAACTCCCCTGCATAGCATTGACCCAAAACCCGGGTCATAAAGAGTGTCCAACATCTCGGGGTCAAAAGACGCGACAAAAGCCCAATGAAAAAAGTGGGAATAGGATCTGGACCGCATGACTCGCGATCAATATCGCCGATGATGTCTCCGGGGGTGCTGCTGCTTATGTGCGGGGGCTTGCTGGAGAAGTAGCCTCCCCCTCGACAGAGCTGGAGCCCCTCAGGTGCAACGCGCACCGACTGAGGAAGCTGCTCGAACCCCCCCCATGTGGGGAAAGTAGAAGGGTGGGGGCCGGACCCAAAGTGGAGTGCGGGTCGACAGGGGCGCCGGTGGAGTCGACTCGGGTCACCAAAATCGGCGTCGTCCTACTCCCCCTCCAAAAAGAGTAGAGTGAAAATCATCCCCCCCTGCAAGCTCAAAATTAGTGGAATCAAGGCTTTTTCATCGAATGTAATTCACAAGTCCCCATCACTGGGTTAGTTAAAGGGTTTAAGGCCGATAAGCACGAGGTGTGTAGAATAACCGGAAAGATACCATCAGAAGCCCGAGACTAAAAATTTATCCAACTTACCCCCCCTTTTTGGGAGAAGCACCTGCACCCAAAAACCCGTGGGGTGACTTCCCTTTGGGGGGTCTCCAAAACACAACTCATAAGAGGTGTTTTCTTGAAAGCCGGAGAAAATGCGTTGAAAACTAGCAAAATAACTGATCGCTTCGGCTCAATACCTCTTAGGGTCCTATGTCATCGAGCACGTCCAAAGCCATCTCAAAAGGGTCCGTTTTTTGCGTTCAAAAAACGCCATTCTACGGGAGTGTGAGGGAGGAAAATTGGTGACCCAAAACCCCAAAAGAAGAGCAAAAGGTCTTAAAATGAGCATTTTTGAATTTGTGCCATTGTCATGCGGATATCTCTTATGGATTCTTAGGTGCTATTTTGTAACCTAAATCGATCACGAAAAGTGGAAAAGCCTCATCCTTACTCTCCAAAAAGAACACCAAGAGTATCTCGGTAGTCATAAATGACTACAACCACATCCACTTCTTCCCTCCAACCCAACCCCAGCTGGACCAACTGTGACCCTTGTAAGAGTCGCCCGGGTTGTTTGGGCATGATCTCAGCACGGGAGGATGGGAAGCGGCAACCATTTTCCATGCTGAAGGTGGCACACCAAAACCTTCTCGAAATTCGCTTTGGCAATCCCTTTGGGTAAGGTCCTCGAGCTAAGCCTTGCAAGCAAGTCAAAATCAAAGTCCCAAACTCCATGCCACTTCAAAGATCAGAAGAAGAACTGGCAAGAAGACATCGAGAAGGTCCCGGAAGAGATTGAAAAATCTGCACGAAAAACCTTCCCCAAAGGGCAAAAACCCACAAAAAAAATACCCCGGAGTCCAAATCTGAGAAAAGTTAGGCTTGAAACTCACTTCAAAATGTCTTCAAGGAGTTTGGAAAAATGAAAAAAAGGTTAAAATGCAAATTCGCGACAAAACCATCCCTTTAGAACAAAAGACGAATGCACAGATTGACCCTTGGGCACAACCCTTTCCTCTATCTTGTCCCCAATGTGTATACTCGGTGTGGAGCACAGGGTCGAGGCTGGAGAACCCCTTGGCACTTCCCATATATGCGTGAACATCTAGAATCCACGCCAAGTCTCCCCCAGTCTCCTTTCCCACATCAATAAAAAGACAAAGGGTGAGCAAAGGTGCACATGGGGGTTTGTAAACTGTGAAGGTACCAGTGTTGTCCCATTTGCCCAAAGAAGAGTTTGGAGAAAAACCAAAAACCTCCTGTCCCATGGGGGGATTTGCGATCACCCCGATAGGGAAATGTGGTCCCCTAGAGAAAGGGAGAAATGAAGCCACCGCCACGGGTCCCTGTCTAGGGTCCGACGGTACCCGTGGGGACGACCACCACGTGTCCGGCCTGAGGCCTAGCCTCTCGGCCTAGTAGTGCGCCTCCGAACTTCGGTGCACGTACCCCCAAATTTTGGATGTTTTCATGTCCCAGTTTTTCAACTCAACCTGCCTCCCATCATCTCTCTTCCTCCTAAAAAAAAAACTCAGCCAAAGGCCCATCCCCCCCACAATACTCACAGTGGTTCTCCCCACTTTGGTGGCACTCTCTTGTTGGGTTTGGGGGCTCTAGCTTTCTTGGAAGGGGTACTAGAGATATCTGGCAAGGTGTAGTGGGTTCCCAAGATGATTTGGTTGGAAATCCACCTTGTTCTGGAGTGGTTTGGGTGGCTTTAACACACCATTTCCCCAGGAAAATCAGAGGGGTCGGTGGCTTAGGGGGAGTGATCTTGGTAAAACTTGGGAGTTGTGGTGGGTTTTCACTCTCGCCAAACCACTGCCTCACCGATCTTTCGAACATGCTATCGTCCTTCCCCCTATAGCAAAACCTCTCCCGTGCTGCCGCCCGCTTGCTTAGCTAAACAACATCCCCAAGCGGCTTCGGCAGGACACCCAGCTCAAGAAACCTTGTACTTCGTGATTCTTTAAAACTCAATTGATATATGCAAAGGGTTTTTTTGGCAATGGATACAATACAAAGGAAAAATGGTGGGATTTGGTGTGAGTTTTTTGTGGTGTGTATGTGTGTTTTAGGGGGGGGGGCAAAAATTTCCTGATGTTGGTAAAATAAACTTTATGACTCTTCTTGTCCTTGGGGATAGAACTGAATATGCCAAAACCCCAAAACTCTTGCTGTTAGTCTAGATTGGATATATAAATACTAACGTGCAGTCATCATTTACATCGACCACACAAGCTGATAATCTTGATTATACAACAATACAATAATTATTTGCTTGGATCATTTTCCCAGTTCTTGATAATCTGACTTCGTTCGTCGTGTGGGTCTTGTTGGTGAGATTCATTGACTTCATCGAAGAGGTGCTGCTAACTACGTGGTTCTGTCTTGGTTTCGTAATGTCACACATCTCCAAAAACTTTGATTGTACGTCTCCGTTTCGCTAAACAAAGAAAAAAACATACTATATTATATTGTGGTTAGGGGTTTACTAAGTAGTTGTATTTTCACAGGAAATTAAATGGATGGTTATAATGAATAGGGATCAACTCACAGTTTTCCGCTTCCTGGTAAGCTCCACGTAGCTTGCGCTTGGTCTCATCTATATTCATTTCAGTCATTGAACTTTCCCCTCTTACATGTCCCTACCTTGGGTCCAGCCAATGATTGGCTTGGCATACCTTTTTCTTGAGCCAAAGTAACCATACATTGAATCAGTGAAGCTTCAACTAAAAAATTTTAAATATCATATAACAACCTATATACATCTCAGTAGCAAAGAAGTTAATTTTACCAGGACTAGGCCGGGTGGCAGCTCCCTGGCACCCAATAATCGAAGAAATTCTCGTAACTGTCCCTTGATTCTCCTCATAGGGTTTCTTTCAACAAAAGTTTTCTTAACACGTCACCCTGTTGGTGCAAATTTAGTACTAGAGTTTTTAAATTTTTGATGCGCACGCGGGGGGACTTGTGATCCTTCTTCATGTGTTTTCTTGAGTGTTACTGGCGGGCTTGTGTTCCATGATGGCCTCTTTTTCTTTTTGGGTGCTCATGTGGATTCCTATTATCAAATGGTGGCCTTGAATCATGGTAATGCTTGTACTATTATTGGATCTTTACTCCATGGCGCAGTACTGTTTGAGGGCTTAAAACCCATCAATTCTAGTGTTGCTCATACGACAGCCTCCCTTTGTCCATGCTCAAGTTGGTTGGTACAATAGTGTATTGTCATATTTGGTTAAAAGCTACAAAATACTTCATAAAAGATAATGAGTGGAAAGCAAGAGTCATATTGTTATACTTACTTATCCTATCATCATCATTTCCCCGAAGAAACTTTGTTTTTGCCATTTATAATCAAAGCAATAAGCAAAATAAATTTAAAAAGGTTAGATTTTGGGGTCAAGTGAAGGTTAACTAAGAGCAAATAAATGTGTTTGAGCCACTCATTTAAATAAAAACAGAAAACAAAGTGATGTTTATATTAGTACCTCTGAGACATTTTGGATTTCAATTGCATCGGTCACAAGAAAAAGTGCTCCAATGTCCATAGGTGGGTAGCAAGTCCTTCATCTTCTGTGGTAATTGTATTCGATATATCTAATGTTTATCTTCAAATTAATTATCTTTAGCTAATAAGGTGATGGCTGAAGAAGGAAATGATTAAGTAGACACGTACTAAGATATCCACATTCACACTCACTTGAATCATTATCAATCGTAGCTTTTGTAGCTAAATCCAATCATCAACGATAGCTTTCCCGTCCCTGCAGCACATAATGAAGGGATTGGGAAGTTCATAGACGGTACTAGATAGCATACACAAAAATATAAGGTATTTTAGTTCAATATCACTAGAAATAGCAAATCAATCTTCTAAAGTAAATTTATCAAGTATACGAGCTCTGTGTTGCCACACTATTTAAATTATGTGCCCAACAAAAAATGTTTCACGCACAAACTGGGTGAGTAATCAAGCTTATTGGGTAGAAAAGAAAACTTGCAAGGTACTTGCCCTTTCCATAATTCATTTTCAGTTCTTAGTGATGAAATCCTTATTGATAAAAAGATAGCATCATCAGGTTTGAGTCCACAAACCGAAACTACCAGATTGTAGGGCCAAAAGCATTTCAGGTTAGCATCTAGTTAGCCATAAGATAATTTAATGGCTTCCCATCAACAATCGCTAGCAACAACCTCATGAGAAGCTCCTACAACAAATTTTCTCCCAACACCCTTTCTGCCAACAAACTATAGCACACCTAACGTCGTCTCTGAGATGATCCTGCAACACCTTGAGAAGATATATGAGAAGAACTTGGAACACCCTGAGAAGATCTTGGTTGCTGTCTGCAGACCTTCAGATGCCTCAAGTATTTATAGTTAGAATATGTACACTCACCCATATCAAAAACGAGAATTGATCAAATGGACATTAATTGATTACATGGCCAAGCAACAAACATCTTTACAACATCGCCTATAGTCTTGATTTCAGTACAAGGGTGTGGCACTAATGTTTCATGTTTGAGGACAACATTCACAATAACTTCAAACAAATTCGTTCCAAGAGCCTAACCCGCCAGCTTATTGTTTGGATTAATGGAAACAATCGTTGCCTTAGCCACTTTTTTTATTACTCAACATGGAAAATAAGATGACCTCATTTCCGGCCTAAAGTAGATGTTGAACTTATGAGAAATGGTTTAAATGCTCAGTTGGGCAGATATTAAAGCACAAATATAAAATTTGCATCAAAGGGAGAACATTACAAGTGCATCATGTTGAAAACTGTTGGACATTGTTCCTTGGTGATGATGTAATTGTAAGGAAATGGACCCTTGGCCATTTAGTTTAGATTTTGGTGTTCTATGATCAACATGACTAAATTGGACTAATGAGTTTGTAAGTGTTTGTTTTGAAGTCCAATAGAGTGCAAACACGACTTGGACAAAGGAAATATAATGGTTAGATGATCAACACCTCAAGCAAGAACCTTAGAAGCATTATTAAAGACCTAAAAGATCAAGAAAAGTTCAAGCACGGAAAATGGAACCAAGACGAACGCAAAAATGGCAAAGAAATGAAGTTTTCAGGCTGCTTCGGACTCTGAACAGTAGGTCCGGACCAATGAACAGTAACCGTCCGTACCAATGAACCAATGATTAGTACCTGTTAGGAGTTAGGACCATTAAACCCTTAGTCCGGAGGTGTCCAGAGAGGTTTTCATAGCTATTTTTGCTCTAGAATTGATCGATTGGAGGTCAGGACCATCGTGCTTCGGTCCAAGGCCAATGTCATTAAAAAAGCACGCACAATAGTTGGTTCAAATGGTCGTCTGTTAGCGACTGTTGGAGGGCTCAGACTAGTGAATAGTAACTATCAGGACTAACGAACAATAGGGTCCTAAGCTCATATTTTAGGCATAACTCTTACCTCTAAACTCTATTTCAGACTTTTTGGAAAGCTCTAAACTATGAACTTGTGGAAATCAAGTTTGAGAAAAGCTTAGCAATTGGAATAGGAGAGAATTTCTGAACACATCCAAAGTTTGATCTAGAGGTGTGAAAGATGCTCTCTTTGGTTACAACGGCTAGCTTCTCATTGGGGCTTATATAGTCGAGACTTAAGGAATATATCAAGGGGGGTTGATACACTATTCTAGTGCTCTCCAAATGCATAGTGCTTAGTGATACACTTGGTGATTATCGTAGGTTCTTTGCAAAGTGATTAGGTTAGTTAGACCACTGCTTATGAGCTTACTCTAGGTTTAGGCCTAGTATTTAGTGGATTTGCATACCTCTTACTACTTGGTGCTTGTGTGCACTGTTGTTTGTACATCAGAGGGCTTGTAGTCTTGCAAGATCACACCAGCTGTGTGTAACACCTGAGTTTTCAAACACACGAAAATCACAACTTTTTAAAACTTTTTGCTTAGTTAACCCATTTTGGTGTTTGCATGATAGGAAACCCCTATAGATGCACAAGTAGATCCCAATAGTACTAAATATTTGTTGCATGCATTTCATTTAAATTAACTTTGATTTGTTTCTTTGGTTTTATGTGTTGCACTTCAAAACTAAGCAAACCGTTTTAGAAAAGGGGAAAGGAGAAGGAAAAGGGGTTGTCTTAAAAGCCAACCAGCATAGACCACCCCCTAGCCCAACTGCAAGCCAACGACCCAGGTCGGTTGAGACCAACAGCTGAAACCCCCCTTCCCCTCACCCTCTCGCGCGGCCCAGCGAGGCAGGCCCAGCTTGACGCCCTTCCCCCAAACCCCAGCAGCAGCAGGCCGGCCCGGCGCGGCGAGAGCACCCGCAACAGGCCCCCGCACTGTTTCCCCTCTCAGCGCCGCTGACAGGAGGGCCCGCGACCCCAAAATGTCATCCCCAACCTCCGCTCCTTTTTCCCTCTCGGCCGAACACGGGAGGAGGCAGGGGAAAGGAGGCCGCTGCCCTTGCCGTTTCATGCCGCGCCAGCCAAATGCACCGCGCCGAGGCAGGCGGCCGCAGGCCGCCAGAGCACGCGCCTGCTCGGCCATGCCCCCTCGCGCCCGCCCCCGCTCGGTGCCAAACCCCGGCAGAGAGTGACGCTCGCCGTCAGCTCCTGGAGCCGCGGCAGCACCCCTCTGACCGGCACCACGCACCGGGACGCTCCACACTACCCCGCTCCCCAAAACCCTAACCCTAGAGCCTCCCATCCACCTCAATTTCAAACCGAGCTCGCCATGGCGGTCCATTGCCGACCCCAATCACCACGGCCGAACCAACACTATAAAAGGGCAAAGCCCCGTCGGACCGCGCCTTCCCCAAGCCCTGTCGCCACACTCGTCCACTGCGGAAGGAAGAAGGGAGAACGCGGGGAGGAGAAGGGAAGGAGAGGAGCCGGAGCCCGGGCGCACTGCCGCGACAATAGTCGGAGCTCGTCGGGAAGGACTGCGCCATCGACCACCTCGACATAGCGGTTCGACACGGCTCTGCACGGCCTCACCTCGCCATGCTACGCCTCGCCCTGCATCGCTAGCCTCGTTCGTCGACACCCAAGGTGAGCCATCCCCTCTGTGTCGCTGCGCATCGCTCGCCCGCCATGGCCAGACACCGTCATGGCGAGGCCTTGTCCACGTTGCGTGAGGACATGCTGGCCCTTGCCATCTGTACGGGCTCTTTGCACCACGTAGAGCACGCGAACACGCACCCGCAGCCGCCGGAAGGCCTTGAGACAAGCCCCCCGCGTTCGCCTCGCCAGCGCAGCGAGCTCCGCAAGCACCGCAGTGTCGCCGCCTTTCTGGAGCGCTCCGGCCGCCTCGCCCGACGAGGGAGGGCCGTCGAGCAGTGTAGCCACACGCGCACCTAGCCACTTCACGTGTAGGCGCCCTAGGAGCCCCTGTCTCGCTGGCCGCGCAAGCCCGACCACCGGCGGCCGCGCGCCATGGCCGCGGCCCCCACCCCTGCCGCGCCTATTTGCTCCGCTCCGGCCACCTCGCCCCCCGAGGAGGGGCCGTAGATCTGCGCCGTGATTGCGCGCACCTGGCCGCATAGTCAGGCGAACCCAAGGGGACACCCCAGCTCCGCCGCCGTCGTCCGCAGAGACCCGCAGCCGCTACGTAGCCCGACGAGCAAGTGCTCCCCTTTGCGAGCAAAAGCAAGGAGGAAGAGGAGTCAGGCACTCATTTTGTCCGTGCGCGTGCGTGCACGGGAGCTTGGCGCGTCGCATGGGAGGCGAGCAGAGCGGAGGGAAGGAGCGGAGCCTGGGAACACCGTGCTCGCGCGCGCGGCACGTCCAGGACGAGCGAAGCAGAGGTGGCAGGCCTGCCGCAGCGCGGTCTACTGTGGACCAAGGGGAAAAGAGAGGGAGAGGGGGTGGGGACTGGTGAACCTTGTCCATTGGAGCCCCCAGCGCCCTGCGGGCCCAGGGAGAGAGAGGCAGTGGGCTGTGGCGCGAATCAGGCCCAAGGAGGGGAAGAGAGGTGGAAGGAAGGGAGAGTGAGGGCTTGGGCCGTGCGCCTTTGGGCCTCAGCGCTAATGCGACCCAACCGAAGGCAGGCCGACAGGATCCAGACTGACAGCCAGGCCGAATAGCAACAGCCGGCCCAGACCCTCTGATCTATCCTTTTTTCCCTTTAAAAATCAAGTTTTGGAACCTTAAAATTCCTAGAAAATGCATATATTTTCAGAAAAAATACAAACTTGGTGTCCAAAGTTTCCTTAAAACAATCCTACGTCATAGGCTTATGAATGAGTGAAGTTGGATCTTTTTCGATCTCTTTTGCATTTTCATGATTATCTTTAGTAATGTCTAAGTCGTGGTTCACTTACGGTTTTAGACCGGAGGAGCGACTGTGAGGAGGAGGACCCTGACTACACGGAGGACCTCGACGACGACTGGACAGGCGCCACGTCCCACTCACCATCATAGCACCTATTAGACATAATATGATCTGAGTAGATTGCTATTGCTTTACTTTATTGCATTTGCGCTGATAGGATGCATGGTAGATTGCTTGAAAAGCCGTTACCTTGTCGCAACCTTACCCCCTGCACACCGCTTATAGGCTAGACACCACTATATTACCATGTCACATGCTTCTATTCATGCTTTTACCTTACGCTGAGTAGAGGACTTGTTTGTGAGTGGCTAGGCACCGTGTGCCATTAAAATGATGATAAACAACTGGGGAGATCTTGGCGTGTGTTCTTGGGTGTGTGGTGAGGGTTGAGTCGATCAGACAGGCCCTACGACGAGTCGTGGGACGAGTCTTGCCGGGGGTGCGACCTGGGCATCCCCGTGAGATACCTGTGGCGGGTATTTGTGTTCTAAGGAGATCCCGGGCGAGCCCGGGATAGAGGTGCTGTGATGGCACAGGGGAGTACCCCGATTGTGGAGATGACTGTCTGATCCCACTAGGATCTGGAATAACAAGGGAAAACAGAACCATGAGCCTCTCGTGCACACCCCTCGTCCCTGAATGGGCGGGGTGCGGATATCGATCGGTTTGGGCGATGCCATTACTGCCAGGTTGTTAGGTGATAAGGGTGGGTGGTGCCGGTTTTGAGGCCCACACCATCCTAGATGCACAGTACCACGGTGGTCAGGTGCTGCGTCTCCCAGTCTCAGTTTGCCGGTGCGCCGGGGGAGCCCCAGGGCTGAGTGGCAGGATGGTGTCGTTCCGGATCAGGAGATAGCCGTTATCAGCCTAGACCGCGACCACGGTCGATGATGGTGATCTTGTGGGTACATGTGTACACACTCTGCAGAGTTGATCGATCTATACGTATAGCGTGTCCCCGGTTATAGACATCTCATGACCTACGCCTCACTTGTTGTAGAGAGATGAGTCCTTCCTCTTCTTTCCCCTGGGTTATGCAGGAACTGGCTGCAAGCCGCTGAGACAAGGACGAGAGGGAGTTGTCCTTGTCGACTAGAGAGTGTGAGTGTGTGTGGTGAGATGTGTGTGGATGGGATGAATGTGTGGGAAATGTGTTAAAACATGAGAAACAACTTATATTATATTATACTACATAATAATGAACTTGCATAGGAAAAACCACAGCCAGATATAGATTCTCTTTTCTACCCTTTTGCATACCACCTTCCACATAGCAAAAGCAAAGCATAGGGTGGGAGCCAGTGGCCAGTACAAATCGTACTGAAAGATTTTGGACTCAGGTGACGAGTCGGAGGACGGGTACGAGGACGTCGACCGGAGGAGTAGGGTTTCATGCTGCGCTCGAGTTGGTGATGCTGGAGATCTACGCTTCACTTCGCTGTTCTGGATGCTGCTCGTTCGTGTGATTCCGCCAGTGTGGCAATGTAATAATTAATTAGACCTCTATTGTACTCCTTTAATTCAGAACTCAATGTATGTTGATGTTATCAACTGTAATTTGATAATGCAATGGGATGATCTTCGGAGACTATCGTATTATAATTCGCATCTGTGGATTTTCCCTTCGTGGAAAATTGAGATCGTTACACCGTGTACAAGGGAACAAGGCCCTTGGTGTTTCAACTGGAGCTTGATAGTGAAGATGGCAGGGTGCATTTGGGAAAGGTTTGCTGGAAGGCACTTGAAGACTCACTTGCATGTGTGGAAGGCCGAGGCTATCCATGGAGTTACCCGACCAGGAGCTTGGTCCTTGCGAGGGATTCCTTGCGAGGGGCTCCAACGAGGACTAGGGGAAGCTTGAGCGCTTCTCGATACCTCGATAAAAATACCTTTACTAGCTTAGTTGGTAGGCTTGGAATTTAGGTTGCATAACTCTTTTGCGGTAGAGGTAGCAACACACTTAGTAAACCATAGTGTTGCACATATAGATAGTTTATCTTTTGCATAGGTTTTGCTAAGGTTAGAAAAAGAGGCTATAGTTTAGAGTTATCTTTGGACCTTTTGCTTCACCGCCATAGAGCCGATGTTGTTTAGAGAGGGAAGGATGGATACTCGTGTGTCTAGTACATGCTCCCGTTGGCTACCACAACCATATATCACCATGCCCGTAGATCACCAAAGCCCGGAACCCTCAAGATAGGCGCATCATGCCCAAACCTAATACCTTGCGTGGATCCGCCCACAAAAACACATGAATAGCCAGGGAAGCTCAAGATTGAGACTATAGGTTTTGGATCTAAGCTCCACCAGCTTCGGGTATGACCAACAACACCAAGTCATTGGATCGACGCTAGAAAATTAAAGGTGCTACCATGGTCACTAGTTTCCATTCTGGCTCCATTCGTTGCTACATTGCCATCCACGCCGCCACACCGTGAGGTCGTTGCCGCCCCTTCCCTGGCTGCCAGAAGTGCCTGGCCACAGCGTTGTTCACTAGATGGCATGGGAGGCCATTTGCTATCGGTGCATGTGGACAAGTCCTGTAGCCGTGACCTTCGTATTCCCAAGCCGGCCCAGGCTGGCCGTACCACCTGACATGGCCCCAATGTGGGCAGCCACCGGATTCACGCTCGAAGGTCCCGATTCGCCTCACCAATGCATCCAAGGAGCTGTAGACAAAGAGGAAGAGGAAAAGGGGGTCAAAGGAGGTGGGGTGGGAGGCTCGGTGTGGTAGAGGGAGACAACATTCGCAAAGGTGCCAGATTAGGCGCGGGTTGGCCGAATCCAGCCTAAGCTGCGCCAGAAACCACCGTTGTTGGTGCTCTCTGGCAACCCAAAAATGCAGCCCCCTCCAAGGTTCAGAGTTGTGGCCTCTGCCACACCCCCATAGCCGCTTCTGCTGCGGCGCCGCCCTGGTCGCCGAGCACTATCCTCACATGGTTGTGCTCGTGACTAACATAGACGTGAGAGCCTCACCGCTACCATCCTAGGGAGCTGTGCGTGCTCCCAGTAGGTCCCTCTCGCAGCGGCAAGGGAAAGGGAAGGGAGGTGCTGGATGGATGTGGCGGCTAGGGTCTCACCGTTTGAGCGTGATGGGGGCACCTTAGGCATTCTGAATCTCGGCTTGAGACAAGTGAACTTGCAAGAACCATTGAGTACTTCGATGATTTCTTACTTTACTCAATTGATATATGGAAGTCCTTTCTGTGGCAATGGATACAATCCAAAGGAAAACATGGTGGAATTCTGGTGTGTATTTTTTGTGGTGTGGTGGTGTGTGTGTGTGTGTGTGTGTGCGCGCGCGCGTGTGTGTTTGTGCATGTGTGTGTGTGGGGGGGGGGGGGGGGGCACTGATTTCCTTGATGTTGGTAAAAGACACTTTATGATTCTTCTTGGCCGGCCTTGGGGATAGACCTGAAATGCCATAACCAAAACTGTTGCTGTTAGTCTAGATTGGATATATAAATACTAACAGTGCAGTCATCATTTACATCGACTACCAACAAGCTGATAATCTAGATTATACTAACAGTACAATAATTATTTGCATATGGATCATTTTCCCAGTTCTTGATAGTCTGACTTCGATTCGTTGTGTGGGTCCTGTTGGTGAGATTCATTGACTTCGTCGAAGAGGTGCTGCTAACTACGTGGTTCTGTCTTGGTTTTGTAATGTCACACATCTCCACAACTTGGATTGCACGTCTCGCTAAAACAAAGAAAAAACATAGTATATTGTGGTTAGGGGTTTATTAAATAGTTTTATTTTCGCAGGAAACAACAAGGATGGTTATAACTGAATAGGGATCGACTCACAGTTTTCCGCTTCCTGGTAAGCTCCACGTAGCTTGCGCTTGGTCTCATCTATATACATTTCAGTCAATTGAACGTTCCTCTTACATGTCCCTACCTTGGGTCCAGCCAATGATTGGCTTGGCATACCCTTTTTCTTGAGCCAAAGTGGTGGCAGCTCCCTGGCAGCAATAATTGGAGAAATTCTCGTAACTGTACCTTGATTCTCCTCATTGTGTTTCTTCTCAACAAAAGTTTTCTGAACATGCCCCCCCCCCCTGTTGGTGCACATTCAGTACTAGAGTGCTTAATTTTGATGGGCACGCGAGGGACTTGTGATCCTTCTTCATGTGTTTTCTTGAGTGTTACTGGCGGGCTTGTGTTCCATGATGGCCTCCTTTTTCTTGTTGGTAGCTCCTGTGGATTCCTATTATCAAATGGTGGCCCTTGAATCACTGGTAATGCTTGTACTATTATTGGATCTTTACTCCATGGCGCAGTACTGTTTGAGGGCTTGAAACCATCAATTCTACTGTTGCTCATACGATAGCCTCCACCTTTGTCCATGCTCAAGTTGGTTTGCTACAATAGTGTATTGTCATATTTGGTTAAAAGCTACCAAATACTTCATAAAATATAATGAGTGGAAAACAAGAGTCATATTGTTATACTTCCTTATCCTATCATCATCCATGCCGTGAAGGAACTTTGTTTTTGCCATGATAATCAAAGGAATAAGCACATCAAATTTAAAAAGGTTAGATTGGTGTCAAGTGTAGGTCAACTAAGAGCAAATAAATGTGTTTGAGCCACTCATTTAAATAAAAACAAAAAAAAAACAAAGTGATGTATATATAAAGTACCTCTGAGACATTTTGGATTTCAGTTGCATGGGTCACAAGAAAGAGTGCTCCGATCCAATGTCCATAGGTGGAGTAGCAAGTCCTTCATCTTCTGTGGTAATTGTATTCGATATATCCATATGTTTATCTACAAATTAATTATCATTTAGCTAATAAGGTGATGGCTGAAGAAGGAAATGATTAAGTAGACATGTACTAAGATATACCACATTCACACTCACTTGAATCACTATCAATTGTAGCTTTTGTAGCAGAAATCCAATCATCAACGATAGCTTTCCAGTCCCTGCAGCACATAATGAAGGGATTGGGAAGTCCAATAGACGGTACTAGATAGCACACACAATATATAAGGTATATAGTTCAATATCACTAGAAATAGCAAATCAATCTTCTAAAGTAAAATTTTCAAGTATACGAGCTCTGTGCTGCATACACTATTTAAATTATGTGCCCAACAAAAAATGTTTCATGCACAAACTGGGTGAGTAATCAAGCTCTATTGGGTAGAAAAGAAACTTGCATTGTACTTGCCTTACCATAATTCATTTTCAGTTCTTAGTGATGAAATCCTTATTGATAAAGTTTCAAAAAATGGGAATTGATATATCCAGACCCAAACTTTACCTCTTTTGACATCATTGCTGACTAGAATGTGACAGGTATAACTTAGCATCTAAAAACTAAATGCTTGAAAATTAAAATAAGCACCTGTTCTGGTAGATAATATTGAAAATACTTCTGCCATCAATTTGGGCTGGATCGATGCTGAAACCTAATGATTCAGAAGGGTTAACTAGAATTTTTTATTTCAAAAGGAAAAGGAGTGATATATGCTTTAATCCTCAATATTAAAGATAAAAACCGTAAAACATGGAAATGAAAATCTGAATTATGTCGTTTCAGTAAGGATCCCCTTTTGATTGGAGGTGACTTTAATATAAATATATATGCTGTAGAAAACAATAAGGGCCCATTTGAATCCTTTTATTTGGATAAATTGAAATCCACTTAATAAACCAGGCTATTTGGCTTGGATCATGACATTCCACCACTTTTCGAAGTTTACATATTAGCCTACCTCGAATTCATAGGGTGGGAGATATAATTTGATTTTATAGATCGCCATGTTATGTTTCTATTTGCAACTTATAGCACGCTCTTCAACTCACTCTCCTACCGTAGAAATGCAACACTTAAGTATATCTCTCTCGTATAGCCAACGATAATATACAAATATAATTCATATACAAGCATATTAGCTCAATTAATGTGTCTAAGTTATGATTATTAAAATAAATTGAATTCCGAGGATCCAAATGGCCCCTAAGGGGTTTGCCATGCCTCACATTGTTTCACCGAGCGGCTCCTTTTGGTGGAAGGATGTACTCAGTCTCAACAATAATTTTAGAGGAATTGCCACCATGTGCAATAGGCATTGGAGAAACTGTTAGTTTGTGGATGACATCTACTTATATTAGACACTGGCCACAAATTTTGCAGAGCTGCATACATATGCTAAGCACGGCATGAATGCTAAGCCAGGGCAGCAAATCATTTAGACCTCTTCAGGCTACCAATGAGTCAAGCAGCATATGATGAATTTGTTGTTTTTAGTGAGATCCTAAGGTATCATATTCTTTTCTCAGATCAAAAAGGAGATTTGGACATTTATTTGGGGTTCTCTCTACACCTCAAATAAATTTTGTAAGCAACATTTCAAAGCTCTAACCTCACCAAAGCCTCTGTAGTGGATTTGGAAATCAAAGTGTGTCCCAAAAATCAAAATTTTCACTTGGCTGTTACTCAATGACAGGTTACCAGGGAAACGTTGAAAAGAAGACAAACATTTGGAGGAAGGTTATAACTACGTGCTGTGCTTAGATAACACTGAGGACTCTGCTGCTCACCTTTTCTTTGAATGCTCCTCTAGTATCTCTCACTGATCTTTGTTAGGAACATTTAGGGGAGTATCTTTCAGATGATCGAGCATCAAAGAAATATCTTGTGGTTACCTTTCTTAATGGAGGTGTTTATGATAGCAGCATGGTGCATCTGGAATGAGAGAAATGCATGGCAAGACTCCATCGTTAGCGGCCTAGAAGCAGTCCTTCTCAAAAGAAGTTAAGCACAGACTTAGCCCTGTTTACCACTTGTCTCTTTTGCTTTTTTCCTTTCGGCTCTTGTTTTGTGGGTCCCACTCTTTAGTTAGCTCTTGGCTAACCCCTTTGTAAGTTTCCTGGTCTGTTCTCTTTCTCCTTTTATTTAATATTTTCAGTGCTGTGCTAGGGAGCTGTTGCTTCATAGTTTTTGGTAAAAAAAAAAACAAATCTGATTTGTTCAAAGTTGTTATTCATGCTTATAAGTTGAGAGAAATCCCAACCATTTGGCGGAAATTGACGTGGATCCAATTACCAAAGTTGCTCAACCTTATAAAGATTGGATAGAGTCCTATTGAGCAAATTGTGGAAAGAATTATTCCCAATAATGGTAATGGCTATAAAATTGTTAGAGATATCTTTGATCATAATAATTCTTTTGACAATAAGATAGTGTAACAAATCTTTGTCGAGTGCCTCTGACGTCAGCACTCGGCAAAGACACTGTCAAGATTGACGTCATACTTTATTTTTCCGAGTGCTGACCTGGCACTCAGCAAAGAAATCTTTGCTTGACAGGTTCTTTGCCGAGTGCAATAGTGGCTTTGCCGAGTGCCCCAAGCACTCGGCAAAGCAACTGATTCCTGTTAACTAGAGTGTTTTTTCTATAAAAGGAAAAAAGTGAGAGAGAACTAGGCCTCTGTCCTCAATTATCAAAGATAAAAATTTTAAAATAAAAGGCAAATCTAAGTTTTGCTCCTTCAAATAAGGAGCAGGAAGATCTTGCTGTAATTCCTTGTCATTCTGCTCAGGAAACCCCTATAAGCTAGGTGCCATGGAAAATGAGCAGAACATCAATCGATGAAAGTCCTTTTCTGGAATTGTGGGAGCATAAAAATATTCTAGTGTTTACCCATCTTAAACGCCTTACTCTGAAAATTAATTTTCATTTTGTCAGAATTCAAGAAACAATGGTTGAGGATTTTGATTTATTGAAAGCAAACTATTGAGGGGAGAGATTCCCTGCCTGGATAGCATTGATTTATAATCAACAACCTTTTTTAGGGAACGAGGCAAAAATCCTCTCATCTGGTTAATTTTGGAAAACCGAACTAAATTCAATAGAATATCCCCAACACAAGGGCTAGATTGTGAGATTTGCACAAATACACCAATACGAGAGGAAAAGAAAAAACTACAAACACATGAACTCTTCGATAATGCCTAAATGGAGGGAGGTGTTGACCGCCGCTGCACCTCGTAGAGACGTGTATGGACCCGCCCACAAAAGTGGGTGGCATGCATTGGCATGCGTGCACCCCTGGACAGAGGGGGTGCCAGTTGCCGCCACACTGTGTGGAGCCATTGCCAGACTTACCCGCAACGGTGGCAGTCGTGCCCATGCCTAGATGGAGGACGGTCCAGGTTGCTTCCATACCTCACAAAGCCTTTCCCATAACTCTCCCATATTGGAGGGAGGCGCGCACCATCAAGCATCGGTGCCTAGACACAGAGGGTGGGTGCTGGTCACTGCCACACTGGATGGAGCTACTATCAGACTTGCTGCGACGGTGAGAGGCGCGCACCGACATGTGTCCACACCTGGATGGACTAGGTGCCTGCTGCTGCCACACCTAGCGGAGCTGTTCCTAGATTCGCAAGCGGTAGTGGGAGTCACACACTGAAAAAGTGTCCCATGCCTAGACGGTAGCCCCACTCTTGAGTCCTAGTGCCAGCACGCCACTACAACCACACTTGGCCTCGCCCGTGTGGCCGGGACATGCTCCCGTTAGCCACCACAACCATACATTGCCATGCCTGTAGATCGCCAAAGCCCGCACCCCTCAAGCTGGACGCATCGTGCCCAAACCTGACACCCCTGCGTGGATCCGCCAACAATAACACGCGAACAGCCAGGGAAGCACCCAATCGAGACCAAAGGATTTGGATCTAAGCTCCACCAGCTTCGGGCATGAGCAGCAGCACCAAGTCATCGGATCAACTCTAGAGAATCGAAGGTGATACCATGGTCACTACACTAGTAGAAAACACGTTTTTACTGACCCCCAAAACACACCATATGCGGTTTTGGTTGCCAACCGTCTGTGGTGTGTTTTGGCCCGGACAGAGTTGCCAACCGCCTGTGGAGATCGATTACCACTGGCGGTTTGCATAACTCAACCGTCAGTGTAAATCACCCATTTACACTGGGTTATGCCAACCGCCAGTGGTTAATGGATCTCCACTGGTGGTTGGCATAACCAAACCGCCAGTGTAAATGGGGCGATTTACACTGGCGGTTTGGTTATGCCAACCACCAGTGGTAAGTCCTGCCTATATATACCACCCTCCCGACCCCCACTCTCTTCTTCCTCCGACCAACTATAGTTCTAGCCGCCACCTTCTATTGGAGGTGATTTTGGAGGTCCAAAATTTTCAAAATACAAGGGGAGAGGTTTTGATCTTCATTTCTTCGAAGGAGGTTGCTAAGGAAGGTTAGTTGGTGCCTCTTTTGGCCTCTTTTAACCTCTATTGCTCAATTTGAACCATTTTTTGGATCTAGGGTTTCATGAGCTAGCTAGAGAGAGAAGAATAACTAGATTTTTGTATTTATTTCTAGTAATGAGGTCACTTAATTAAGATGGATAGAATATATTATTTTGCTTATTCTTGATTTAGTTTCTCCAAGATATATATTTGTGTTTTGGGGATCTAGGGTTTCATGAGCTTGCTTAATTAAGAAGAATAGCTAGATTTTTGCTCAATTTTAGCCACATTTTGGATCTAGGGTTTCACCATGAGTGAGAGAGAAGAACACCTAGGTTATTTTCTTTGTTTATTCATGTGAGGTTGATTAAATCAATTAATATTATCCAGTGACCCTAGCTAATAATCACTAGGTAAATCATAAATCCTTAGCTAAATAATCCAGTGACCCTAGCTAATAATCCCTAGCTAAACCCTAAACCCTAGCTATTAAACTCTAAACCCAAGGTAAATCCTCTCTAAACTTCATTTACAAAGACAAGGGGGCATTTTGATTTGAGGACTGTTGGAAGGAGGTGATTAATTTCGGAGAGCCACATTTACAAAGGGGGAGGTTTTCATCTTCATTTCTTGGAAGGAGATTGCTAAGAAAGGTCAGTTTTAATCCATTTTTTCTTCAAGTCAGGTTGATTAAGATGGTTACATAATATTTGTCGTCTCTCCCTTTTGAAAGTCAGGTATTGATCGATGGAGAGGTCATTCTGTATGTATAAGTTATCAAGGCTAGATGAATCATACATACCCGAGGTTCATAAGTTTATTGATGCCGCTAAGAACCATGCTTGGAGAACAAAGAAAATGCACATACATTGTCCATGCATGGATTACAGGAATGTTGTTGTATTTTATGACCATCAACAAATCCTTTCTCATCTTGTCCGCCGAGGATTTATGAAGGATTACTTGATTTGGACAAAGCATGGAGAGGGTAGCTCTATGCCTTATACAACTGTTAGTCGTGCAAATATCGACGCCGATGGTCCAGATATGCTTGTTGACGGTGGGTTTCAGTTAGTACACGAGACACAACAACCTGTCACTGATGGTCCTGCTCATGGTTTTGCTGGAGGGATTGAAGGTGTCGGAACTGATGTGATGCAAAATAATATGGCTGCAGAAGATGCAGAATTCCTGGAGGCAATGTTGCGTCGTCATGCAGAAGATCCATCAATGTTCTTCAAGAAAGGCATGGAGGCCCTGATGAAGGCAACAAAAGAGCCTTTGTACGATGAGTCTAAGGGTTGCACCAAAGAGTTCACGACCTTGCGTTCGGTGCTAAAGCTGTTGGTATGCAAAGCTAGGTTTGGTATTTCTGATGCTGGCTTTGATGCATTCTTGAGTATTATCAAAGACATGCTTCCAAAGGAAAACAAAGTGCCTGCTAACACATACTATGCAAAGAAGCTAATCAGTCCACTCACGATGGGTGTTGAGAAGATCCATGCTTGTAGAAATCACTGTATCCTATATCGAGGTGACGATTATAAGGACATGAAGAGTTGTCCAAAGTGTAATGCAAGTAGGTACAAAACGAATAAAGACTACAAAGAGGAACACTGTGATGCCTCGGTGTGTAAAGAAAAGAAGCGAAAGAAGACCCAACAGAGTTCAAAACCCACGAGGAAAGAAAAAGACGAAGTAGACTATTATGCGTAGAAAAAGATTCCTACTTTGGTGATATGGTACCTGCATGGGGTCGATCGACTGAGGTGTTTGTTTGCTAACCCAGAGGATTCCAAACTTATGAGCTGACATGCTTCTGATGAGCACATCAAAGATGATGGGAAGCTTCGGCACCCACCCGATGGCAAGCAGTGGATAGATTTCAATAACAACCACAAAGACTTTGCAAAGGAACCAAGAAATGTTAGGTTTGCACTGAGTACTTACAGAATGAATCCATTTGCTGAGAGGAGCATCACGCACAACACATGGCCGGTGATCCTCACCATCTACAACCTTCCGCCATGGTTGATGCAGAAGCGAAAGTACCTCATGCTAACCATCCTTATCTCTAGACCTACACAACCTGGAGTTGACATGGATGTTTTCTTGGAGCCCTTAATGGAAGACATGAAGATGTTGTGGGAAACATGTGTTAAAATATGGGACGAGTACCGCAAAGAATCATTCACGTTGAGAGCAATTATCTTTGTTACCATCAACGATTACCCTGCTCTCTTCACATTATCAGGGCAGTTCAAGGGAAATGTTGGTTGTGTGGTATGCATAGATGAAACTGCTCACGTGTCTCTTACTGCATCTAAGAAGATAGTGTACATGAGGCACAAACACTTCTTATCGAAAGGACACAGGTACCGCCAGAAGAAGATGGATAAGTACTTCGACAATAACGTTGAACTCCAGTCTACTGCCCCACTTGGTAACAGTAAAGGCAAAAGAGTTTTCAACCTACTCAGGAACCTCAAATTTGTTTTCGGGAAAAAGACAACATACGAAAAACCAAGAAAGAATGTCAAACCAACTCCAGGGGCTACATTCAAGAAGAAATCTATTTTCTTCGAGTATTTGTCATATTGGCCTGAGTTAGAGGTATACCATGCGATCGATGGTATGCACGTTCAGAAGAACGTGTTTGAAAGCCTAATTGGAACCTTGCTAGACATAAAGGGCAAGACAAAGGAAGGACTAAAGTCACGCCTGGACATGGTACAACTAGACATAAAAAATGAACTCCACCTGTTCTTCAAGAAAATGGGAAGTACCATCTCCCGGCAGCAAGCTACAACCTTAGCAATGATGAGAAACACTCGATGTGTGTGTGGTTGAAGAATCTGAAGGTCCCATCTGGATTCTGCTCTAAGATACGAAGTATTGTGTCAATGAAATACCTTACACTCACCAACTACAACTCACATGATTGTCATGCCATGCTGACTACTTTCCTCCCTATTGCCATCAGGGCTATAATTCAGTGTGGATAAAAGTTGCAGTCACACGGTTGTGCTACTTCTTCAACAGGATCTCACAGAAGGTGATCGACCGTGATGAGTTGACATCTCTTAAGGAATTTGTAGCGGAGACAGTGCCACAGTTCAAGATGTGTTTTCCTCCAGCATTCTTCGATATTATGGTTCACCTTGTGGTGCACTTGGTTCCACAGATAGAGGCATTGGGTCCCATGCATTTGCATGAGATGTGGACGTATGAGCATTTCATGTCAACACTTAATGGCTACGTATCAACTCGTGCTCGTCCTGAGGCATCCATGGTAGAGGGGTACTTAACCGAAGAGGCAATTGAGTCTGGTGGTCCATTCTGCAACAGCGTCCTAAAAGACTAGGATGCAATAGGTTTACCTCCGTCAAGACATGATGGTAGGCTGAATGGAAGAGGGAGGATGGGAAAGAAATCATTAGTCCCGCAAGATTACAATTCAGTCCTCGAGGCACATCACAACATCCTACATCAACTCTCGATAATGGAGCCTTTCATTGAGCAACATATTGATGAGCTTCGCAAACATAATCATTGGCACATAGATGAGTGGTTAATGAGGGAACACAAGAATAACTTCACCTCATGGCTAAGGGAGCTTGACATTCCGAGGGGGGAACAATTGAGGAACGCACCATCAAGGTGTTGGCTTCTAGACCATCACGTCAGGTCACAACATGGCAAAGCTATGACATTAGTGGCTTCACATTCTGTACCAAGTCCAAGGAACAAAAGAGCATTGCACAAAATAGTGGAGTTCGATGTGATGCCTTAGACTCTGAAACTGGGGATGAAACTATATACTTTGGCTTCGCTGATGACACATGGGAGCTAGACTATGGTACATTTTAGGTCCCTATGTTTCGATGCCAATGGGTTGAAGACAAACATGTCACAATGGACAACTATGGGGTCAGAGTTCTTGATCTAAGTAAGGTAGGCTACAAAGATGATTCGTGGATAATGACTAACCGTTATGTTGAACGGATCCTTTGTCCTAATGAGAAGAAAAGTACCGACAAGCCAAAGCATGTAGTTATTCCTGGAAAGCAACAAGCTGTAGGGGTTGATGCTGTATCTGACATGGATGAATTTAATGAGTTCAGCAACATGTGTCTCTTTGTAGATGACCATCCACTAAAAATAGGGAGTGTTGAGAAAAGCATCCCACAAAAATCGCTACCTTGGGTGCGCCACGATGGACAAGGAAGAACAGTATAGCTGTCTAGATTATTTTTGTTATTTGCCATGTAACCTATTTATGTTACAATGTGAGATCCTATTTATCTACCTATATGTGAGACCCTATGTTTATTTCACATAAATGCAATCTATTTCTTGAACCCTATGCGCTAAACCCGAATGAACACTAGCTACTCCATAGTCCCTAATGTACCCTAGCTAAACTCTATCTCAATTAACCCTAAACCCTAACATTTAATTCAAAAAAATACAAACCCAAACACTTCACTAAGTTTGAAACAATATTTCTCAAGATATGATTTTTTGAAGCTTATGTATGTGTCATTATAAATATAGCTACATATAAAAGTATCTCAAACATATAATTTATTATTTTTAACATGTATATCTTGTCATGTATATAGCCACAAAATTTAATTCATAATTTTTAGAATAATATTTCTCAAGATATGATTTTTTTGAAGCTTATGTATTAATCGATATATTAGGCATATAAATATAGGTACATATAAAGTATCTCAAACATGTCACTTCATATTTTTAGCATGTATATCTTGTTAAGACAAACACTGTAAAATTTTATTCATAATTTTTGGAACAATATTTCTCAAGCTATGATTTTTAGAAATTTTATAGAATTATTTTTACAAAAATGTTTCTATTGGCGGTTCCCATTGACAACCGCTTGCAGAAATGCATTTCTACATGCGGTTGTCAACACCGACCGCCTGTAGAAACCATTTCTACAGACGGTTGTCAATGGGAACCACCTGTAGAAATGCACTCAGTATTAATACCCCGCGCGAACCGCTCAAAAATTTCTAAGTCCGAAGGCGCGAGTTCATTCCAAACAACGCCATCGGACTGCCCATTTTCTCCGCCGCCGCCCTTCATGCCGCTGCTCCGGCCATCTTCGTCGCGACTCCTCGCAACCGCACCGTGCGTGCACGTGGTAAGCCTCGCCGCGCTCTGCCTTCTCTCTGCTGTGTGCGTGCGGTGGTGGTAGAGGTCCACGGTGGCGGGCGCGGCGGCGCTGCTGGTCCTGGTGGCGTGGCGGTGGCGCGGTGGCGGTGGGCGGTGGCATGGCAGCTGTGGCGGTGCTCGGCAGTTGGGCGTGGCGGCTGCGGAGGTGCTCGGCAGTTGGGCGTGGCGGTGGCGCGGTGGCGGCGGCTGTGCTTGGCAGGGGCCTTGCAGGCCGGCCCAATTTGTTCGACACCTTTTTTTTATTTTCTTTAGCTGTTTATATATGTATATGTAAATGCTTTGATTATAAATGCATCTAATATATATATCTGTATAGCTATCCTAGCTTTTTTTATATATGTATATGTAAATGCTTTTATATATTTCATGAGCTAGCTAGAGAGAAGAATAGCTAGAGTTTTGTATTATTTCTAGTAATAAGGTTACTTAATTAAGATGGATAAATATATATTATTGTGCCCCCAGATATATTATTTCTAGTAATGAGGTCACTTATTTATTTCCTATTGTATGTATTATTTTAATTCATTTTTATATATTTGTATATGTATATGTATATGTATATGTCTTGATTATAATAAATGCCTCCAATATATATGTATATGTATATGTCTTGATTATAATAAATACCTCCAATATATATGTACATGTATATGTATATGCCTTGACTATAATGAATGCCTCCAATGTATATGTATATGTATATGTATATGGCTTGATTATAATAAATGCCTCCAATATATATGTACATATATTTGTATATGCCTTCATTATAATGAATGCCTCCAATATATATGTACATGTATATGTATATTCCTTGATTATAATAAATGTCTCCAATATATATGTATATGTATATGTATATGTATATGCCTTGATTATAATAAATGCCTCCAATATATATGTATGTGCTCGTGTTCATAATTTGTGCCTATCCTTTATTAGATTTCCGCGATGACATCTCCGAGCAACAAGGACCAAGCACAATGGTCCGTTCACACGGAACATTCCCCAGGGTCCGACCCCACAGAGGAACTACAAGATACCCACCAAACGGAGCAAGGCATGGGGTCGTCAGACCCCCACAGAGCAAGTACAAGATACCCATGAAACGAGGCAAGGCATGGGGTCGTCCGACCCCATGGATGAAGAAGAAGGGAACCAATCAACTTCGAGCAACGACTTCGAGCGTCCGAGCTGAGGAAGGCTCGAGAACAAGTTGAGCGTGAATTACGCCAAAACCCTGATATGATCAAGAAGCCGAGGAGGTCATTATATCGTGCCTATATGATTTCATGTTTCTATCTAATTAGATGTCTATATATAAACCATCACCAAAAAACTCACAATGTCTATATTCAGAGGGCATTGACTCAGATGGAAGAGTTAATCTCTCAACATGCCGCAGAACGTGCCGAAGAAGCACCCGAACCGACCGCGACGATGACTACTGAGAGATCAAGGAAGAGGAAGCGGAGCAGTGCCAAACGAGGCGAGAGAGGATTGAACAAGTTTCCAGACGACGTATATGCCATCTTAGAAGTCAGCCTGACCGGACAGCCCATGGCTCCTTTGGAGGCCCTAGCCAAGTACCGGAACGCAATTGACTTCTGTGTTAGGGACTTTCTTGACATCACTATCAAGAAATGGTCTAGTGTGTCGGAGGATGACAAGACGAGAATTTAGGAAAAAATGAAGACGAGGTTCCAGTTTCCCCGAGCTGTACCAGAGGCACTGGTAAAGGACTATACATTGAAGCAGTGTGCGGTCAGTTTCCGAAACTGGAGGTCCGATTTGAATACCAAGTTTGCCAAGAAAGGGTTGGACCCTACAACAACGTACAAGATTTCTAAAGGGCAGTGGGCGATCTTTCTATAGAGCAGAGGAAAGAGGCAGACTTCGTATCTGTGAGCGAAGCCAACTCCGCTCTCGCTAAGAAGAATAAGTACCACCACCGTCTAGGCTCAGGTGGCCGGTTATCAGCGTCAGGCTCCCAAATGACAACAAGAAGAGGCTGCGCGGAAGGCGAAAGGGTTGCCGACGCTGTCCGAACAAGTTGGTGAAAGGTCCGCGAATTGGATTCGGGCTCAAAAACCAAAGGAAACCGAGAGCGGTCTGTCTTTGATGACCCTAAGGTTGAAGAAGTAGCAAAGAACATCTTTGCGGTGGCAGCCAAGCAGCAGGAAGGTAAATTCAAGCCACGAAGAGAGAGGGACATCCTTAGTGAGGGCCTGGGTAACCCTGAGCATCCTGACCGTGTTCGAGGCATGTCATCCAAAGAAGGATGGAAGGAGGGATTCAACCATTAGTGGGAAGATGAGTATAGGAAACGTGATCGATACAAGGAAGAAATTGCTAGCTATTGGAAGGAGGAGGCTAAGAAAGAGTTCATAGAGTTTATGTAGAAATTGCTAGATGATCCTCCTGCTGAGTTGATGCAGAAACTGGCGAGTGCGGTGTCAAATCAACAAATGAGCACTCAGACACCCCAGATGCAGCTAGTCCCAGTGGTGTCCCAGCAGACCGTTGCTGAGGTACCAAGCAGTGTCGCGTCTACCGGGAATACGGTTCAATATCCGGTTGACGACATTGTTACTCCAGTGGCTTGCTCCCTAGTCATAAGATATGACATTAACAATCACCGTACAAGGGAAGTAGCCACGGGCAAAGCGATCCTAGGATGCAAGTACCACGGTGCTGACATTCCTGAAGACTACTCCTGAAGTATCGACCGTGGTCCAAGGATACGAGGATGAGATTATAGACATCCCCGGTCCTGAGGACATTGAAAAACTCAGACAGGCTCTAAACAATTTCATTCTTTGGCCTCGGCGAGACGTCCAGCTGAGGGAGCCGCCACCGTCCTTGCAAGAGGTACCAGTTGAGGAGTCATCAGGACCTACTGATCCTCTTCCGAACCCACCACCATAACCATTCCATTCTCTTTGGAGCCCACCTCCGTCACCTCAGCCACAATCATCACCTCCGCCACAGTTATCACCACCGCCACCTCAGTCACCTCCGCCATAGTCATCACCTCCACCACAGTTAGCACCATCTACACCACAAACATCACCTCCGCCGCCTCCACAACAAAAATCCATACCTTCCCCACAACCCAAAGATCCTAAACAAACACCAGCGCTGCCAAAGAAGAAGTTTCCTGTGCCCAAGTTGATTTCCCCCTTCGAGCCAAAGAAGAAAACAGCTGGCACGACCAAATTTTTGAAAGGACTTGGGACAAAACGCAAAATTAAAGTCCGCGACTTGTCTGAGCTCAGGAAGTCAGTGCAGCCGGTGCCTAAGGTAATTCTCTGCACATACAAGGTGCCCACTTTTGAAGACTACAAGTCTGTGCCTAAAAACTATGTGTTGAGAAAACCTCTACTGAGTTGGGAAAAACTCCAAAAGGTGCCAAACAATGTAAAAAAGCTGAATGACTGGTACATGAGAGTCTCTTCTGCTGGCATTCACGCCATCAATGTACGTATACCACATAAGGCATTTCAAAGTGTTCATGATCTGTGCGTGATTAGCTTTGAAGACCTTTGGTTGATGATGAACTTCAAGAGACTAGACGTACAGATCATAACGACATTTGCATTGTAAGTGTTATATAGTTACACATCCATTGTAGTTGCATCAATATTCAATATATGACATGCATTGTAGTTGCAAATGTTCAATATATCTGACATGCATGTGCCTTGTAGAATGCTATATGATCAGGAGGAGCATACTTACGACCAGGATTTAGATTATTGTGTCGAGCAAAGGGTTGGCTATCTAAACCCAATTGATATATGCGAAGAAAGGCACACCTTCAGAATTGGGGAAAACATCGACAACTTATTGGGCTTAGTAGGTGAAGCATGGGCCGCGAAAAAGCAAAATTTAAAGTTTCAATTTGAATCCAAGTACGCCTTCTACATTGCAAAGTGTATGAAGAAGTATCAAGATAGGAAATGTATAGTGGCACCGTACAAATTTGGATAAGTATGAGTTTGGGCAGTGGCACCGTATAACTTTGGGTGATCAAACTACATAATTTCAATGCACAAATGTATCATGAATTTGATTCATGCAGGGACCACTGGGTTTGTGTCATCATTTATCCTAAAAAAGGAAGGGTGGTGGTACTAGACTCCGCAAATTACCCGCCGGCAAACTATGCATGTTTCATTGAGAACTTAGAGCTACAAGTCGAGATATGCACGTATACATTTGCATTATAAGATTTTAAGAATAATTAACATGGTGATTGTATTCAAGTTCGCAGGGCATGGAGGTTTTATAAAATCCACGGTGGAAAGCTTGAGTCGAAGAAAAAAGAAAAGGAACCATTGGAAGTTATATATGATTGGCCGGTAAGTTGTATGAAAACTTACTCTTATAAAATCCATGTGTGCGAGCATCTATAAATAACCACTTTTCTATTTTGTATATAGTGCCACAAGCAACCACAGGGTCTGTCCTCTGTGGATACTACGTGTGCGAGAACATGAGAGGAGACACGACAAGATACATGAAGAAACCTTCGAAGAAAGCCAAAGCGACGACCATCAATGAAAAGACGTTGTACGACATAATTGAGGACGTGAGCCTTTTCCTAATCAAACAAGTCATCTCAACTTTTGGAAAATATCATGATCATGACAGTGAATTAGCCAAGCCAGAGTACCAAACACTCACAGAGATTTATAGCCTAAATCTTACTCGGAGCGGTTTTTAGAGGACATGTGCAAACTATTGATGTATATAGTGTGTGATACACTTGTACCTTTATGTGTGTGAGCATGAGACTAATGTATATAGGGTGCCATACACTTGTAACTTTATTGCGAGCATGAAACTTTGAAGTAATGATAGATGTATGTATGAAATATTTAAATTACATGTTGCTATATTTGAACATCATCTAATAAGATTTACTAGTTTGAATAACAATAATATATATATATATATATATATATATATTAAACAATAAAACATTATATAAATACCAAAAAATGAAAACTGGAAAAACATTTTCACAGACGGTTCTCTTAGTGAACCGCCTGTGTAAATGAGCCATTTACACAGGCGGTTCTCAAGCGTAGAAATGGCAGCGCCGGCGGTTCGGGAAAACGCCTGTACAAATGCGTTCCGAACCGCCTGCATAGTAAACTTTTGTACTAGTGCTAGTTTCCATTCTGGCTGCCATCCGCTGCTACAGTGCCATCCAAGCCGCCACACCGTGAGGCTGTTGCCGCCCCTTCCCGGGCCGCCAGAAGTGCCTGATCATGACGTTGTCCACTAGCTGGCTAGGGAGTCCATCCGCCATCGCCGTGTGCGGGTAGGCGCTTTAGCCATGACCTAGTATTCCCAGGCTAGGTGTACTGCCTAACATGACCCCAATGCGGGCAGCCACCGGATCCACGCCCGGAGGTCCTCGATTCGCCCCATCAGTGGATCTAAGGAGCTCTAGACGAAGAGGAAGAGGAAAAGGGGGGCAGAGGAGGTGGGGTGGGAGGTTTGGTGTGGGAGGGCGAGACAACGTCCATGGAGGTGCCAGATCAGGCCCCAGGCGGGCTGGAAACCGCCATCATCGGTGCTCTCCGGCAACCCAAACAATGCAGCCCCTCCAAGCTTCAGAGTGTAGCCTCTGCCACACACCCACATGCCGGTTCTGCTTCGGTGCCGCCCTGGTCGCCGAGCACTATCCTCACATGGTTGTGCTCATGACTAACATAGACATGAGAGCCTCGCTGCTGCCATCCTAGGGAGCTGCACGTGCCTCCTAGTAGGTCCCTCCGGCAGCGGCGAGGGAAAGGTAAGGGAGGTACTGGACGGATGTGGCGGCTAGGGTTCTCGCTGCCTGAGCGTGATGGGGGCACCTTAGGCATTCTGAATCTCGGCTTGAGACAAGTGAACTTGCAAGAACCATTGAGGACTTTGATGATTACTTACTTTACTCAATTGATATATGGAAGTCTTTTCTGTGTCAATGGATACAATCCAAAGGAAAACATGGTGGGATTCTGGGTGTGTGTTTGTGTGGGGTGTGTGTGTGTGGGGGGGGGGGGGGGTACTGATTTCCTAGATGTTGGTAAAAGAAACTTTTGTGTTTCTTGACCTTGGGGATAGAACTTAAATGCCATAAACAAAACTCTTGCTGTTAGTCTAGATTGGATATATAAATATTAACAGTGCAGTCATCATTTACATCGACCACCAAACAAGCTGATAATCTAGATTGGAGATATAAAATACTAACAGCAAAATAATCATTTGCATGGATCATTTTCCCAACCTTGATAATCTGACTTCGATTCGTTGTGCGGGTCCTGTTGGTGAGATTCATTGACTTTGTCAAAGGGGTGCTGCTAACTATGTGGTTCTGTCTTGATTTTGCAATGTCACACTGCTCCACAATTTGGATTGCACGTCTCTGTTTCACTAAAACAATGAAAAAACATGGTAAATTGTGGTTAGCGGATTACTAAATAATTCCATTTTTGTAGGAAATAACAAGGATGGTTATAACTGAATAGGGATCAACTCACAGTTTTCCGCTTCCTGGTAAGCTCCACGTAGCTTGTGCTTGGTCTCATCTATATTCATTTCAGTTAATTGAACATTCCTCTTCCATGTCCCTACCTTGGGTCGAGCCAATGATTGGCTTGATATCCCCTTTTTCTTGTGCCAAAGTAACCATACATTAAGTCAGTGAAGCTTCAACTAAATAATTCAAATATCATATAACAACATGTATATATCTCAGCAGCAAAGAAGTATAACTTACCAGGGCTTGGCCTGGCGGTAGCTCCCTGGCAGCAATAATCGGAGAAATTCTTGTAACTGTACCTTGATTCTCCTCATAGGATTTGTTCTCAACAAAAGTCTTCTTAACAAGTCCCCCTGTTGGTGCACATTCAGTACTAGAGTGCTTAATTTTGATGCGCATGCGAGGGACTTGTGATCCTTCTTCATGTGTTTTCTTTAGTGCTACTGGTGGGCTTGTGTTCCATGATGGCTTCCTTTTTCTTGTTGGTAGCTCCTGTGGATTCCTATTATCAAATGGTGGCCCTTGAATCACTGGTAATGCTTGTACTATTATTGGATCTTTACTCCATGGATCAGTACTGTTTGAGGGCTTGAAACCACCAATTCTACTTTTGCTCATACAACCGCCTCCACCTTTGTCCATGCTCAAGTTGGTTGCTACAATAGTATATTGTCATCTTTGGTTAAAAGCCACCAAATACTTCGTAAAAGATAATGAGTGGAAAGCAAGAGTCATATTATTATACTTACTTATCCTTTCATCGTCCATGCCATGAAGGAACTTTGTTTAGCCATGATAGTCAAAGAAATAAGCACATAAAATTTAGAAAGGTTAGATTGGTGTAAAGTGTAGGTCAACTAAGAGCAAAGAAATAATGTGTTTGATCCACTCATTTAAATAAAAGAAAAAAACAAAATGATGCATATATATGTAGCACCTCTGAGACATTTTGGATTTCAGTTGCATGAGTCACAAGAAACAGTGCTCCAATGTCCATAGGTGGAGTAGCAAGTCCTCCGTCATCTTCTGTGGTAATTGTATTCGATATATCCATATGTTTATCTACATATTAATTTCATTTAGCTAATAAGGCGATGGCTGAAGAAGGAAATGATTAAGTAGACAAGTACTAAGATATACCACATTCACACTCACTTATATCACTATCCATTGTAGCTTTTGTAGCAGAAATCCAATGATCAACAATAGCTTTCCAGTCCCTGCAGCACAAAATGAAGGGATCGGGAAGTTCAATAGACAGTACTAGATAGCACACAAAATATATATGGTATATAGTTCAATATCACTAGAATAGCAAATCAATCTTCTAAAGTAAATTTATCAAGTACCAGGTCTGTGTTACATACACTATTTAAATTATATGCCCAACGAAAAAATGTTTCTTGCACAAACTGGGTACAAAAGAAACTTGGAAGGTACTTGCCAGACCATAATTCATTTTCAGTTCTTAGTGATGAAATCTTTATTGATAAAGTTTCAAAAAAGTGGGAATTGGTATATCTAGACCAAAGTTTGCCCCTTTTGACATCATTGCTGACTAGAATGTGACAGGTATAACTTAGCATCTAAAAACAAAATACTTGAAAATTAAAGTAAGCACCCTGTTCTGGTAGATAATCTTGAAAATACTTCTTCTGCTATCAGTTTGGGCTGGATCGATGCTGAAACCTTCTGATTCAGAAGGGTTAACTAGAATTTTTTATATAAAAGGGAAAAAAGAGTGATATATGCTTTAATCCTCAATATCAAAGATAAAAACTGTAAAACATGGAAATGCAAATCTGAATTATTTCATTTCAGTAAGGATCCACTATTAATTGGAGGTGACTTTAATATAAATATATATGCTGCAGAAAACAATAAGGGGCCATTTGGATCCTTTTATTTGGATAAATTGAAATCCACTTAATAAACCAGGCCATTTGGCTTGGATCATGACATTCCACCACTTTTCAAAGTTTACATATAAGTCTACCTCGAATTCGTAGGGTGGGAGATATAATTTGATTCTCTAGATCACCATGTTATGTTTCTACTTTGCAATTTATAGAACGCTCTTCAACTCACTCCTTGTGGTAGAAATGCAACACTTAAGTATATCTCTCTCGTATAGCCAACAATAATATACAAATATAATCCATATACAACCATATTAGCTTAATTAATATGTGTCTAAATTATGATTATTAAAATAAATTCAATTCTATGATTCCAAACAGGCTCTAAGCGGTTTGCCCACTCATTATACTTCAAAAGTGCCTCACATTGTTTCACCGAGTGGCTCCTTTTGGTGGAAGGATGTACTCACTCTTAGCAATAATTTTAGTGGAATTGCCACCATGTGCAGCAGGCATTGGAGTCACCGTTAGTTTTTGGATGACATCTACTTATATCAGACACTGTCCACAAAATTTGCAGAGCTGCATACATATGCTAAGAACACCATAGTATCTTTGGAAAAGGGTTGTGCCAGAGTAGCAAATCATTTAGACCTCTTCTGGCTACCAATGAGTCAATCAGCATATGATGAATTTGTTGTTTTGTGTGAGATCCTGAGTGATTAGATTCTTTTCTCAGATCAAAAGGATATTTGGACATTTATTTGGGGTTCTCTCTACACCTCAAAGAAATTTTATAAGCAGCACTTTAAAGGTCTAACCCCACCAAAGCCCTGTAGTGGATTTGGAAATCAAAGTGTGTCCCAAAAATCAAATTCTTCACTTGGCTGTTACTCATGACTGGTTGAATACCAGGGATATGTTGAAAAGAAGTCAAACATTTGGTGGAAGGTTACAACTGCATGCTGTGCTTAGATAACAGTGAGGAGACTTTGCTGCACCTTTTCTTTTAATGCTCCTCTAGTATCTCTCACTGATCTTTGTTAGGAACATTTAGGGGAGTATCTTTTAGATGATCGAGCATCAGATGAATATCTTGTGGTTACCTTTCTTCATGGAGGTGTTTATGATAGCAGCATAGTGCATTTGGAATGAGAGAAATGCATGGATCTTTAATGGCAAGACTCCATCTTTAGCGGCCTGGAGGCAGTCCTTCTTAAATGAAGTTAAGCATAGACTTAGCCCGTTTACCACTTATCTGTGATTAATTGGCTCAACAGTTTATAGTCTCTTCTGGGTTTTCCCTTTCGGCTCTGTTTAGTGGGTCTCCCTCTTTAGTTAGCTCTTGGCTAACCCATTTGTAAGTTTCTTGGTCTGTTCTCTTTCTCCTTTTAATTAATATTTTCAGTACTGTACTAGGGAGCTGTTACTTCATAGTTTTCGGTAAAAAAAATCTGATTTGTTCAAAGCTGTTATTCATGCTTATAAGTTGAGAGAAATCCCAATCATTTGGCGGAAATTGACGTGGATCCAATAACCAAAGTTTCTCAATCTTATGGAGATTGGATAGTCTTAATGAGCAAATAGCGGAAAGAACTATTCCCAATAATGGTAATGGCTACAAATTTGTTATAGATATCTTTGATCATAATAATTCTTCTGACAATAGGAATGTGTAACAAGTGAGAAACCATGAGTTCAAATTTGAGCTTTTGGGCTCAAGAAATGCTAAGCTTTTTGCTAATCAAGCTTTTGATAGGATCCAATTCAAACTCAAAGCCTTAATGAAATTCTTTTGATGCTGGGGTTTTAATGCTCTAGGTAACAATAAAAAGGGTGAAAATATTTTTAAGTAGGACGTGAAGAGTTGGAGCAATTGGAGGAGATCAGTAAGCTTAATGATAATTAATTGAAGAGAAAGGCTGAGCCCAGGCTGAGCCTCTAAAAATCCTTGAAGATGAAGAGCTTTATTGTTTAAGAGATCCCGTGAGACTTGGCTTCTCAAGGGAGACAATAATACAAAATTTTAATAAAATTGCATATTTGAGGAAGATACAAAAAAAATATAGATAAGGAGAATGTACTGAAGGCTATGAAAACATTTAGATCATACCACTTTGTATTAATTACAAACAACTTTTTAGTTCTGTCCCGGGTAGTATTCCTCCTATCCAATGGTCTCTTTGGGATCGAGTGGAAAACATGTCCAATAGGACTCTACTCTACTCTATGTAAACCTTTTTCCTGAGAAGGAACGAAGTTAAATATGTTCTTTTCTAAACTGAAACTAACAACAAGGCTGCTGGCCCTTATTCAATTCTGATTGAGTTTTATGAGTCTTGATGGGGAATTGTTAAAAAATGAAATCCTTGAAATGATTCAATTCTGGTTGAGTTTTATGAGTCTTGCTAAGAAATTGTTAATAATGAAATCCTTGAAATGTTTGAGTACTTTCATGCTAGCAAAATGCGAGTATATGCTACAGAAACTATTTTCACCACTGGTTTTCTACAAACCATTGGTGATGATATTTTCCTACCGGTTCATAATGGAGCCATGGGTGAAAATTGGTTTCACCACCGGTTTGTAATGGATTCGGCAATAAAAGTCATATTCACTACCGGTCTGTGTGGAGAGCCGGTGGTGGAAACTTCACCTCAGGACGTGAAGCATCACTCTCCCAGTATTATCCTCTTCTCTTCCCTGGCTCCCTCCATTCATGTCTTTCTCCCTTCATTCCCACACAGTGCCTCAACCCTCAGAGGACAACCCTCCTTGGCATGGTGCCCCAACCCTCCCAATGCAGCACCCCTCCCCCAATGCAATGAGCCCAGCACGGTGGTCGTCCCGCGAGGACGTCGCTCTGGCATGTGAGCACACTGGCGCTAGGTGTGACCAGCCTAAGCGCAGAGGCCAAGCTAAAGCACTGAACCTTAGCATGGGGGCAGTTGGCCTAAATGTGAGCATGGAAAGCCTTTTGATGGTGGAGATGATGTTAGAACCAGGCCCGGCTCACTGAGCCGGCGCCCCTAGGTTCCCTGGAGCCGACCCGGCTCGTCGTACCGACGATCGGCGCCGCTCCAGCCTAGGTCCACCGGAGTCACAACATATACAAGCCTTGAGCCTAACTCAACCCAAAAGACTAGCCTAATAGGTGAGGACCGCCCCGCCTTATATGTTGTGCTCCTCCACCATCAATTTCCGATGTAGGACTAACCACAACAATCTCCCCCGTAGTCACACATCGGTCACAACTCTTCAACTCACACTATGTGGCCAAGACGTTGTCCAGACGGGGTGTCCCCGCCAATATGTGACCTGGAGATTTGTTGCGGGCCTTTAGACCGGCTCTGATACCAATTGTTAGAACCAGGCCCGGCTCGCTGAGCCGGCACCCCTAGGTTCCCTGGAGCTGACCCGGCTTGTCGCCGCTTCGGCCCAGGTCCACCGGAGTCACAACATATACATGCCTTGGGCCTAACTCAACCCAAAAGACTAGCCTAATAGGTGAGGACCGCCCCGCCTTATATGTTATGCTCCTCCACCATCAATTTCCGATGTAGGACTAACCACAACAGATGAGGCAGTGGATCTATGAGGAAAACAAATCTGCACCAAGTTGGAGTGGTAGACCTTAGTGTAGGGGAGGTGGAACTGCACGGACAGTAGATCTACATGGACAGTGGATCGATACAATAGAGATGTATCGGGCTTGCTGCCGACGTATTTGCGATGTATCGTAGCGGCCTCTTCCAGCGGTTGACAACGTAGGCAACACGAGGACCAGGATGGCCAAGGGAACTTGTGAGAGTACTGCGTGGTGGCAGGTGTGTATTGCTATAAGGGACTAGCCGACAGGCATGGCTAGAGAGGCGACCATGGATTTTTTAATTCTCTAATCATTTTTGTCGCTAGTTGGAAGCAAGTGGCGATGAACACGAGTGTCACTACTCACTTTCACTATCGAAGCCCAAAACCAGCAGTGATATATAGCATTTCACTATTAGAGGTAATCAATTATGGCACCATAACCCTGTTTGCTAAGCTTAAGGATGAATGTAAAATGAAAAAATAATGGCCCATTTGCTGCCTGAATTGCCTTTACTTGTTAATTACAAAAACCTTAACTTTCAAGATTGAAGCTGCAGCAGCCAATCTCATTCATAAAACATAGGCTGCTTTTATGAAAAATAGAAACATTATGAATGTCATCTTATCCCTGTTAAGATTTTTTTTTCATGAAACCAAAAGAAGGAAGTCTGTTGGTCTTGTTCTTAACCTTCACTCATTGCTACATAAATCATTTTTACCAATGGCATATTCACCATCGGTTGGACAAAAACTGGCGATGAGAATATAACAATATCAGTTTGGAATAAATTCAATAGTGAAAACCACGGCTGTACCACCCTTGTGTGCATGTCTATGGCCTGCAGACCAACCATCCCATATTCCCATGTTATGTTTCTTTGAAGTGGATGATAGATGGGGCCCATGCACCCGGGTGGCACCATGGGAATGGCTATCGCACGGGGACAACAGATGTATTAGGCCATGATTCTTCCTCTCACTCTAGCTCCCTCTCTCTCTCCCCCACGTACAATATCTCCCTCCTAGCCCTCCTTCTCCCTCCCACGGTCCCACCTAGGGACTACTCATCGGCACGACTCATGGTCCCTGACAACAACGCCCAAATATAGCTTGTGGCATCCGACATTGCTCCCTCCCTAGCCCGGTGCATGGGCCCAATGTGTGGGCCCCAACAGTCGCTCCTCTATGTGGTATGACCTCGCGGCCCCAACATCGCCCTAGTTAGAATGGCACATGAGCTCCAACATGTGGTAAGCCGGTAACTAGTAATGGCGACCCCATGCATAGGCTTATAATGGCAGCATCCCAACACGATGCTCGAACCCCTTCTTGTGGTGCCTAGGTGTCGTGCATAGGAATAGCCCTCGATGCGCAAGCCCATGATGGCTATAGATCACCAAAAGGCCCTAACCTAGCTGCCCGATCCATGGCACAAAATTTTGGCCCAGTCCAGGCACGACAAACCTAGATTGAGCCATGCTCGGACTGCAACCTTAGCCCGACATACCGGCATGGCCCAACCGAACAAAAAGGTTGGCCAAGCCATCCCCAGCGAGCCTCCATGACTAACTCAACCCAAATGACCACTGGTCCATCTGCATCCCCACTCTACTAGCACCAGTGTCATCGTGGCTCTCTCTGCCTAGTGTAGATGGCAGCACAGCCCCTCCAAAGCAATTGGATTTGATTTTTTTTTTCTAGCAATTGGATTCATTTTTTCTACGTTTGAACTATGAAAGGATGAATTTACAATTTTTTTTGTTCTATGGATGTTGTTGGTCCGGTTCGAGCACGTTGGACTCACCAGGCCAGCTCTTGCAAGGCCCTAGGCAGGAATGTCATGGCCCGATGCACCACTCATGCCTTGACTGGGCCCATGTTGTGTGGGTGATGCGGCCCATGCATTTGGCCATCTATAATGACGACAATGTCCCCAGCACGACACTTGGGCCCCATCGCATGACCGCCCCCCTAGAATGGAGGTGTGCCCCCTCTCTATCAATCTCCCTTGCCCTTTCTCAGATTTGTCAATGGTGATGGTGGGTGGGGGCACAAGGAGGCCTCAGATCAGCAAGGAGATGGGTAGATGGTGAGGCTCAAGAGAGGAGATGGCGCGATGCAAGCCTTGCAGGCAATGATGAGAGAAACAACTACTACTGTGGTGTGGATGGCGTGACAACATTTCTATATCGCTGGGATGGAAGTGTGCTCAACTAGTGGGCAGTTGTATTTTTTTTTGTTTTTTTCCTGGTTTTCACAGTTGATTGGTATAGCGAGCTGGTAGTGACCGCCATTTCCCTTGCCAATTTAAAGTCGATGTTGATGAAGTTTATTATCATCGCCCACTTTCACCCGCCAAAGTGCAAAAACCAGCTGTGAAAATAGTTTTAGACCCAGTGTTGATATTGTTTCTGTAGTTGTGACTTTGACAAAGCTTATATATGACAAGATCATTGAAAGTTGTTTTCTAAAATTCTAAGGCTTAGGTTTTTTCCTCAAAATGGAGCATGTGGATTGAACAAGTGGAGAAAAACAACACAATTTGTATCAAGTTTAATAATAAGACTGCCCCCCTGCTTTTCTAGCCACAAAGGAGTATGCAGGATGACTCCTTTTCCCCAATCCTTGTCAATTTGGTTGTTCTCTCTCCTGTTTGAATAATTCTGCTATATATATACATATATCAAATGTCTATATTTCTCTTACTCTAGACCATCATTGATAAAGTTGATAAACAGAGACGGTCATTTTTTAGTAACGATGGGGGAGCACTAGCTAATAAGAAGAAATATCATCTTGTTAAATGGACTAAATATGCAAAAGTACCAAGAAAGGAGGTCTAGGAATTTAAAATTTAAGGAAGAAATATTAGCTTAGTAAAATGGTGGTGGAAATTAGAAAATGAGTAGGGGCATCTGGCAGAACTGAACTCCACTTAAGTATATAAAGTTTTTTTTGCATTGTACAAATCAAGCATAGACATGATCATTCTCCAATATGAACATATATACTCCAAATTAGGCATATTTACATGAATCGGCAAAAAATTCAAGCCTATAGTGGCAAAAGACCTTATTTTCGCCTGATGCTTGGCAAGGAAAATTTCCCCTAAGTCATGAGCACCATGTTCTATTTGAGCTTTGTAATGTAAAAAAAACTAGTGCTCGGGTTTAAACATGTAAATGGTACACTAAACTTCAGAAACTGCTCTTAGGGAGCAATGGAATGAAATTCAATATCATGCCATCCGGAACATTGTTGGGTTATGATGATGTTATAAGGTGGAGTGTTTATGTGAAATCTGTATATGAGCAAATTAAATAACTAATACAAATTCTGGGCAATCCTTAAACATATCTGGAAAGCGAAAATCCCTCAGAAAAACTTCATATGGCTGTTAGAGATTGATGCAATTCTTACTAAGGATAATATGATTGCAAGAAAATGGAAGCTTGCAACAAGAATGTAACTTGTCATTCATTTTTTAAGTGCAAAGTTGCTAGGTCCAACAAGGAGCTAATTGCATGCATCATTGGAGCAAATCGCGTCCCAGATTCTATCCAGCAATGCTGGATATGGTTGAAGAAATGACATCTGTCATGCGAGGAGACAAACCTCATCGCTGTACTCATCATGACTATGGAATTCGTAGTTAGTGTCCAGTATCTATGGTCCGTGACATTCTTGGTATCACAATCCTGGTCTACCATGTCGTGGCTTTCCACTGCTCCAGCATCCCATGCACTTCCACAACCGTCACCTCCACCATGTTGGGCACTGATGGAGATGACCTCAAGGCTGTGATATTCACCCATACTAATTAAGTAAGTGCATGCCTTAAAAATCAATCAAATCTAGGTGATCCACCGACTGGAACAATAGTAGCCATCACAGTTCTAATCTACATCTTTTGGAAGCCATGATCACTATGGCGAGCACCATGCTAACAAGCCCCCGTGTTTCTAGAAGATGATATTTCCCTAATATGGAGTCATACTTCCATTAGTAGCGCATTATCAAGGAGAAGGTGTGAAGGGCCTCGTACAATATAGAGGGCATCACTCACATGTAATACATTTGATGCAATAGGACGAGGGAACACCGCCATCACACCGTTTTGTAGAGCTCCTTAGCCTATAGTTTGGCCCCCTATAGCGTTCCAACCCATTGGGCAAACTCATAGTGTGCAAGTGGATGAGCACGATGAACAATTTCCAAGAGTTAGTATAGAGCCTCTTTCCTCGAGCAGGCTACCTCATGGAGGCTCAAAATGTCCAACTTTTCACTACAGGCCTCCAACCACTGCTCAACCTTGATGTCATGATTTAGGTGGCAGTTCACATTGTCCAACTCTTCATTATAGGCCTCCAACCACTGCTCAACCATGATGTCATGATTCACAACCCCCCAACGCAAATTGTCACCATGAGCTTGCTCCACAAGATGGAACTTTGCGACCAAATAAACAACACCACCGACATGGCATTCGCCAAAGGCCTGCTTCCTCTACCCATGCAGCGTCTACTGGACACACAACAGTCAACTACATCCCTCAGTCGTGCCCACAACGGTGTCTATGCAAGGCCACTAGGTGAAACGCCTGTCCATAGTGGAGATGGAGGAGTGTCATCTCCTCGATTTATGCTCCAATAGCAATGACAAGTTTTTCCATAGACACAACAAGGTGTGCCCACGCTTATTCCTATTAAAGTTGGGTGACAACGATGCCATGGACAACTAGGAGGAGACTAACCCGGACAATGTGGACTCAAAATCTGCCTACACATGATTGCCGGCGCCTGTACCAATGAAAGCACCCAATTGTGCGTCTAGGTGGGTGGCACCGCCCTCCATGACTCTAGCTCTATGCACAACCTCATATTTGAGGAGGCAAGACCACACCTGTCTTGATCTCTAGCTATGTTGTAGAGGAGACATGTTGGTCACAGTGGCCAACAACATGCGCGTCCCTTGTCCAGACATGTTTTGGTGAGCGCCCTTGTCCATAGATGGGGAGGTGTCAGAACAGACTTCTTCATCGTTCCTCTAGATAGTTATAATGTAGTGCTAGGCACTTAGTGGATCATGATGAACCTTGGGTGCATTCTATGGAATTTCGGAGCCCTCACCTTATCATTCTAGCTTGGTGATCACAAGTCTGCTAGCAAGGCATGGCGAGCTCAGTGAGCCCTAGCCTTCATTCTTGCTTTGGCCCCAACCTAGAGGCACTCCTCATTGATTTTGTCACCCTGTTCGTCGAGCCTCATACCGCTGCCAAGATCCCTTGACCACATCATCAACCTATTGTCGGGGTTGGCACTTGTGGTTGTTCATCTCTATTGCTACACAACCATGCATAAGGATAAGCGAGAACACCAATACACTAACATATGCTGGATCATAGCCTAAACTGACGCATCTCCTATGCATTCTCTTCACTAGGTGTGTTGGTGAGAAAGGCTGGCGGATCATGTTGCTTTGCACGAGTATAGAGCCACCAACACCATCATGGTGAAGGACACTTTCCTATTCCAATGGTCGATGAACTCCTCGATGAGCTATACAACGCTCAGTTCTTCAAGAAGCTTGGCATGCACTCCGCTACCACCAAGTCTGAATGAACACAAATGAGGTGGCCAAGTAAGCCTTTCAGAGACACAACAATCTATACGAGCTCATCATCATTTCGTTTGGTCTATGCAATGCCCTAGAAACATTTCAGGTGCTCATGAACGTAGTGGTGTGGCCATTCCTTCACCGTTTCAATAACTCGTGGGCTAATCATCTACCTTCACAATCGTGCGGTGCTCACAACCCTCCCACGCTCTTCATCAAGTGGTCCAAGTGTGCCTTCGAGGTAGAGTCCATTTTATACTTGAGCCACATCATTTTGGTAGCTGGGGTGCCCGTGGGTTGGGTTAAGGTGCAAGACATTCTTGATTGGTTCGTGTCCACTCGGCATGCGCTACACGCACCTTCCTCGACCTTGTAGAATACAATCAAAACTTCATGCATGACTACGGTACCATCACCACAACACTCACAACCCTGCTCCATAAGGACGGGTTCCTATGGTCGGAGGCGGTTACAACAACATTCTCTAGACAACATTCTAGACATCGAAGACGACACTCTCTAGTGCTACCTAAATGCACACGATGATTCATCATCAAGTGCGACACCTTAGGTCACAGCTGTGGCATGCATGGTGCTGGTTCATGACAAGCATCCTATCGCTTTCTTCAGCTGATTGGTGGCATCCTGATATCGCTCCCTAGCAGCACATGAGTGAGAGTTGATTGGCCTAGTGAAGGTCATTCGACAATGACACCTATTTATCTAGGGACACCATTTTCCAGTGAGGACAGATTATTAATCCTAGAATATTAGTTGAATCAGCGTCACACCACTATTCCACAATACCATTTGGTGGGAAAGCTCCTTGAGTTTGATTTTGTTATGGAGTATAAACCGAGCAACGCCAACACCATAGCTGGTGCCCTGTCACACTATAACATGGAGGTGTGTGCCCTCATTGCCATTTTGTCTCCCCTATTTGACTTCCTTCACTACCTTCACCATGCTTAGGCTACAAACCTTGCTCTGGTGGATGAAATTCGGGCTTTGCAGTGGGCTAGGCCATGTCGCATCATCGACGACCTAGTTGCCTTTGACTCCAAGCTCTACATCGCACCAACATCCCCCTCCTACATGAACTGATATCCACCATGCACGTTGTTAGACATGCATGTGGGCATACAATGTGTTGGATATGTGTATAGTTTTGATTACATTGGACTTGAGTTGTATTAGGGGCTATGGTAGAGTTGGAGTCGAACTCTGTGTCCTATGAAGCCATAAATATGAGGCAAACCCTGTTGTAACCATGAGACGACTTGGCGGCTAGTTAGGGTGACAACGAGGCCGTGGGATTGCCTGAATGCCGGTGTAGCTGCTGTTTATGGGGAGGAGCGCCCGTTGTCATTGCCCTGAGGATTAGGCATATCGTCGAACCTCATTAAAAACATCGTGCTCCGGTATCGTTCTCGTTTGCGTATCGTCTTCTATGGTGTCTATGCTTCCGTGTTCGTCGATTAGTAGATCCGTTTGGATCTAGAATTAACCGCGCACTCTAACAAAATGGATGCTCCTCCGCTTCGCCAAGACTTCCACATACCTAACCTTCATAATGTGATCTAGGATTTTATCTGCGGTTGCTCCACATGATAACAATACAAGATCGAACACACTGCATACAACATGGCTCCTGATGCTATTGCTTGTTTTTGTAGGTGGTTTTGGTGGACATCAGCCTAGAGTTCATTGAACCCCTCCCATGAGTGGGTGGCAAGTCGGTGATCCTTACGGTGGTCGACCCCTTCAGCATGTATAGCCACTTCATCCCACTCTCCCACTCGTATATGATAGAAATGGTGGCCTAGGCATTCGTCGATGACATTGTGCATCTTCATGGCATCCTGCAGTCCATTTTGTCCAATTGGGACTCTGTGTTACCTCCATATTTTGGCATGAGTTGATGTGGGTAGATATGTCACGTGGATGAAACATTACTCACACCAATCACGGGTTGGCAAGGCCATATATACATGCCATAGGCACACAGTCACTATGCCTAGGTGGGCTTGGTTAGTTTAAATCTATTAAGGAAGGCATGTGTTATGCATAAGATTTAGGAGAATTGTTAGTCCACCAAGGGACTATGTAACCTGCCTCCGTGACTGAGAATTAAACATGAAAGAAATTAGTGTCTATCATATCTTCTAGTCCTCTCGCAGGGTTACAGTGCCGCCAGTTTTTTTTGGATACATATGTCTTGCTAACTTATTCAATATGACGGTCAATTTGAAATTGTTGCAATAGGATGTGCTTTGATAAAATCGGATCAACAATCCACTTGAGGTGACTATAAAAGTTTTTTCTTCTTAAATATTGGTAGGTCTCTTCAGGGACGACATGAAGAAAACGGTGGTCAAGTGCGTCAACATAATCTTCCTGTTCATCGCCATTCGCATAATGATGATTGCAGCTACGAAGAGGCAGCAGCTGCGCATAATCTCTGTGGAAGATCAGGTGAATGACAATGACAAAGATCATTAGGCTCATATGAACTGAGGTGCTAGCTGCAGATGGAGTTGACTTTCGGTGGTTATTGGGATACCCTGATTTGGTGCTTTTGGTTGCTGTATTGGAAGTAGTTATGGATCTAGCTTAAACTCTATGGATCTGTATTGATTTCCATATACAGATGGAAAAAAAAACCGGGGGGGGGGGGGGGGGGGGGGCAGGGGAGGGTTTACTCCAACACATTATTTCAAAAAATGGAATGCTAAAGAAGAGTAATGATGATTTAAGCTATATGTCAATAAGTTATGTTACAAAAAAAAATTCAAGGGGTAGAAATTAAAGGGGTTTATGGATACAAGAACATAGAGCATATTTAATACTTAACACTTAAAATCAGTTGAGGTGAGGCTCTTACTTGATGATTTCGTGCACAAGCATCCTGATTTTATGTGACCTGTGCTTGCTCACTGCCACAACAGCACCACTAATTTCAGTACTCTGCAAGACCCAAGAATCATGTATCATCCACACAGTAGTGGCACACACCTAGGAACCAGCATCTATAACTAGCAACAATAATACAAATTATAGTGCTGTGTATAGAGAGTGCTTGAAAAACATGCAACTCTATTGTTCCAATCAGTGTTCTACACAGCCGGCAATAAACTTAGCGGCTAGTTCAATGTTTTACGTTATAGCCTGATTTAGTCTCCAGGAAGACTGGGCTAAGCTAATCCATGTTTAGAGCTAAACATTTTTTGCGGCTATTAACTGGATTTAGTCTGCTAAAGCCACTAAAGAGAGCATCCCATTTAGCCTAATCAGGTGCGAGGGGACGGAACCAAACATGGCTATCGAAATAGTTGAGAAAAGATAATTGTGTAGTATGAACTGATGTGTTTTTTATATGAATTGATATGTTTACAAGACTATCACTTCTAGTTGGTACCTATAATATATGCAAAATTTCCTAATGTTTAACATGTTTTTTGTTCAAACGCTAAATGGTTTTAGTCTGTTTAGTGTTAGCCTCTGGAAAAACTAGATAGCCAGCTATGATCTTTAGCTGCTAGTTTTTCCAGAGGCTAAAAAAACTATAGCAGGCTAAACCCTTTTAATTAGCGGCTCAATAAAAAACATGTTAAACATCAGGGAATTTTACACACATATATATTAACCGAAAAATGAACTAGATATTACATATCAACTAGCAAGTGATAGTCACACAAACACATGAGTTCATATACACGACACATATCACAAACACATTAGTCTTCATACACGATTATCTTTGCTCAACTAGTTCGATAGCCATGTTTGGTTCTCCTGCCTATTTAGTGGGCAAAATGGGATGCTATTTAGCGGGCTAAATCCATATAATAGCTGCAAAAGAAGTTTTAAACTCTAAACCTATAAGGACTTAGCCTTCATCTTCCCAGAGGCTACATCAGCTGGGTATAGCATATATAGGCTATATATAGCCGGCTATTTAAAAAACATCAACTTCAAGGCATATGCAGCTTCGTCTGAACTTCATTCCCTAGCTATATGCGTACCTTGATTTTATCCGCAGTGAGCTGCATCAGCTGTAGCCTCCTCAGTGAGTCGAACAAGATGTCAGATGACTGCAACAATCACAGAACGAAAACCATGGTGAGGTAAATGCATGTATGCAACAAATGCAGCCATGATTCAGATCGACAAGCTAGCTAGGGTTGCAATTTAATGGTTAGTATTCTTCCAGTTTGCATTGGTACCTGCTCATGGTGGTGATTCAGGAGGATGTCCTTGATCCGTAGAACCTCATTGATCTCCTGGGTTTCTGCGTCGATCTCATCAGCGAGAGACTGCAGCTGCAGCCACTCCATCCCAGTCGCACCGAAGGCAGCGTGGCTGGTATTGTCACCATCACCGTCGCCATTTGCGTGCTGGGCAGCGGCGGCGATGACTTTTTTCTTGTCGTTGACGTTGTTATCCTCAGGCTCCTCCGCAGGCAGCCCGACCGTGCAGCTTGCCACTTTGCTTCCCTTATCCGACACCTCCAGCGCTCTGCCGCTGCGCTCGCTGCCTGCAGCCCTTCCCTGAGGAATCGGCACGGTCAGCGCGGTGTATATCTGCTCCACGATGCCGTCACGGCGGCGCCGGAACTCCTGCGGCGAGTCGGTCGCAGCGACCAGGATGGCTTTTCCGATCACGTCGTAGATGTCCCGATCGCGGAAGAGCTCGCGCCACGGCTCCAGCCAAGACTCGTCCGCGGCGCCGCCGGCCAGCGAAGAATTCTTCATTCCTGGACTTGGGCTAGAGTACCAGGAGGATCCGTGCGCTTCGTCAATTATTGCTTCAAAATTCAAGAACTGGATCACGAAAGCTATGGGCCGGGACCGGAGAGTAAAATACCTCTTCAGTTTGTTGGAGCGACTCACGAGTCTCACACGACTGTCGTGCCGGTGCCGTGGTCTTCTTATCTTAGAGAAAAGTAGAAAACCGAGATGCCGAAAGCTAAACGGAACAAAAAACAGAAGATGAAGATCGATGAGGATAGAGGGGATGAAAGGGGCCTGGGCAAACAATAATATATACCTGAGACTGCGACCCCGATGGATTGGATTGCGACCCGGCCAGCAAATAGCTACAAGCACAGGCAACGAAAAGCACGACGACGACCGACCTCCCTGGATCGGCGGCCGCTGCTTACCGTTTCTGCTGCAGCAAAATATTCTCAGATGACTTGCTGTGGCGGCGCCCTTGAGGTTGAGGAGGAGGCTGGAGAATTGTAGAAAAATTAATTGGGTACCAGGTAGAGGATTGTGTACTCTGAACTGTTTGTTTTACTCCAGCACTTATGCTAGTTACTAACTGCCTATTTTGGTTGTAGCCGTTGCTTACAAACTCTGGGTCTGAGCTGGAAATGTATGAGATTTAGCGTTTCGTCCTGCTATTGGAGGGCAAATCAATACCATGAATATGTTGCTATGTACTTCGAGATTGTTTCCCAGTTCTTTTTTAGATCCTCAGAACCATCTTACTTCTTCAGACTTCATTCGATTCCTATCTCCTCTTTAGTTGTCATCTCTCACGTGTCATTTTTCACATTTTAGTACTCTTCACTGTTTATTTTATTATCTTATCTCCAGCACGTCATGCCAGTTAATTACTAACAGCCTATTTTTGTTGTAATATAATTGTAGGCTGTAGCCGTTGCTTATACAACTATATGAGGTCTGAGCTGGAAATTGTGTGAGGTTTAGGCATTTGTAGATTCACTACCGGAAACAGGAGAAATGCCGAGAGGCACAGGCTTTACTGCGAGCCTTTTCTTGGGTACTCCTCGGCAAAGATACTCTATGCCGAGGGCGGCCCTCGACAAAGTCAGGCACTCAACAAAGACCTCTTTGCCGAAAGTCCAACACTCGGCAAAGACCGTCTTTGTCGAGGGCCGGACTCTAGGTAAAGGCTGCTGCTCGGCAAAGAAGGCTTTAGGTAACGACGCTCACCCGTCTGTTAAACTTTGCCGAGAACCATATGTTAGGCCCTCGTTAAAGATTTTTTGTTGTCTTTTTGCTATTTCTTTGCAAACTTATGCTTAGTTGACGAACTTATACTTTTGTGGAACAAACCGGGTGTACGTGTATGGAATGAGTACAAACAGGAATACTTTGACCTGCGAGCAATGTTGTTCGTAACAATCAATGATTGACCTGCACTAAGTAATACTTTAGGACAGACAAACCAGGGATATAATGCATGCACACATTGTTTTGAGGGCATTGATAGTATATATTTGAAGAAATGTAGAAAAGTCGTGTACCTCGGGCATCGTCGGTTCCTTCCTGCGAATCACCCCCTTAGAAAGAAAGGCAAGCATTTTAAAGGTAAGACAGACCATCACACACTACAAGAATACCTTACATCTATGACATTTTGGGGATGACAATCTCAATTTTGGTCACGGAAGTAGGGTCATCAATGACGAAATTATGCATGTCGTCATAAATGACTGGTTTGGCCGTCAACCTACTTGTTTATCCATGACAAATTGGAAAAAATCGTCACACATATGGGGTGCCTGGGAATCGCACCTGACACCTTCGAGTTGTGAAGCAGCTGTGCTAACCAGTAGGACTCAAGTTTAGACGTGTTAGAAGGAGGAAACTTTATTTTCTTATTAGAGTTTAATTAATTCATAGAACCTGGCGGCAAAACCGTTCCCCTCATCACTCATTCGCGCCTAATCAATCCTTTCCACCGACACAGCCGCCGCCAGCGCCACCGCCGCCGCCACCGCGGGTGCTCCGGCGGACCTCTCCGTCTTCTAGGTCCGGCGTGACGCTAGCTCGCGCGCATCTCTGGTGGGCTGCTCCGACTACAGGGCTTGGCCACCGCCGCCGCCGCCGCCGCGTCGCAAGATGACATGGGCACTTGATGATGGGAAAGCGAGATGACAGTGACAATTGATGACAGTGGCAGGCCTCTTTTGTTTTCTGGGTTCGTCTGCATAGTGTTAGTCTTACTAGTCTAGTTGTTATATATGTTGTTAGGTTATATATAGGGTGGTGATACTCGTCGTACTCGTCTGGATCAAAACTTTGTTTGTTGATGCTGGCTTTGATGGACCGTTGTCATGAACAATTCGGTTTCTGTAATTTCGTTGCTCTGGTAACGAAATTCGGTTTGTAAATATTCCTTGTTTAATTAATTACTTATTTAGTTGTTGTGCTGCATTGTGGATGATATAGAGCAACACACATGCACATGCATACATTCATATCTTTTAGGAACATTTTCTGTCAAAGAAAAGATGGTGTCAAAGAAACGACATACGAATTGATAACTGATTCATACCATACATTCACCAACTCATCCACACATCGATCCATAACAAACTGCAGTTTATACATTGATCAACTACTTCAAATCAGTGACATAGAGCCACACACACACACAGGTCACTTCAACATTTGAGCGACAAGCATGCCAATCAGAACACCTACGAGCACATAACCTACAAAACAGGCATCAACAACAACCTGCATGCCCTTCTTGTCTGCAATCTCCATCTCCTTCTTCTCGACTTCAGGCTTCACGGCATTAGTCGGATCTTCAACTTGCATTTGTAGATTCCAAAACTCATTTGCAAGTCTATTCAGCGATTGATTCAACAGTTTCAGCTCTTCCCTACAATCAACACAACAAGCAGTACCAGGAACAACCTTCCCTGTCTGCAAACTCATTTGTTCCATAGCCATCAGCTGCTGCTCAAAGCGGATGTAGGGGTAGGTAGTATCATCATCCTTCGATCAAAACAAATGATGTAAAATAAGCCAACCATCGACACAAAGTGAGCACAACAATGTCAGAAAATAGACCTTGATGTTACATGGGCACTTGAGGAACCACTGGCCAAATATCGCGTCCTACTTGCTCTGGGTCCTAACCAAAGGAAGATGGTGATATGGGCACTCCCTTCTTTTGCTGGGTGACGAGCTTGAGCACGCGGAATGCTTCATCGGTGGCTGAGGTCGTCGTCTGGTGGCGCTCAACGAGGTGGTAGCTAGGGTTTGCGGGTGAACAGGAGAGGCAGAGAAGAGAATGGAGTAGATGAACGGGGAAGAAAGGTCACAGAGTGGTGCGGTGGCACGACGGGGGGTGGCCGCTGTTGTGGGTGCACTCAGGGGGCAAGAACTACTCGTGGGCGCGCCGGCAGTTGTGTTGAGCGGCGGTGCGGTGGTCGGCGGTTGATTCGGGGTGAGTGTGGTGGTTCGGCTAGATTGGGGAATTGGGGGGGGGGGGATTGGGGGCTGCTGGCCGTTGGGAGTAGAGGCTGACAAGGTAGGTCCACCTGGTTAGCCCTTTAGATGGGTGGACTCGGCTCACCATGGTCAAGAGGCTGACCGATGGGCCCTAGCACGCCTAACTTCTTTGAAAACTGATTTTGGGATAGTAAATGATCTCAAATTTAAAAACCCATAACAAGAGAGTTGTAGAACTCATCGAGATCTACAAGTATTGTTTTACCCAAAACTTCATTTGACAAAGTTTTAACAAACTAAATTTTGAATTTAAGTAGATGATAACTTTAGCAAGATTTTGGAAGTTTAAATGATCCCAAATTTAAAAGTAATGAATAGCAAGTTTTCATAACTCATTGAGATCTACATTTCATATATAGGCCGTTTTTCATTTGAGAAAGTAATAATAACATGTGGTACATATTTGACATATCACTCATATAGTTTCTTAAACTATATGAGTGATCTATAGGATTAGTGAACAATGTGTATCACCACTTTCTCAAATGAAAAATTGACCTATATATGAATTGTAGATCTCATTGAGTTATGCAAACTTGGTATTCATGACTTTTTAATTTGGGGTCATTTAGTGTTACAAAATCTTGGTTGACTTTGTCATTTAAGTAAATTTAAGATATTTCTTTGTAACATGAAAACATCTTCGAAGTAATATCAGTAACAATATGATATGACTATGTATTATGATTTTAGATATTTTTAGGAAAAAATCATCCAATTTGAATCTCAAATGAGGGAGAAAAACCTTTTACAAGTTATACGAAAAGATTAAAAAGAAAAAATGCGTGTTGAACGGCGGGGTTACAGATGGCGGCTGATTCGGGGTGAGGGTGGGTATTGGGCGGGATTGGGGTATTTCGCGGGGGGGCGTAGGGGGATTGGAGGGTGTTGGGCTGCTGGCCGTTGGGAGTAGAGGCTGACAGGGTAGGTCCACCTGGTTAGCTCTTTAGTTGGGTGGACTCTGCTCACCATGGTCAAGAGGCTGACCGATGGGCCCTAGCACGCCTAACTTCTTTGAAAATTGATTTTGGGATAGTAAGTGATCTCAATTTAAAAACCCATAACAAAGAGTTGTAGAACTCATCGAGATCTACAAATATGTTTTACCCAAAACTCTATTTGACAAAGTTTTAACAAACTAAATTTGAATTTAAGTAGATGACAACTTTTAGCAAGATTTTGGAAGTTTAAATGACCCCAAATTAAAAAGTAATGAATACCAAGTTTTCATAACTCATTGAGATCTACATTTCATATATATATAGGTCGTTTTTCCATTTGAGAAAGTGATAATAACATGTGGTACATATTTGACATATCACTCATATAGTTTCTTAAACTATATGAGTGATCTATAGGATTAGTGAACAATGTGTATCACCACTTTCTCAAATGAAAAAATGACCTATATATGAATTGTAGATCTCATTGAGTTATGCAAACACTAGTAGAAATATGATCATCGGTGATGTTTTTCTAGTGACGCTGTTAACTTTGGTCACAGAATGGTATCTTTCTATGACGACATTTTCTATTTCGTCACAAGTTACGTGGGACGAAGTTTTGGCTTGACTTTTAATGACGAACGGGATAGGAACATCATATATTACCAAATGGGAATCATCATAGAATAGGTTGTCGGTGCGCTTCATTGTAATGATGAAAATATTCGTCACAGATTATGTTTTGATATGGTCATAGATAATTTGCCACGTTTGGTCCACGTAGTGATGAAACGAATTGGTCACAGATCATTTTTTAACATCGACCACTTGACGGTGTTCGATGCGTGGGCCACAGAACCCGGTTAACAGCAGCCTTGCCACGTAGTGATGAAACGAATGAAACGAATTGGTCACAGAACATTTTTTTATGTGGACCACTTGATGGTGTTCGATGCGTGGGCCACAGACCCCGGTTAATAGCAGCCTGGACCTTTTATTTTGGCAAAAAACTGTGTGGGTGGAGCTTTTAACCCGCGACCTTGCGCTAGGCGGGTAACAACGTTAACCACTGGACTACTCGACCACACTTGAAAAAAGAAAGAAAGTTTGTGCATTTGTAAGGTTTGAACAAGACAATTGAATGGATCACAGGACATGGGCCATAGGTAGACCCATGATCGGCCATCATCGGCGACACGACCTAAACCCCCATCGACAACGCGGCGGCCTGAGGACTGGAGAACTGCGCCGACATTGATTGCGCGAGGAAAGCAGGGGGATTTGGTTGCGGGTACATAAGGTTCGATTTGTGTTCGAATTTTATTGATATATACATGAGTTAGATGTGGTTTTGAATTGTGTTTACTTCAATCACAGTTAGGGAGTTAATACAAGCCAAGTTACTTTTATTGTGACAACACATGGATTGAAGTTGGGTTTTTGGGAAACAATTCACTCCTGCATATGTGAAGGAAGTTGAAGAATTTATGAAATTTGTTAGTGAAAATTTCCCCGAAGACGAACACATCCGTTGTCCGTGCATCAATTGTCATAATCGAAGGCTGATGCCTCAGACTTAAGTAGAAACCCATATACACATTTATGGAATGTCACCTACATACACCAGGTGGATTCATCATGGGGAGCCTGCAGATGTTGTAAATGATGATGATGGTATAGATCAGGAGGACGAAGGACATGATCATGACTTTGGGATACATGTGGATGAGGACGATGATGTTTACGATGATGATCATGGAGTACCAGAAATGATAGACGAACTGTTTGCAGCGGCAGAGGCTGATGGAGAACAACCAAGTTTTGGAAGAGTTCTTGAAGATGCGAAGAAGGCGCTTAGCCTGGGTTCTAGCCATTCAAAATTTTCCTTATGGTGAAGATGTTGTATATGAAGTCTCATTATCGAATCAACAATACAACATTTACCGCAATGATGAAGCTGCTGTCAGATGGATACCCTCGGGTGAGTTGCCAAAATCATATGACATGGCCAAGAAATATCTTAAAGAATTGGGCCTTGCATTCGAAAACATCCATGTCTGCACAACCAATTGTGTGTTATTTCGTAAGGATTATGCTAAGTTGACTGCGTGCCCAGTATGTCAGGAGTCCAGATGGAAAGATGAAACATGGGCGAAGCAGGTTCCACATAAGGTTTTGAGGCACTTTCCATTCTTGCCAAGGTTGAAAAGAATTTATGCTTCGAAACGAACTTCTGAGGAAACACAATGGCACAAGAAAGTGAGGAAGCCAGTCGACAACGTGATGAGACATCTAGCTGATGGGGAAGCATGGAAGGACTTTGACAGGAGGGAACCGGATTTTGCAGCTGATCCGAGGAACCTTAGGCTTTCCTTAGCTACCGATGGATTCAATCCATTTGGCAACATGAGTACACAATACAGTATGTGGCCAGTGCTTCTGAAAGGTCCTATGTGATGGCTAGAGGGGGGGGGTGAATAGCCTAAATCGAAATCTAAAAACAATCTCAACAACAAGTTAGATAGCAATGAGGCGAAGCTTGACTTGCACTAGCCTACTAAGGGATGCAAAGCCACCTAACCAAAATTTCTATCCTAATAAGCTCTAGGATCACTCAATGCCTACTCAATTCTAGTAGCCCTCTAGGCACAACCTAATATACTTGGACAAGTATGAATAAGGTAATGCAAAGATGGGAAGGAAGGTTATACCACCATGGAGTTGTAGGGGATGAACCAATCAAGTGAATACCAATGAGATCACACAATCAAAAGAGACAATGGTTGACACTTGATTTTCTTCCGAGGTTCACTAGTTTGCCAACTAGCTAGTCCCTGTTGTGGCAAGACACTCACTTGGAGGTTCACGTGCTAATTGGCATCACACGCCAAATCCATCACCGGGTGCCGCACAACCAACATAAGATGAGGCTATTGAAACGCCACGAGCAATCCACTAGAGTTGCCAATTGCGATCTTCCGCGGGGAAGGCACAAGAACCCCTCACCATCACCTTGTAGTCGACGAAGCACAATCACCAAGCTTCTCGATCTATCACCGCTGCTCCAAACCGTCTAGGTGATGGCAATCACCAAGAGTAACAAGAAATCCGCAGCGAGAACACATCCCAAGTGCCACTAGATGCAAGCTATATGCGAAATGCACTTGGATCAGTCAATCTCTTTTGGAAATTCACTAACCAAGCATGGAGATGAGTGGGAGGGAGTTTGCTCAGCTCAAAGGAGTCTCAAGATGTTCAAATGTGCGAGAGAGAAAACCTAGAGCCGGCCAACACATATTTATAACTCCCCTCAAAGTCTTCAAATCGTTGGGCTGATAAGTTAGCGACGAATGCTCTTCACAGGGGCGACGGACGCTCCGTCGCCAGCGTCCGACGCCTTGTCAGAACTAGCCGTTGGGCTGCTACATGGGCGACGGACACTCTGTCCCCAGCATCCGACGCACATACCTCCAGCATCCGACGCCTACCTTCAATTCACTCGCTTGTAGAGCTCTCTGGACGCTCCACGTGATACCGACGGACAGCGTCCCTCGTGCTCTGAATTTTCTCTGCGGCTTCAGTGTGGCCGACGGACGCTACGTCATGCTGACGCCAGCATCCGGCGCCATCGTCCGGCGCGTCGGACAGCGTCTAACGCCCTGATCTGCAGCGTCCGACGCCCCTGCTTGATCCTCATTTGTATCTGATCTTTTTAAGTCTTGCTCCAATGTGCCAAGCACTAAGATACCTCTTTAGTGAACACTTCTTGGCATGTTTTACTTGTCAATTAGCATGGAGTATGTCACTAGGTCCTAAATGCACATGCACTATAGATAACACCTAGTGGCACTTGACAAACCACAATCACTTTTGAATCTCCCCTCTTACTAGTACGGTTGTCTATCCTAAAAGTGATCACATCCACTTGGTGTCTTGACCACAGAAAGAAAAGCCCTAACATATACCTTTGCCTTGTTTAGCTTAGGATCTTTTCATTCTCCTTCTTCTCCAAGTGTGAGCTCTAGGTCTCCACCACTTGTCATCATCTTCTATATATGTACTAAGCCTACTCAAACACTTAGAGCTAGGTTAGTACCTTAGGTTTCATTAATTATCCAAAATACTAGAGATCTCTCAATCTCCCCCTTTTAGGTAATTGATGACAACCCGATATAAATGATATGAAATATCATTTTGAATTCACAATTGGTTTGAAAGTGTTCTACTCCTCCTACATATGTGCACTTCTTATGATCATGAGTCAAAGTTTTGCACATATGCTTAGATAGACTTTTGGAAGGGGTAAACTACTTGAAAACTATGACATGATGCTAAGGTATAAGAAATGGACCTTTGAAGCGTGATACCAATCGAAGTGCGCTAATCATACCTTCCTTAGCAACATGGTTAGCTTGATACCAATTTGAAAAACATGAATATAATATATTCTATGGTTCTATCTAACACCTATACATGCTAGTGATCAAAACATCAATCAAGATTATACTAGGCATGTACCACACAAGCAAGTCATATTGAATTGAATGTACAATGCAAGCAAGCATATGTGTGAATGCACATCCAAATGCAACAACTTGTTCATAGGCTTGATCCCCCTACTTGTGTGCTTAATTTTTAATTTTTCAATTGTCAATTGTCAAAATCTTATTTCTCCCCCTTTTTGCTTTTCTCCCCCGATTCATATTTAGATCATTTAATCACAATTTCTCCCCCTTTGTCACACATTACCACAAAGGAAACCACTTGTAGCAACATGTATCACTTGGGGATACTTAGGAAAGTTTGATTGATCAAGTCAATTTAGAAAGAGAGTGTGGTGAAAATCTTTTATAGTTCAACCTAGATTACTTGTCCTATATACTTAACACGGTTTAAACCATGGACAAGCTTCTTCACACATCTTGCAATGGTTATCTTGGCCATGTTGGTTAAGCACAAGAATAAGCATTCTAGATTAATCATATGAGGTTGCAAGCTTATCAACATGTCATATGCCACCACTAGATCAAGGAACTCATAGAAGCTATAGTGGTACCATATGTCCATAGAAAAACATTTGATTTTCATGAATGAGCCTAAAATAACAAGAAAGGATGCCTATATGCTCTACACAAGTCTAGCAAAAGATGAATGCATATGTCAATCAATTGTACCTTGCTATCTTGGAGTAGAGGCATGTCATAAGTGAGGTGCATCAACTCATGTTGGAGAAATCCAAGATATTCAACTCATTCCTCAACTTGCAAAACCTTTTTTCATCAAGTGGCTTGGTGAATATGTCGGCTAATTGATCATCGGTGCCCACATTGTCAATGAAAATGTCACCCTTTTGTTGATGATCTCTTATGAAATGGTGTCTCACATCTATGTGCTTGGTTCTAGAGTGTTGGATGGGATTGCTTGTAAGCTTCACCGCACTTTCATTGTCACATAGCAAGGGAACCTTCTTGAACTTGATTCCATAATCATTCAAGGTGGCCTTCATCCAAAGTAGTTGTGCACAACTCCCCGCACTAATATACTCGGCTTCGGCGGTAGAGAGTGCCATACTATTTTGTTTCTTGGATGACCATGAGACTAGTGATCTTCCCAATAGTTGACATGTTCCACTAGTGCTCTTCCTATCAACCTTGCATCCTGCACAATCGGAGTCCGAATATCCAACTAGTTCAAATCTTGACCCCTTGGGAAACTATAATCCAACATCTTATGTATGCTTTAGATATCTCAATATTCTTTTTGTGTCCTTCACATGACTCTCTCTAGGAGATGCTTGAAACCTAGCACACATGCATACACTAAACATGACATCCGGTCTTGATGCGGTCACATAGGGTAAACTTCCAATCATTGACCGATAGAGTGTTTGATCCACCATTATGCCACTTTTATCATTATCCAAGTGTCCATTAGTCCCCATGGGAGTACTAATGCCTTTAGCCTCTTCTAATCCAAACTTCTTCATCATGTCCTTGATATACTTGCTTTGACTCACAAATGTGCCATTCTTCATTTGCTTGATTTGAAGTCCAAGGAAGTAACTAAGTTCACCAATCATGGACATCTCAAATTCATTTGCCATCATTTCACCGAACTCTTCACAAAATTCTTTATTTGTAGACCCAAAGATAATGTCATCCACATAGATTTGCAAGACAAACAAATCACTTCCAATCTTCTTGGTGAATAGGATGGTGTCAACCAAACCAATCTTGAATCCCTTAGAGAGGAGAAAGCTTCTCAACCTCTGATACCATGCTCTAGGTGCTTGCTTTAGTCCATAGAGAGCCTTCTTGAGCTTAAATACATGGTCGGGCTTCTTAATATCTTCAAATCCGGGTGGTTGCTCAACATATACCTCCTCATTGATATACCCATTCAAGAATGCACTCTTGACATCCATTTGGTACAACTTGATGTTATGTGCACAAGCATAGGCCAATAGAATTCTAATTGCCTCTAATCTTGCAACCGGAGCATATATTTCCCCAAAGTCAAGACCCTCTACTTGAGTATATCTTTGTGCTACTAGTCTTTCTTTGTTTCTCACCACTATTCCATCTTGATCTTGCTTGTTCTTGAATACCCATTTGTTTCCAATGACATTGTGATTTCTTGGTCTATCTACTAGTTCCCAAAATTGATTTCTTGTGAAGTTGTTAAGCTCTTCATGCATAGCATTTATCCAATCCACATCCTTCAAAGCTTCATCAATCTTGGTTGGCTCAAATGATGAGACAAAAGAGCAATGCTCACAAAATGAAGCCAATCTTGATCTTGTTTGAACACCACTTTGAATGCCTCCAATAACTTGATCTAGAGGATGGTCTCTTGCAATATTGGTAGGTTGGAGCACATGCATATGTGAATCTTGAGCATTCGGTTGAGATGATGATGGACTAGCCTCTTGTTGATCTTGAACTTGAGTTTCACTAGCATTTGCTTGATCTTGAGTTGGAGAACCACTAGTTGGATCACTTGGAATGGTCACTTGATCTTCATCTTCATCTTCATCTTGCACTTGTCTTGGTCTAATGTCACCAATATCCATATCTTTCATTGCATTGACCAACTTGTCACCTCTCACATCATCCAAGTTTTCTTTTTCATCTTGAGAGCCTTGTGTTTCATCAAATTCCACATCATGCACTTCCTCAAGAATTCCACTAGATAGGTTCCAAACTCTATAAGCCTTGCTAGATGTAGAGTAACCAAGTAGAAAGCCCTCATCACATTTCTTTTCAAACTTGCTTAGTCTTGTGCCTTTCTTCAATATATAGCATTTGCACCCAAATACCCAAAAGTAAGCAATGTTTGGCTTTCTTCCATTCAATAGCTCATATGGAGTCTTCTAAAGCATCCCATGATAATAGAGACGGTTGCTAGAGTAGCAAGCCGTGTTGATAGCTTCGGCCCAAAAGGAATGACTAACATTGTATTCACTCAACATTGATCTTGCCATGTCAATCAAGGTTCTATTCTTTCTTTCAACTATCCCATTGGATTATGGAGTGTACTTTGGAGAGAATTGATGGTTGATCCCAAAGTCATCACAAAGTTCATAAATTCTTGTGTTCTTGAACTCACTCCCATTGTCACTTCTAACTCTCTTGATAGTTGTTTCAAATTCATTTTGGCACCTCTTCACAAATGACTTGAAGATATCAAATGTTTCACTCTTGTCACTCAAGAAGAATACCCATGTGTATCTTGTGAAGTCATCAACTATCACAAATCCATACTTGTTACCACCAATGCTTGCATATGTTGTTGGCCCAAAGATATCCATGTGCAATAACTCAAAAACTTTGCTTGTACTCATGATGCTATTCTTTGGATGAGTGTTGCCAACTTGCTTTCCGGCTTGATATGCACTACATAGCTTATCTTTCTCAAATGAGACATCTTTCAAGACTCTCACTAGATCATGCTTGACTACTTGTTCAATTGCTTCATGCCAACATGTCCAAGTCTTCTATGTCATAGCCAACCCATGCTTGATTTGGTGATGAGACATGTTGAGAGTTGAGTCTCACTAGCATTGAAATCCACAGGATATAGGTTCTCATACCGAAAACCCTTGAAGATCATATTAGAGCCATCCACACTTATGATTTCCACATCCTCCACACCAAATATGCACTTGAAACCGAGATCACATAGTTGAGCCACTGACAATAAGTTGAACTCAAGCCTTTCAACTAGGAGCACATTGCTAATGCTTAGATCATTTGAGATAGCAATCTTTCCAAGCCCTTTCACCTTGCCTTTGCCATTATCACCAAATGTGATACTATCAAATTCATGATCACTATCTTGGTTGATTGAGTTGAACATTCTTCCATCTCCGGTCATGTGTTGAGTGCACCCACTATCAAGCACCCAATGCCTCCCTCTGGCTTTGTAATTTACCTACAAGAAAGATCAATTCTTTTTTAGGTACCCAAACTTGCTTGGGTCCTCCAAGGTAAGTTACCAAGGATTTTGGTACCCAAATGGACTTCTTGGAAGCCATCCATGGTGCACCAACAAACTTGGCATGAACACCATTTGTACCCTTGGAAAGAACATATAATGAATCAACTCTAATAGAGGATATGTCTTGCTTGGCCTTCTTGTTCTTGCATGCTTGCTCATTGTGACCAACTTGCTTGAAAATCTTGCAATAGCTACCAGTGTTCTTCACAAAACGAGTCTTGTGAGGAACAAAAGCGACCTTGCCTTTCTTGGGGGTATAGCCCAATCCCTCTTTGTAGAGAGATGCTCTTTGGCTACCCAAGCACATAAGCAAGCGGTCCTCACCTCCATAAGCCTTAGCTAAGGAGTGATTGAGTTTTGTAACCTCCTTCTTGAGGGTTTCATTTTCTACCATTAGTGAGGCATCACAAGTGAAACCATCACTAGTAGATGAAGTAGAAGTGATAGTGCTACAAGAGGGGTTAGTGGGAGCAACAATGATAGGAATATAAAAGGATTCATCAAGAATATCACAAGCAACTCCCATGTCACATGTTTGAACAATCTCTTTCTTACTTTGATCTAAGAGAGAGGAATGAGCTCTTTCAAGCTTAGTGTGAGACTTCACTAGCTTCTCATGGGCTTCCAACAGCCTCTCATGAGATGCTACGACCTCATCAAGGTTTTGCTCAAGAGCCACATTGGTCTTGCGCAATTCCTTGCATTCCTTCCTCTTCTTATCTATGTATTCCTTAGCTTGTTCAAGCATGTCCATGAGTTACTCCTTGGAAAGTTCCTCACTATCACTATCACTCTCACTCTCACTCTCATCATGAGAAAGTACCTTAGTGGACTTAGCCATGAAGCATGATGATGGAGTGTCAAATAGAGAGATCTTGTCCCTCATTGCAATGCTTGCAAAAGCCTTCTTCTTGGTAGTGGTCTTCTTCACTTGATCATCATCATCACATGAAGAGTCACTATCCCATGTCACTATGTGATAATACCCCTTCTTATTCTTCTTGTCAAAGGTGGGATTCTTCTCTTTCTTGTCTCTCTTCTTGTGATCATCATCATCCTTGTCACTATTGTATGGACAATGAGAAATGAGATGATCAAAGCTTCCACACTTGAAGCACTTCCTTGGCTCATCAAAGTTCTTGGAAGATGTTCTCTTCCTTCTTGCATGATAGCCCTTCTTCTTCATGAATCTTCCAAACTTTCTCACAAAGAGAGCCATTTCTTACTCATCAACCTCACTAGCACTTGAGTCTTCATCCTCACTAGATTCTTCAAACTTGGCTTTGTCCTTGCTCTTGTATGATGAAGTAGCTTTGAACGCTTCTTCTCATCTTTCTTTTCTTCTTTCTTGACATCTTTTTCATTGTTGTCCGGTAAGCATCTTGTGTCATCACATCTCCCAAGACTTGGTTAGGAGTCACGGTGTCCAATCCACCTCTCACAATCAAGGTCACAAGAGTCTCAAACCGAGATGGGAGACTTCTCAAGAACTTGTGAGAGAAGTCCTTGTCCTCAACCTTCTCACGAAGAGCCATGAGATCGTTGACTAGCACTTGTAGCCTATGGAACATCTCTGGCACATTCTCATCATCCTCCATCTTGAAGCTTCCAAACTTTTCTTTGAGGATGTATGCCTTTGCACTCTTGACGGCTTGAGTTCCTTCAAATGATTCTTTTAGCTTCTTCCAAGCCTCATGAGCACTCTCAAGATTCTTGATTTGCTCAAACACTTTTTCATCAAGTGCCTCATGAATAGCACTTAGAGCAATATCATCGTGGTGCAACTTTTCTTCCTCTTGAGGAGTGGGAGCCGCCTCATTTACCACCTCAAATTTCTTGTCCACCACAAGCCAAACCTTCTGGCTAATTGACTTGATATGAGCGGTCATCTTCACTTTCCAATAGCCATAGTTTGAACAATCAAACTTGGGTGGTTTCTTCATGTTGTTGATATGAGACATCTTGACACCGTAGGTTGTTAAGCCTCAAATCAACGGTGTACTAGCTCCTATACCACTTGAAAGGTCCTAAGTGATGGCTAGAGGGGTGGGTGAATAGCCTAAATCAAAATCTAAAAACAATATCAACAACAAGTTAGATAGCAATGAGGCGAAGCTTGACTTGCACTAGCCTACTAAGGGATGCAAAGCCACCTAACCAAAATTTCTATCCTAATAAGCTCTAGGATCACTCAATGCCTACTTAATTCTAGTAGCCCTCTAGGCACAACCTAATATACTAGGACAAGTATGAATAAGGTAATGCAAAGATGGGAAGGAAGGTTATACCACTGTGGAGTTGTAGGGGATGAACCAATCAAGTGAATACCAATGAGATCACACAATCAAAAGAGACAATGGTTGGCACTTGATTTTCTTCCGAGGATCACTAGTTTGCCAACTAGCTAGTCCCCGTTGTGGCAAGACACTCACTTGGAGGTTCACGTGTTAATTGGCATCACACGCCAAACCCGTCAGCGGGTGCTGCACAACCAATACAAGATGAGGCTATTGAAACGCCACGAGCCATCCACTAGAGTTGCCAATTGCGATCTCCGACGGGGAAGGCACAAGAACCCCTCACAATCACCTTGTAGTCGATGAAGCACAATCACCAAGCTTCTCGATCTATCACCGCTGCTCCAAACCGTCTAGGTGATGGCAATCACCAAGAGTAACAAGAAATCCGCAGCGAGAACGCCTCCTAAGTGCCACTAGATGCAAGCTATATGCGAAATGCACTTGGATTACTCAATCTCTTTTGGAAATTCACTAACCAAGCATTTAGATGAGTGGGAGGGAGTTTGCTCAGCTCAAAGGAGTCTCAAGATGTTCAAATGTGCGAGAGAGAAAACATAGAGCCAACCAACACATATTTATAACTCCCCTCAAAGTCTTCAAACTGTTGGGCTGATAAGTTGGCGACGGACGCTCTTCATGGGGGCGACAGACGCTCCGTCGCCAGCGTCCGACGCCTTATCAGAACTAGCCGTTGGGCTGCTGCTGTGGGCGACAGACGCTTCGTCCCCAGCGTACAACGCATAGACCTCCAGCGTCCGATGCCTACCTTCAATTCACTCGCTTGCAGAGCTCTCTGGAAGCCCGACAAACGCTCCACGTGATACCGACGGACTCTCTGGAAGTCCGACGAATGCTCCACGTGATACCGATGGACAGCGTCCGTCGCGCTCTGAATTTTCTCTGCGGCTTCAGTGTGGCCGACGGACACTACATCATGCTGACGCCAGCGTCCGGCGCGTCGGACAGCGTCCGATGCCCTAATCTACAACGTCGGTGCCCCCGCTTGATCCTCATTTGTCTCTGATCTTTTTAAGTCTTGCTCCAATGTGCCAAGCACTAAGATACCTCTTTAGTGAACACTTCTTGGCATGTTTTACTTGTCAATTAGCATGGAGTATGTCACTAGGTCCTAAATGCACATGCACTATAGATAACACCTAGTGGCACTTGACAAACGACAATCACTTTGAATCTCCCTCTTAATAGTACAGTTGTCTATCCTAAAAGTGGTCACACCCACTTGGTGTCTTGACCACAGAAAGAAATGCCCTAACATATACCTTTGCCTTGTTTAGCTTAGGGTCTTTCCATTCTCCTTCTCCATGTGTGAGCTCTAGGTCTCCACCACCTTTGCTTGCTTCACCACTTGTCATCATCTTCTATATATGTACTAAGCATACTCAAACACTTAGAGCTAGGTTAGTACCTTAGGTTTCATCAATTATCCAAAACAGTAGAGATCTCTCACCTTCTGACACCGCTGAATCTCCCACCATGGGAATGTGTAAATCCAGCAAACTGCTTTATGTCTTTACTCATCCCAAGCCCAAGATCTTCAGGAAAGGATTTTGATTTGTTCCTTGAGCCCCTAATCGAAGAACTACTCTAGCTATGGAAGGGTGTCAGTACCTTAGATGCATGTACAGGTAAGAAGTTCAACCTTCGTGCTGCTGTGCTGTGGTGTGTACATGATTATCCAACGTTGGGCATGTATAGGATTAGTGAACAATGTGTATCACCACTTTCTCAAATGCAAAAATGACCTATATATGAATTGTAGATCTCATAGAGTTATGCAAACTTGGTATTCATGACTTTTTAATTTGGGGTCATTTAGTGTTACAAAATCTTGATTGACTTTGTTATTTAAGTAAATTCAAGATATTTCTATGTAACACGAAAACATCTTCGAAGTAATATAAGTTACAATATGATATGACTATGTATTATGTTTTTAGATAGTTTTAGGGAAAAAATCATCCAATTTGAAGCTCAAATGAGGGAGAAAAACCTTTTACAGGTTGTACGAAGAGATTAAAAACAAAAAAATGCGTGTTGAGCGGCGGGGTTACAGATGGCGGCTGATTCAGGGTGAGGGTGGGGATTGGGGTATTTCGGGGGGGGGGGGGGATTTGGCGGGTACGAAGAGATTAAAAAGAAAAAAATGCATGTTGAGCGGTGGGGTTACAGATGGCGGCTGATTCGGGGTGAGGGTGGGGATTGGGCGGGATTGGGGTATTTCGGGGGGGGGGGGGGATTGGGGGTGCTGGGCTGCTGGCCGTTGGGAGTAGAGGCTGACAGGGTAGGTCCACCTGGTTAGCCCTTTAGTTGGGTGGACTCGGCTCACCATGGTCAAGAGGCTGACCGATGGGCCCTAACACGCCTAACTTCTTTGAAAACTGATTTTGGGATAGTAAATGATCTCAAATTTAAAAACCCATAACAAGAGAGTTGTAGAACTCATCTAGATCTAAAAATATTATTTTACCCAAAACTCCAGTTGACAAAGTTTTAACAAACTAAATTTGAATTTAAGTAGATGACAACTTTTAGCAGAATTTTCGAAGTTTAAATGATCCCAAATTAAAAAGTAATGAATACCAAGTTTTCATAACTCATTGAGATCTACATTTCATATATAGACCGTTTTTTCATTTGAGAAAGTGATAATAACATGTGGTACATATTTGACATATCACTCATATAGTTTCTTAAACTATATGAGTGATCTATAGGATTAGTGAACAATGTGTATCACCACTTTTTCAAATGAAAAAATGACCTATATATGAATTATAGATCTCATTGAGTTATGCAAACTTGGTATTCATGACTTTTTAATTTGGGGTCATTTAGTGTTATAAAATCTTGGTTGACTTTGTTATTTAAGTAAATTCAAGATATTTCTTTCTAACATAAAAACATCTTCGAAGCAATATCAGTAACAATATGATATGACTATATATTATGATTTTAGATATTTTTAGGAAAAAAATCATCCAATTTGAAGCTCAAATGAGGGAGAAAAACCTTTTACAAGTTGTAGGAAGAGATTAAAAAGAAAAAATGTGCTTGTTCATGTGACTTGAGAGGAATTGTATATGTACGAACTACATACAAATTTTTGGAAGTGTAATTGATTTCAAATCAAAAAAATTGTAAACAACAAAGTTGTATAACTCATTGAGACGTACATTTTTTTGTCCTGATCATCTTTTCATCCGAATTCGTTTTGTATAACAATTTTATTTTAAAAAACTGTACTTTCTAGTTTTGAAAAATCCGATTCGTATATTCAAAACTATACTTTCTAGTTTTGAAAAATTCAATTAAAATGGACAGTCAGTCCATAGTATCCGTTAGTTCATGCGATTTGGGCCTTTTGACAATAAGTTTCATACCAACACATATTCATATCGACAATTCACACTCAAAACTAGCAACCATATTAGACATTAGATCTATAATATATAAATACGGCAGTTCAAGCAGCCATATGTTCGTACCAACATTTATATTACATCTCCACATCAATACTTCAGTCACAAAATACATCATTGCTTCCCCACTTGGGCTACCAAAAGTCATCAGTTTCCCACTTCACATGGTCTTCTTGAATTTCTTGGCTAGGGCAGTGCCATCCAACAGCTTCTCATACTTTTTAAGTTTGGCTTTGACGGCCTCCAGATCCCCCGGAACGCTTCCATTTCCTTCTGGTGGATGGCGTCCTTGACCAAGTCAGTGAGTTTGTCAACCTTCCAAGTCAGGGAAGTGATGTTCTGCTTCAGGGTCTCGTAACTTCTTTCATGACGCTTATGAGCGTTGGTCGAGTGAACAGCATTTTCTCATCATGGTAATGCATATGGACAAGAGGCAATGTTAGTTATACAAGGGATAAATGACAAGAGCAATTGTTAGTGGTGCAAGAGCAATTTGAACTTGAACCTTGTTGTAAATGTTTAGCATGCAGTAGAAAGCAGAGGAAACAAATCATATATAATAGGATCAAGTTCAGACTTACAAAAAGCATCAGGTTCACAAAGATAGCATCAGTAGTTCATCAACAATTAACAGGAGCAGATATCATCAGGAATGAGATAATCATCAGACAATTCACATTAACAGATACCATTAGCAATGAGGTAGACATCATACAATTCACAGCAGCAATGAGCTAATCATCAGCAATTCAGATCAGAAAAATCTAGCTTTGTCATACACAATGAGCTAATCTTCATTTATGCATTATATGAGGTTTCAAATATCAGCAGCTATCATCAGTACACATCAGTAGACAATGATCTAAATATTTCATTTATGCATTATATCAGGTTTCAAATATCATCAATACACACCGGTACACAATGAGCTAATAATCACCAGTAGACAAAGATAACTAAGTCATACTAGCTAACTAAGTCATATTATAATCTAGCTAAGTTAAACTAACATCTATGCAATAGAAAACCCTAGAGAACCCTATACCTCGGTGTCGGTGGACGACGACACACGCCGGGGGGAATTGGGCGGCAAGTACTCGGAGCTGGCCGACGACTTGTCCTCAGAGCTGAACAGTGACTTGAACTCGGAGCTGAACAGCGGCTTGTACCCGGAGTTGGTCGGCGACTTGTACTCGGAGTTGAAGCTGGACATGGGGTCGAGGTAGGCACATTGCGGACCTCCGCCCAGGTAACAGCTACATGAATCGTGCTCTCCTAAGAAGCACGCGCGGCATAGCACGGCGGCGCTCTCCGATGATGAAGAGTATGCGGGGGCCTTCTGGTTCGAGGGCCCGGGGTCCTTCCTGGTCGAGGTCGCGCGCTTCTTGCTCGCCGGCGCCGCATTCTTCTTGGCTTTCCGCAACACTATCTTCTTGCCGCCGTCGTGGCCTTATTCTTCGCCGCCGGCGTGACCCTCAAAGCCCTAGCTAGGGCTTCTGCCTTTTTCGTAGCCTACGACATGGTCACCTTCTTCGCCAAAGGTGCGACCAACTTCTTCGCTGCCGGCGCGGCCACCTTCTTCGTCGGCGGCGCGGCCGCTGGCTCCGCCTCCGGCGCTTACTCCTTAATGGCGTCCTCCTTCGTCGCAGCCGGGACACATCTTCCGGTGATTGGGTCCTTAATGGCATGCCTCCTTGTCTGCTTCGTCATCTTTGACAACGGCGGAGGGGGTAGACCGTGGGGGTGCTGGCGGTGTCGGCGTGGGCGACAGTGGCGGTGAAAGTAGATTTGGGGGATTTTGGGCACGGTGAATGCGGTGGAGTGAATGGAGGTGGGGTAGGTAAAGGGGTGAATGTGAAGGGGTTAGGCCCACTGTCAGCCACTAAAGGTGAAGGGGTGAATGTGAAGGGGTTAGGCCCACTGTCATTTTGAAGTTTCGGTTCCCGCCTACACGAGCGGCAGCACCCATCTCTCGCCCGCCAAAACTGTTTTCGGCACGAAATTCCCATATTACCCTAACCTACTTATTCACAAGACCAAGGACCATATAGTCATTTCACGAAGGACTATATGTATCCGAATCCACTCCGGCAGCCACTCCTCTTGGTCTCTGTTGACGGTGAAAATGTCATAATTTTCTATACTTAAAATCACCATCAACAGCCTCAGAGGGAAGGGACATACGCATATCATGAGTATATTTTATCCAATAACTAGTTCCACATGTCCATGGAGTATTTCTTGCAGGACTATAGGAAATGGAGAGAAATGAGCTAGTGGGACCCACATAGGGGGGTCGGCCGACCACCCTATGGGGCCCACTAGCCATCCCAAACACCCACATGACAAGAGGGCCCACATGTCATAGTAGCAGGGTCACTAACCCCTTTGTGCAGGTCAGCCGACCTCACCATGGGGCCCACCAGCCTCCCACACTGGCCATGATCCAGGAGAAGCACTCCCAAGTGATCCTCCACCCTTGGATCAACTTGTGCTTTCTCTAAACGGCTCATATTCACTTCACATGGATCCATGGGCTCACAAGAGTACAAACCGACGTCCAAAAGTGGTCCAACCTGTGCACACCCACTCCAAGACATGTGGGCCACCTTCTAGAAGGACAGGGGAGGTCCCACCACCCATAGGGGGGTCGGTCGACCCCCCCTAAGGCCTAGGGGATGCCCACCTCCTTTGCATGGAGGCATGCAAAGAAGCACATGCTCAATTCCTCTCCACCCTTGATCTGAAGGTGGTTGGGATCCAAGGGCTCTCATCATCCATCACGCGGATCGATGACGTGGCGGTGGAGTAGCCCCTACTCCACCTCTCCACTATAAATACCCCCTCACTCCCTCTCATTCAAGACACACCACAAGGAGGAGCTCTAGCTCCACTCTCTCTCAAGATGTAACTCTTGTAGTAGTGTTAGTGTTGCTAGGAGTTAGAGTGAGCCTCTGGTCTTCAGCTCTAGTCTTCCAGGAGGTATGGTATGCTTCTAGTATTTATTTCTCTCTTTGTAAGACTTGAGTTATTTAATATAGTTATCTTCTCTACTTTGCCTTAGTACTTTACTTTATTTCAACATGACTAGTTATGTTGTATTGGTTGTTAGCATAGTCATAGTTGTTTGATAGTAAGATAATGGTAGTATACCTTTGCACTGGTTCACCACCCTTAACCCGGTGCTCTAATCAATTTCACTGGATATCGAATTAGAGTAGTAAGATATAGTGTAGATATGGTGTCTAGACTATACGCTTACCTGTGTTTGCGGCTTGTCCAACGGTTTGTTTATGGTACCTAGTAGGGGTGACAAACCTATCTAGGCTTTGATCCCACCACGTTCGACCAAGTTATTAAAGCGTAGGACTTCTTGTGCTAGGCAGTTTAGCAGCCTCATGTTGCTAAGTGGCCTAGTGGCCCGAAGTGCAATTGTGTATGAATATTGTTCTTGCTTGATATGACTTGTCTTGCTAAGTTAGAACCATGCAAGTAGAGATAGATATTTGGAAACCTTATGCTCGCTCACTGTCCTTCTCGCTCACTGAACTACTCTTTATCATTGGAACTTCTCTTGTGTGTCATTACACTTATCATATATATCATTTACCCTTACCATAGTTTAGTTGGTATATTAGTTAGTGGATCACCATGGTTAGCTATCATATTTTTTTAACCATTGCTTCCCTGAGGATAAATACGACACCCTGGAATACTCCTGGGTGAAATGCTACAAGGTATTTCTTTGCGCTTGCGGAATATTCTACATGAGCATAATAAATACCAACAGTCTCCGCCGCCACCTCCACTCCGCCACACTCCACTCTGCCACCTCCGGTCCGACCTTCAGCCGATAACCTCCACTCCGCCGCCACCTCCTCCCGCTTCCTCCTCTTCATCCCACTCCATCGCCACCTCCTCCCGAAACCTAGATCCACTACCGCCGCCCACTCCGACGGCCACTACCATTCTAGATCCACTCCGACGCCACCGAGAAGACAGAGACCCGTGTAGCTGCACGAGGATGCCTAAACGGAGTAGTGTAGAAAACGCCGGGGTGTAACAAAACGCAATCTCGGCGAAACGCCTGCGAGCCCAGGTTCTGTCGAAATGCTCCCCTTTTAGCGTTTATTGAATGGTTCTTCGTAAAAGCAATACATGTGAGATTATTGGGTTTTATATTTTAGTATTTTCTTCTGCTGTAAAATTTGGGTTTAGGGCTTAGTGCAGCGGCGAAGGTAGGAAATTTTTTCAGGTGTGGCGGATTTATAAAGGTCAAACCTGTATAATATAATTATAATCTACGCAATAGCACACTAGAACATTATATAAGTATGTATATTACTTTGGTATCAACAAATATAGCAGAAATTAAAAACTGAAGCATTGGCACTTGAAAATACCATAATAAACCAAGATTACATGGACTAAGTGAGACTAAGAGTTGTTTACAAATAGGAAACTATGAAAAATTGTGGGACTTGCAGGTCACGGAGAATAGAAGGGTCTTGGAGTCCTACGGTGTCCGCGACTTGGCCGGTTCCCTTGGTGCTGCCATGGCAAATGCAAGTCCTGACAAGCTTGACAACTAACATTGTTAGGGGTCAGATTCATGCTTTCATCCTGGAGGTGATGAGGGGACAGACGATGGAAGTGATTCAACTAGCTTAGAAAAGGTCTTCTCTCATACTTTGATTGTAGGGGGGTGGTGTCTTTTCATGCAGTATCTAATTACGGTTTATTCTCCTTGTGAGATATTTTCATGTAGTATTGTTAACACCGGATTTTTGCACGATGACAAGTGGGCCAGTGCACGGTGAGTCGGCGGAGATAGATGCTCAGAGCATTCGGCAAAGTCCGTGCGGTCAGTTAATTCCCAGATTCGGCGATCGATCGCGCAATCGATTAATGAGAAGAAGGGCGGTTTCTATCGGAGCGACAAAGGCGGCAAGTGAGAGCCGGATTAGTAACAATAGCTGCGATAATTAAGGCAATGAAGACTCCAAAGGAAACCAAAGTCAAAATATTGTATTTCTTCCTTTAATATTTTGTAGTCGTGTTCTCTTAGGACTCATGTCATAGCCAGGGTATAAATATAAGCCTTTAGCTATTGTAAAAGGGGTTCACAACCAAATCAATACAACCGGCCCCATGCCAACTTCGAGTCCTTTTGTCATGTCATCGAGTTCTTCGAGAGGAATCAGCGATCCGTCGACCTCCGTAAGTCTTGGCAACCTTGTTATCATGTTTAGTATCATGCGGTGGATTTAGATGTTGATGCAAGTAGTCTTGTTTATTGTCAATGATCGTGCGACAGATCCGGGATTGATGATCAAGAAGTCTTTACTTATGTTTTGTTTACAAGTAAATACCGTACGGCAGGTGTTTGCTTGATATGCTTAGCATAAGCAAGATAGTTATCGGCTCTCATAGATTTGGCAAGATCTATTAGATTCATTAAGTTATTGTGTTGCATGTTTTAGATAATCTTTATATATTTACAAACACTCTTTTGCCCAATCTAGATTACTACGATTCGGCTCTCGTTAATTTTTATAGATCTATCTATGTTACAACGAGTTGTTGCTTTCATGTTGTTCCTATAAGTAGATCTTACACCTATAGTAACCGTATTAGTTTGAATCTAGATTGTTACGTGTTGCGGGTTCATGCATGCTATAGATGTTTAAGCTTTGATGATGCTAGGTATCGTGCGACAGATGCAGGCTTTAGATTAACTTAATCATGTTTTCTTACGTGTTTCCTTCATCATGGATCCCAATTCGGCTGATTGCCGAGCTTGGTTATGCTTTAACTTTTGGATATTTGATTCATTCATACGTACTTTTTCTCATGCATGCATATTTGGCAATCAAAGTGCCACGTGCTCTTTGCTTTAGCCGAATGATCTGTATATACTCTGTTGGTAGATAGATTTCATAGATGTATGTCATCGTAAGTGGCTTCAGGGCCGTACATATGGAACTGTCTGGTCTTATCCAGCTCGTTCCAGTTTATATCTAATGATTTTCATCCCTTGTTAGTTTCAGGTCAAACTGACTGGCACGTTTTCGGTTCTCGAAGCACCCGGGTACCCGATTGAAGCCACGCTTTCTGGCTTGCTGTGTGTGAGACACAGTACGTCACTTTTTCTGTCAACACACTTTTTGGCACGCTCGGTGGGACACACCATATTTTCAAGATGCCTGAAATCGACAATGCATAGATTCTGAATGCAACCATTGAGGAATTGCCTGAGGAGATGAGGGCCGTGGTTTAGAAGGCGTGCGACGAGTTTCAGGACAAGAGCTTGCTGTCCTTCTCAAGGAACAAAAGAAGTAAGGTTTTTCAGAAGCAGTCCCTCCCGAGAACTCTCCTCCCACATCAGACTGACTACACTGACGAAGAGGACGCACGGAAAGTGGTTGAAGTGGTTCACAGGGCCGTAAGCGATACTATAAGGGACCATCACGCCGCTTTCCTGAATACCTTTCTCTCAATCATGGTTAATACATTCGGTCCGGCAGTTGACAAGTGCTTTGAGGAGTTTGCTAGTCTGATGCAGGGACCGACGTTGTTCAATGTACCAAAGCGCCAGGAGAAAGCGGCCGAGGATGGTGGAGCATCTGGCATGAACAAAGGGGGATTGCTTCCTCATCAGCAACCAACATACGACCAGCTCACATTCGGCACGACAGGAGATTGTAGCGTTATGAGGTTGCTACTCTAGCCAGAAAACAAAAATTTTCTACCCCATAAACAAGGAACTAGTGCTAGTTATAGATCACGGGGTTACCACTAGACGCGCAGGTGCAGCGGAAGCGACTTGATGTAGTCGTGCACGTCGCAGTAGTTCCGTGCAGTTGCGAGGTCGTCCGTCTCAACGTCTCTTACTCGCGGTTCGTCCTTGTGCTCCAGATGCAGCACCTCCGAGGAATCCCACACGTGCAGGGAAGAAGCATCACACCTCTGGACTGCTAGGTCCGCGAGGAGTACTAGGTGCGAGCGTGTGGAGGGCGACGGAGGCTGCCAAAGGACGTGAGTGCGACTCACCCCGCGTCTCCCCTTGCTTATATAGGCATCCTAATGAGCTCCCACGTTGGAGGCCCATTAGCAACACTAAACCTAGTCTAATTCGGGTCCAACCCGAATTAGGCTTCCAGCCCCTTAAGCGTGCGACCCTATGGGTTCACGCACACATAGACATGGCCAAGTACTCTTACTCGACCAATAGTTGATAGCGGCCTCTAGCAAGGCGTGTCAACTCCTATGCATACGCTACGATCATATCAAACGAACCACCACAATACAATATACATGTTATTCCTTTGCCTTATGATATTTGGTCCAACTCGTGGGTTAACACTTAACCCAAGCACAACCATGCATTTCATGATCTAATCATTTGAGTGATCCAGTGATATCTCTCTCTCATGGAGAGTGACAAATTCCATCTTGATTGACTATGTCTCATAACATGTTTCCTG
>CM039138.1:5111332-5418321 GCA_022036555.1 Microstegium vimineum | reverse complement strand
CAAGCATTTAGATGAGTGGGAGGGAGTTTGCTCAGCTCAAAGGAGTCTCAAGATGTTCAAATGTGCGAGAGAGAAAACATAGAGCCAACCAACACATATTTATAACTCCCCTCAAAGTCTTCAAACTGTTGGGCTGATAAGTTGGCGACGGACGCTCTTCATGGGGGCGACAGACGCTCCGTCGCCAGCGTCCGACGCCTTATCAGAACTAGCCGTTGGGCTGCTGCGTGGGCGACAGACGCTTCGTCCCCAGCGTACAACGCATAGACCTCCAGCGTCCGATGCCTACCTTCAATTCACTCGCTTGCAGAGCTCTCTGGAAGCCCGACAAACGCTCCACGTGATACCGACGGACTCTCTGGAAGTCCGACGAATGCTCCACGTGATACCGATGGACAGCGTCCGTCGCGCTCTGAATTTTCTCTGCGGCTTCAGTGTGGCCGACGGACACTACATCATGCTGACGCCAGCGTCCGGCGCGTCGGACAGCGTCCGATGCCCTAATCTACAACGTCCGGTGCCCCCGCTTGATCCTCATTTGTCTCTGATCTTTTTAAGTCTTGCTCCAATGTGCCAAGCACTAAGATACCTCTTTAGTGAACACTTCTTGGCATGTTTTACTTGTCAATTAGCATGGAGTATGTCACTAGGTCCTAAATGCACATGCACTATAGATAACACCTAGTGGCACTTGACAAACGACAATCACTTTGAATCTCCCCTCTTAATAGTACAGTTGTCTATCCTAAAAGTGGTCACACCCACTTGGTGTCTTGACCACAGAAAGAAATGCCCTAACATATACCTTTGCCTTGTTTAGCTTAGGGTCTTTCCATTCTCCTTCTCCATGTGTGAGCTCTAGGTCTCCACCACCTTTGCTTGCTTCACCACTTGTCATCATCTTCTATATATGTACTAAGCATACTCAAACACTTAGAGCTAGGTTAGTACCTTAGGTTTCATCAATTATCCAAAACAGTAGAGATCTCTCACCTTCTGACACCGCTGAATCTCCACCATGGGAATGTGTAAATCCAGCAAACTGCTTTATGTCTTTACTCATCCCAAGCCCAAGATCTTCAGGAAAGGATTTTGATTTGTTCCTTGAGCCCCTAATCGAAGAACTACTCTAGCTATGGAAGGGTGTCAGTACCTTAGATGCATGTACAGGTAAGAAGTTCAACCTTCGTGCTGCTGTGCTGTGGTGTGTACATGATTATCCAACGTTGGGCATGTATAGGATTAGTGAACAATGTGTATCACCACTTTCTCAAATGCAAAAATGACCTATATATGAATTGTAGATCTCATAGAGTTATGCAAACTTGGTATTCATGACTTTTTAATTTGGGGTCATTTAGTGTTACAAAATCTTGATTGACTTTGTTATTTAAGTAAATTCAAGATATTTCTATGTAACACGAAAACATCTTCGAAGTAATATAAGTTACAATATGATATGACTATGTATTATGTTTTTAGATAGTTTTAGGGAAAAAATCATCCAATTTGAAGCTCAAATGAGGGAGAAAAACCTTTTACAGGTTGTACGAAGAGATTAAAAACAAAAAAATGCGTGTTGAGCGGCGGGGTTACAGATGGCGGCTGATTCAGGGTGAGGGTGGGGATTGGGGTATTTCGGGGGGGGGGGGGGATTTGGCGGGTACGAAGAGATTAAAAAGAAAAAAAATGCATGTTGAGCGGTGGGGTTACAGATGGCGGCTGATTCGGGGTGAGGGTGGGGATTGGGCGGGATTGGGGTATTTCGGGGGGGGGGGGATTGGGGGTGCTGGGCTGCTGGCCGTTGGGAGTAGAGGCTGACAGGGTAGGTCCACCTGGTTAGCCCTTTAGTTGGGTGGACTCGGCTCACCATGGTCAAGAGGCTGACCGATGGGCCCTAACACGCCTAACTTCTTTGAAAACTGATTTTGGGATAGTAAATGATCTCAAATTTAAAAACCCATAACAAGAGAGTTGTAGAACTCATCTAGATCTAAAAATTATTATTTACCCAAAACTCCAGTTGACAAAGTTTTAACAAACTAAATTTGAATTTAAGTAGATGACAACTTTTAGCAGAATTTTCGAAGTTTAAATGATCCCAAATTAAAAAGTAATGAATACCAAGTTTTCATAACTCATTGAGATCTACATTTCATATATAGACCGTTTTTTCATTTGAGAAAGTGATAATAACATGTGGTACATATTTGACATATCACTCATATAGTTTCTTAAACTATATGAGTGATCTATAGGATTAGTGAACAATGTGTATCACCACTTTTTCAAATGAAAAAATGACCTATATATGAATTATAGATCTCATTGAGTTATGCAAACTTGGTATTCATGACTTTTTAATTTGGGGTCATTTAGTGTTATAAAATCTTGGTTGACTTTGTTATTTAAGTAAATTCAAGATATTTCTTTCTAACATAAAAACATCTTCGAAGCAATATCAGTAACAATATGATATGACTATATATTATGATTTTAGATATTTTTAGGAAAAAAATCATCCAATTTGAAGCTCAAATGAGGGAGAAAAACCTTTTACAAGTTGTAGGAAGAGATTAAAAAGAAAAAATGTGCTTGTTCATGTGACTTGAGAGGAATTGTATATGTACGAACTACATACAAATTTTTGGAAGTGTAATTGATTTCAAATCAAAAAAATTGTAAACAACAAAGTTGTATAACTCATTGAGACGTACATTTTTTTGTCCTGATCATCTTTTCATCCGAATTCGTTTTGTATAACAATTTTATTTTAAAAAACTGTACTTTCTAGTTTTGAAAAATCCGATTCGTATATTCAAAACTATACTTTCTAGTTTTGAAAAATTCAATTAAAATGGACAGTCAGTCCATAGTATCCGTTAGTTCATGCGATTTGGGCCTTTTGACAATAAGTTTCATACCAACACATATTCATATCGACAATTCACACTCAAAACTAGCAACCATATTAGACATTAGATCTATAATATATAAATACGGCAGTTCAAGCAGCCATATGTTCGTACCAACATTTATATTACATCTCCACATCAATACTTCAGTCACAAAATACATCATTGCTTCCCCACTTGGGCTACCAAAAGTCATCAGTTTCCCACTTCACATGGTCTTCTTGAATTTCTTGGCTAGGGCAGTGCCATCCAACAGCTTCTCATACTTTTTAAGTTTGGCTTTGACGGCCTCCAGATCCCCCCGGAACGCTTCCATTTCCTTCTGGTGGATGGCGTCCTTGACCAAGTCAGTGAGTTTGTCAACCTTCCAAGTCAGGGAAGTGATGTTCTGCTTCAGGGTCTCGTAACTTCTTTCATGACGCTTATGAGCGTTGGTCGAGTGAACAGCATTTTCTCATCATGGTAATGCATATGGACAAGAGGCAATGTTAGTTATACAAGGGATAAATGACAAGAGCAATTGTTAGTGGTGCAAGAGCAATTTGAACTTGAACCTTGTTGTAAATGTTTAGCATGCAGTAGAAAGCAGAGGAAACAAATCATATATAATAGGATCAAGTTCAGACTTACAAAAAGCATCAGGTTCACAAAGATAGCATCAGTAGTTCATCAACAATTAACAGGAGCAGATATCATCAGGAATGAGATAATCATCAGACAATTCACATTAACAGATACCATTAGCAATGAGGTAGACATCATACAATTCACAGCAGCAATGAGCTAATCATCAGCAATTCAGATCAGAAAAATCTAGCTTTGTCATACACAATGAGCTAATCTTCATTTATGCATTATATGAGGTTTCAAATATCAGCAGCTATCATCAGTACACATCAGTAGACAATGATCTAAATATTTCATTTATGCATTATATCAGGTTTCAAATATCATCAATACACACCGGTACACAATGAGCTAATAATCACCAGTAGACAAAGATAACTAAGTCATACTAGCTAACTAAGTCATATTATAATCTAGCTAAGTTAAACTAACATCTATGCAATAGAAAACCCTAGAGAACCCTATACCTCGGTGTCGGTGGACGACGACACACGCCGGCGGGAATTGGGCGGCAAGTACTCGGAGCTGGCCGACGACTTGTCCTCAGAGCTGAACAGTGACTTGAACTCGGAGCTGAACAGCGGCTTGTACCCGGAGTTGGTCGGCGACTTGTACTCGGAGTTGAAGCTGGACATGGGGTCGAGGTAGGCACATTGCGGACCTCCGCCCAGGTAACAGCTACATGAATCGTGCTCTCCTAAGAAGCACGCGCGGCATAGCACGGCGGCGCTCTCCGATGATGAAGAGTATGCGGGGGCCTTCTGGTTCGAGGGCCCGGGGTCCTTCCTGGTCGAGGTCGCGCGCTTCTTGCTCGCCGGCGCCGCATTCTTCTTGGCTTTCCGCAACACTATCTTCTTGCCGCCGTCGTGGCCTTATTCTTCGCCGCCGGCGTGACCCTCAAAGCCCTAGCTAGGGCTTCTGCCTTTTTCGTAGCCTACGACATGGTCACCTTCTTCGCCAAAGGTGCGACCAACTTCTTCGCTGCCGGCGCGGCCACCTTCTTCGTCGGCGGCGCGGCCGCTGGCTCCGCCTCCGGCGCTTACTCCTTAATGGCGTCCTCCTTCGTCGCAGCCGGGACACATCTTCCGGTGATTGGGTCCTTAATGGCATGCCTCCTTGTCTGCTTCGTCATCTTTGACAACGGCGGAGGGGGTAGACCGTGGGGGTGCTGGCGGTGTCGGCGTGGGCGACAGTGGCGGTGAAAGTAGATTTGGGGGATTTTGGGCACGGTGAATGCGGTGGAGTGAATGGAGGTGGGGTAGGTAAAGGGGTGAATGTGAAGGGGTTAGGCCCACTGTCAGCCACTAAAGGTGAAGGGGTGAATGTGAAGGGGTTAGGCCCACTGTCATTTTGAAGTTTCGGTTCCCGCCTACACGAGCGGCAGCACCCATCTCTCGCCCGCCAAAACTGTTTTCGGCACGAAATTCCCATATTACCCTAACCTACTTATTCACAAGACCAAGGACCATATAGTCATTTCACGAAGGACTATATGTATCCGAATCCACTCCGGCAGCCACTCCTCTTGGTCTCTGTTGACGGTGAAAATGTCATAATTTTCTATACTTAAAATCACCATCAACAGCCTCAGAGGGAAGGGACATACGCATATCATGAGTATATTTTATCCAATAACTAGTTCCACATGTCCATGGAGTATTTCTTGCAGGACTATAGGAAATGGAGAGAAATGAGCTAGTGGGACCCACATAGGGGGGTCGGCCGACCACCCTATGGGGCCCACTAGCCATCCCAAACACCCACATGACAAGAGGGCCCACATGTCATAGTAGCAGGGTCACTAACCCCTTTGTGCAGGTCAGCCGACCTCACCATGGGGCCCACCAGCCTCCCACACTGGCCATGATCCAGGAGAAGCACTCCCAAGTGATCCTCCACCCTTGGATCAACTTGTGCTTTCTCTAAACGGCTCATATTCACTTCACATGGATCCATGGGCTCACAAGAGTACAAACCGACGTCCAAAAGTGGTCCAACCTGTGCACACCCACTCCAAGACATGTGGGCCACCTTCTAGAAGGACAGGGGAGGTCCCACCACCCATAGGGGGGTCGGTCGACCCCCCCTAAGGCCTAGGGGATGCCCACCTCCTTTGCATGGAGGCATGCAAAGAAGCACATGCTCAATTCCTCTCCACCCTTGATCTGAAGGTGGTTGGGATCCAAGGGCTCTCATCATCCATCACGCGGATCGATGACGTGGCGGTGGAGTAGCCCCTACTCCACCTCTCCACTATAAATACCCCCTCACTCCCTCTCATTCAAGACACACCACAAGGAGGAGCTCTAGCTCCACTCTCTCTCAAGATGTAACTCTTGTAGTAGTGTTAGTGTTGCTAGGAGTTAGAGTGAGCCTCTGGTCTTCAGCTCTAGTCTTCCAGGAGGTATGGTATGCTTCTAGTATTTATTTCTCTCTTTGTAAGACTTGAGTTATTTAATATAGTTATCTTCTCTACTTTGCCTTAGTACTTTACTTTATTTCAACATGACTAGTTATGTTGTATTGGTTGTTAGCATAGTCATAGTTGTTTGATAGTAAGATAATGGTAGTATACCTTTGCACTGGTTCACCACCCTTAACCCGGTGCTCTAATCAATTTCACTGGATATCGAATTAGAGTAGTAAGATATAGTGTAGATATGGTGTCTAGACTATACGCTTACCTGTGTTTGCGGCTTGTCCAACGGTTTGTTTATGGTACCTAGTAGGGGTGACAAACCTATCTAGGCTTTGATCCCACCACGTTCGACCAAGTTATTAAAGCGTAGGACTTCTTGTGCTAGGCAGTTTAGCAGCCTCATGTTGCTAAGTGGCCTAGTGGCCCGAAGTGCAATTGTGTATGAATATTGTTCTTGCTTGATATGACTTGTCTTGCTAAGTTAGAACCATGCAAGTAGAGATAGATATTTGGAAACCTTATGCTCGCTCACTGTCCTTCTCGCTCACTGAACTACTCTTTATCATTGGAACTTCTCTTGTGTGTCATTACACTTATCATATATATCATTTACCCTTACCATAGTTTAGTTGGTATATTAGTTAGTGGATCACCATGGTTAGCTATCATATTTTTTAACCATTGCTTCCCTGAGGATAAATACGACACCCTGGAATACTCCTGGGTGAAATGCTACAAGGTATTTCTTTGCGCTTGCGGAATATTCTACATGAGCATAATAAATACCAACAGTCTCCGCCGCCACCTCCACTCCGCCACACTCCACTCTGCCACCTCCGGTCCGACCTTCAGCCGATAACCTCCACTCCGCCGCCACCTCCTCCCGCTTCCTCCTCTTCATCCCACTCCATCGCCACCTCCTCCCGAAACCTAGATCCACTACCGCCGCCCACTCCGACGGCCACTACCATTCTAGATCCACTCCGACGCCACCGAGAAGACAGAGACCCGTGTAGCTGCACGAGGATGCCTAAACGGAGTAGTGTAGAAAACGCCGGGGTGTAACAAAACGCAATCTCGGCGAAACGCCTGCGAGCCCAGGTTCTGTCGAAATGCTCCCCTTTTAGCGTTTATTGAATGGTTCTTCGTAAAAGCAATACATGTGAGATTATTGGGTTTATATTTTAGTATTTTCTTCTGCTGTAAAATTTGGGTTTAGGGCTTAGTGCAGCGGCGAAGGTAGGAAATTTTTTCAGGTGTGGCGGATTTATAAAGGTCAAACCTGTATAATATAATTATAATCTACGCAATAGCACACTAGAACATTATATAAGTATGTATATTACTTTGGTATCAACAAATATAGCAGAAATTAAAAACTGAAGCATTGGCACTTGAAAATACCATAATAAACCAAGATTACATGGACTAAGTGAGACTAAGAGTTGTTTACAAATAGGAAACTATGAAAAATTGTGGGACTTGCAGGTCACGGAGAATAGAAGGGTCTTGGAGTCCTACGGTGTCCGCGACTTGGCCGGTTCCCTTGGTGCTGCCATGGCAAATGCAAGTCCTGACAAGCTTGACAACTAACATTGTTAGGGGTCAGATTCATGCTTTCATCCTGGAGGTGATGAGGGGACAGACGATGGAAGTGATTCAACTAGCTTAGAAAAGGTCTTCTCTCATACTTTGATTGTAGGGGGGTGGTGTCTTTTCATGCAGTATCTAATTACGGTTTATTCTCCTTGTGAGATATTTTCATGTAGTATTGTTAACACCGGATTTTTGCACGATGACAAGTGGGCCAGTGCACGGTGAGTCGGCGGAGATAGATGCTCAGAGCATTCGGCAAAGTCCGTGCGGTCAGTTAATTCCCAGATTCGGCGATCGATCGCGCAATCGATTAATGAGAAGAAGGGCGGTTTCTATCGGAGCGACAAAGGCGGCAAGTGAGAGCCGGATTAGTAACAATAGCTGCGATAATTAAGGCAATGAAGACTCCAAAGGAAACCAAAGTCAAAATATTGTATTTCTTCCTTTAATATTTTGTAGTCGTGTTCTCTTAGGACTCATGTCATAGCCAGGGTATAAATATAAGCCTTTAGCTATTGTAAAAGGGGTTCACAACCAAATCAATACAACCGGCCCCATGCCAACTTCGAGTCCTTTTGTCATGTCATCGAGTTCTTCGAGAGGAATCAGCGATCCGTCGACCTCCGTAAGTCTTGGCAACCTTGTTATCATGTTTAGTATCATGCGGTGGATTTAGATGTTGATGCAAGTAGTCTTGTTTATTGTCAATGATCGTGCGACAGATCCGGGATTGATGATCAAGAAGTCTTTACTTATGTTTTGTTTACAAGTAAATACCGTACGGCAGGTGTTTGCTTGATATGCTTAGCATAAGCAAGATAGTTATCGGCTCTCATAGATTTGGCAAGATCTATTAGATTCATTAAGTTATTGTGTTGCATGTTTTAGATAATCTTTATATATTTACAAACACTCTTTTGCCCAATCTAGATTACTACGATTCGGCTCTCGTTAATTTTTATAGATCTATCTATGTTACAACGAGTTGTTGCTTTCATGTTGTTCCTATAAGTAGATCTTACACCTATAGTAACCGTATTAGTTTGAATCTAGATTGTTACGTGTTGCGGGTTCATGCATGCTATAGATGTTTAAGCTTTGATGATGCTAGGTATCGTGCGACAGATGCAGGCTTTAGATTAACTTAATCATGTTTTCTTACGTGTTTCCTTCATCATGGATCCCAATTCGGCTGATTGCCGAGCTTGGTTATGCTTTAACTTTTGGATATTTGATTCATTCATACGTACTTTTTCTCATGCATGCATATTTGGCAATCAAAGTGCCACGTGCTCTTTGCTTTAGCCGAATGATCTGTATATACTCTGTTGGTAGATAGATTTCATAGATGTATGTCATCGTAAGTGGCTTCAGGGCCGTACATATGGAACTGTCTGGTCTTATCCAGCTCGTTCCAGTTTATATCTAATGATTTTCATCCCTTGTTAGTTTCAGGTCAAACTGACTGGCACGTTTTCGGTTCTCGAAGCACCCGGGTACCCGATTGAAGCCACGCTTTCTGGCTTGCTGTGTGTGAGACACAGTACGTCACTTTTTCTGTCAACACACTTTTTGGCACGCTCGGTGGGACACACCATATTTTCAAGATGCCTGAAATCGACAATGCATAGATTCTGAATGCAACCATTGAGGAATTGCCTGAGGAGATGAGGGCCGTGGTTTAGAAGGCGTGCGACGAGTTTCAGGACAAGAGCTTGCTGTCCTTCTCAAGGAACAAAAGAAGTAAGGTTTTTCAGAAGCAGTCCCTCCCGAGAACTCTCCTCCCACATCAGACTGACTACACTGACGAAGAGGACGCACGGAAAGTGGTTGAAGTGGTTCACAGGGCCGTAAGCGATACTATAAGGGACCATCACGCCGCTTTCCTGAATACCTTTCTCTCAATCATGGTTAATACATTCGGTCCGGCAGTTGACAAGTGCTTTGAGGAGTTTGCTAGTCTGATGCAGGGACCGACGTTGTTCAATGTACCAAAGCGCCAGGAGAAAGCGGCCGAGGATGGTGGAGCATCTGGCATGAACAAAGGGGGATTGCTTCCTCATCAGCAACCAACATACGACCAGCTCACATTCGGCACGACAGGAGATTGTAGCGTTATGAGGTTGCTACTCTAGCCAGAAAACAAAAATTTTCTACCCCATAAACAAGGAACTAGTGCTAGTTATAGATCACGGGGTTACCACTAGACGCGCAGGTGCAGCGGAAGCGACTTGATGTAGTCGTGCACGTCGCAGTAGTTCCGTGCAGTTGCGAGGTCGTCCGTCTCAACGTCTCTTACTCGCGGTTCGTCCTTGTGCTCCAGATGCAGCACCTCCGAGGAATCCCACACGTGCAGGGAAGAAGCATCACACCTCTGGACTGCTAGGTCCGCGAGGAGTACTAGGTGCGAGCGTGTGGAGGGCGACGGAGGCTGCCAAAGGACGTGAGTGCGACTCACCCCGCGTCTCCCCTTGCTTATATAGGCATCCTAATGAGCTCCCACGTTGGAGGCCCATTAGCAACACTAAACCTAGTCTAATTCGGGTCCAACCCGAATTAGGCTTCCAGCCCCTTAAGCGTGCGACCCTATGGGTTCACGCACACATAGACATGGCCCAAGTACTCTTACTCGACCAATAGTTGATAGCGGCCTCTAGCAAGGCGTGTCAACTCCTATGCATACGCTACGATCATATCAAACGAACCACCACAATACAATATACATGTTATTCCTTTGCCTTATGATATTTGGTCCAACTCGTGGGTTAACACTTAACCCAAGCACAACCATGCATTTCATGATCTAATCATTTGAGTGATCCAGTGATATCTCTCTCTCATGGAGAGTGACAAATTCCATCTTGATTGACTATGTCTCATAACATGTTTCCTGACAAACCCGAAAGTCACCTTTATAACTACCCAGTCATGGAGTAGCGTTTGGTAGTCCCAAGGTAGGTCGTTTCACATCTTGAGTACATATGACAATCTTAGGTCTAAGGACATAACGTACATGATGTGTATAGAGACAATCTCATGCCGGGTTTGTCCAGCACCATGTCCTACATGTGCCCACATTATTAGTTCGACATCTCCATGTCCATGACTTGTGAAACATAGTCATCAACTAATAATGTGCTGATCCAATATTCATGTACATTCTAGTACAAACTTCGATCAGGGACAACTTTAGAATAACCATACAAGTAAAAGAGTTTCACAAACAATTCACATAATTGCTTATCGATACAAGTTGTCTTTAATGGATATTCATTGAACTCATAATATGTCATGGATACAAGGAAATACAATCATCTCTATGATTACCTCTAGGGCATATTCCCAACAGAGACATCCCACATTCCGCTTCCAAGGTGTCTCCAGTAGCGAACAGACTGCAGAAAAATATGTATGGGGGAGGATATCAAGAGTTTGCCGATTACAGCGCCATCAATGCTCTCCCGAACCCAGGATACGAAAACCCAGCAGGGCTGCCTTTTGAAGGGCATGCACATGGAGCTCCTAATTCCAATGTTGATCTCATCATGGATAGGATGACGGACATGATGAAGAATTAGTTTGGCTTAAAGTCGAAGAACCAGTCTTACGCGTATAAGTCCCCTTACCCAGAGTGGTACAACCGAGTGCTCTCCCTCCGAGAGTCAAAGCTCCCACAAATCTGACCAAGTTTTCTGGCCAAGATGACACCAGCACTATAGAGCACATCAGTCGATACTTGATGTAGCTGGGAGAAGCATCCACGGATGACGCTTGGAAGATTCAGTATTTCCCTTTGTCTCTGATAGGAGCAGCTTTCACATGGTTCGCGTCTCTGCCGGCAAACTCCATTGGCAGATGGGCGGATTTAGAGCAGAAATTCCATGCGTACTTCTTCACAGGCACCAATGTGAAGAAGCTAGTTGATCTTATGAGCTTGAGAAAGAAGGCTAATGAGACGCCCCAAGAGTACCTCCGCAGGTTCAGGGAAACCAAAAACCTCTGCTATTCTCTGAATTAACCAGATGACCAGTTGCCAGGGATGGCAGTGGCAGGCATGCAGCCGAACATCAGAGAGAAGTTGTTCGGCATGTACTTCGAGGACCTTGGTCAGTTGTCACAACGTTTGGCGATGATGAGTAACCAGGCTCAAGGGTTCAGAAGAGACAACCGTTTTCAGAAAAGTGATATGGCTAATACAGTGTATCAGAGTTTCCTGGGAGAGGCAACGGAGTTCGAAGACGAGAATGAGGTCGCCGTAGCCGAACTGGTCTAGGCAAAGGAACCAACTCAAGTCAATCAGCGATTGTTAAGGCAGCAGAAAGGTACTTACGACTTTGATGTATCCAAATCAGACAAGTTGTTCGAGTTATTGCTTAGGGAAGGATGCATCAAGCTGCCTGAGGGGCACCCTATGCTGCGTCCTGAAGGAGTAAAGGACAAGAGATTTTGCGGCTACCACAACACCAATTCTCATGCCATCAATGATTGTCGGGTGTTCAGAATGAAGATCCAGAAAGCTATTCAGGAGGGACATTTGAAGTTTGACGGCAAGATGAAGATTGACACTAATCCTTTTGCACAGAACACAATATCTTTCTCTGTGAATATGGTTGCCGTGGAAAACTCCAAGGGCAAGGGCGAGATGAAAGTGCTGACCTCAGATAGAGCGAAAAAGACTGGTGATGTTGACCCTAATCAGCAGATTACAGATGAGGAGCTTCGGCAACAAGGACAGTTCTAGAGTAGCCGAACTGAAAGAGGGGAAGCTTCCAAACCCAGGGTTACAACGCGGATCCTGTTAAACAAATGGCAATGGGAGCAAGAGCAGTATCAGAGGAAGATACATCACGAGTAGCAGAGGTTCATAGAGGAACATCAGAGGCATGAGGAAGAAGTGTATCAGAGAGAACAAGAGTGCTTGAGAGAGCAGGAGCAGTCTCATTGGGGATGCTCATTTTTCAAACATTGTTGGAATGAAGGCCTAAAGCTGCCTACTAGAGATAATTGCCCCGAATGCAGTGATCAGTATTCAGGGTATAGGTAGTCCCGGGTCAACCGCCGTCCGGTCCATGAAAGACTTGGAGCACATGCTCCTGGGGACGATCGGCGTTTAAAAATAGGCGACTCAGAGGATCGACAAGGTAAAAGGTTTGCCGATCAAGAATGGGTTCGTTCTGAAGAGCGAGAGCACCGTGAGTATGCATGGCAGAATGGGCAGTGGTGTCCACCATGTGTGAAGAAGAGCTAGAAAAGGAGGGTGCAACGCTTGAGGAACAAAGAGCTAGCACAAGTGACTGCCGAACAGAAACCAACATGGCGTCCTAAGGGAAGACCCAATGGATACGACTGTTCGGCTGATACGTACATGAACTTCTTCATTCCATCAGAATTTATAGCTCCCGAGGACCAAGATATCCAAGATGAAGTGTCTTCAGATGATGATGAGAACGACTATCAGAACCTAATGGCCCAGCTTGTCCTAAATCAACAAGCAGTCTTCGATAAACCGGCCAGACATCGACATTTGAAGGCGCTTTACGTGAAGGGATACATCAATGGCAAGCCCCTTGACCAAGATGCTGGTTGATGGAGGAGCTTCCATCAATATCATGTCGTATACTACCTTCAGGAAGCTCGGAATGACCAATGAGGAGTTGTTGAAGACCGACTTGGTACTCAGAGTCTTTGCTGGCAACCCTTCCGACACTCAGGGGGCAGTACACGTCGAGTTGATTGGATCAAAGACTCTGATCACTACCTTCGTTGTCATAGATGGCAAGGGGGCATATAGTCTACTATTGGGAAGAGATTGGATCCATGCTAACCGCTGCATACCTTCAACCATGCATTAGGCTCTCATTCAATGGGTCGGAGATGATGTTGAGATTGTTTAGGCCGATGATTCGGTAAGTGTTGCTGTCATAGAGCCTGTCTACTGGGAGTATGATGACTTTGATGTTTTCTCTGGAAAGATTTGGGGAGAAGGTCCTGTGAATGTCTCCGGCAAGGGCCAACAGCCGATCCAAGCAATCGGCTCTGAGAGTAATTTTTAATGGGGAACACGATCGATGACAGCGAAGGGAAGCTGGGATGTGGCTTCATGTCGGGCGATAAGCTAGAAGAGATAAATGTTGGTGATAATGTTAAACCAATGCCGATGTTTATCAGTGCAAATTTAGACCAAGAGCATAGGTTGAAGTTGATAGACCTACTAAAAGAATTCAAAGATTGTTTCACTTGGGATTATACAGAGATGCCAGGGCTAGATCGTTCTATCGTTGAGCATAAATTGCTGATCAAGCCTGGATACTGTCCTTTCAAACAACCTCTCTGGAAGATTTACAAAGAGGAGGTACTGGCCGATGTAAAGAAGGAAGTTGAAAGATTATTGGAGGCAGACTTCATTCGGCCATGCAGATATGCAGATTGGGTTTCAAACATAGTCCCGGTATACAAGAAAAATGGAAAGATGAGGGTCTGCATTGATTTTAGAAATCTCAACAAAGCTAATCCTATGGATGGTTACCCGATGCTAGTTGCCGATCTGCTCGTTGACGCATCGGCTAGTTATGAAGTCATCAGCTTCATGGATGGTAATGCTGGTTATAACCAGATCTTCATGGCAGTAGAGGATATTTCAAAGACAACCTTCAGATGCCCTGGTCATATTGATTTGTTTGAATGGATTGTCATGACTTTCGGTTTGAAGAATGCCGGTGCAACCTATCAAAGATCTATGAACTACATCTTTCACGAGTTGATCGGCAAGATTGTGGAAATCTATATTGATGATAGGGTGGTCAAGTCTAGAAACCATGAGGGGCATTTGGCCGATTTGAGGAAGACCTTGGAGTGCACTAGGAAGCATGGTTTGAGGATGAACCCGAATAAGTGTGCCTTTGGAGTCTCGGCTGGTGAGTTTTTAGGCTTTCTAGTCCATAAAGGAGGGATCGAAGTCGGCAAGAAGAGCATGGAAGCAATGGACAAGGTGGTACCTCCAACCAATCTCACAGAGTTGCAATCATTGTTGGGCAAGATTAATTTTGTGAGAAGATTCATATCTAACTTGTCAGAGAGGGTGTTGCCCTTCTCTCCACTATTGAAGCTTAAAAAAGATCAAGAGTTTGTGTGGGGTGACGTACAACAAAAGGCTTTTGATGAGATCAAAGAGTACATGAAGGCGCCACCCGTGTTGGTACCTCTGCAGCTTGACAAGCCTTTTAAGTTGTACGTGGTGGCCGACAACCTGACAATAGGGTCGGCCCTCATGCAAGAGTTCGAAGGGAAAGAGAGTAATAGCTTACCTTAGCAGAAAACTTCTAGAACCAGAGACAAGGTATTCGGCTATAGAAAAGCTTTGCTTATGTGTGTTTTACTCATGTACTAAGCTTCGACATTATTTGTTAAATGCCAAATGTGTAGTAGTTTCTGAGTTCGATGTGATAAAACACATGCTATTGATGCCAATTTTAAATGGGAGAATTGGCAAATGGATTTTAGCTCTGTCAGAATTTGATTTAAGGTACGAATCGGCAAAAGCAGTAAAAGGTCAGGTTATTGCTGATTTTGTTACCCAACACCGTGATCCCTCTGCTAAGATGGTGACCATTGCACCATGGACTTTGTTTTTTGATGGTTCATCTTGTAGCAAAGGTGGTGGGGTTGGTGTTCTCTTGATTTCTCCCAGAGGTTTGACCTTTGAGTATGCCATCCCTATTGGATTCTTGGTCACTAACAATCAAGCAGAATATGAGGCATTGCTTAAAGGGCTCTGACTGCTTGTCAAAATAAAGGATGTTGTTGTTGAGGTTTTCGGGGATTCTAAGCTGGTGATTAACCAACTAATCGGCCAATATGAATGCAAGAGTGATATGTTAAAGGGATATTATGAAGAGTGCCGAGAGCTTCTAAAGCGTTTCTAGGTAGCCACCTTGCATCATATCCCTAGAGGGCAGAATGAAGAAGCAAATAGGCTGCCTCAAAGTGCTTCAGGATACCGAGAGGATCAAGAAATTCATGCTTTGGATGAAGATCGGGTAATTAATGACTGGAGAAACAAAATTGTCGATTATTTAAAAAAATCCATCACAGAAAGTTTCCCGAAAACTCACATATAAGGCTATCAAGTTCATGCTCCTTGATAACCAGTTGTACTACAAGTCCATGGATGGAGTGCTCCTTAAATGTTTGAATCAAGAGGAGTCGAGAAAGCTAATGTATGAAGTGCATGAAGGGGTATGTGGTGCACATCAGTCGGCTTACTGGATGAAATGGATAATAAGGAGGACTGGTTATTTTTGGCCAACCATGTTTGAGGATTGTTTTGAATATTACAAAGGATGTCAAGACTGTCAGAGATTTGGTAATATTCAGAGAGCTCTAGCGTCGGCTTTAAACTCAATTGTCAAGCCTTGGCCGTTCAGAGGATGGGGCATAGATTTGATCGGTCAAATTCATCCTCCTTCTAGCAAAGGACATAAGTTTGTGCTGTTCGCCACATATTATTTCACAAAGTGGGTTGAAGCTATTCCCCTGAAGAAGGTTACATCAGAAAACATGGTCAATTTTGTTAAGGAGCATATAATTCACAGATTCGGGATTCCTCAAACCATAACAACAGATCAAGGGACTCAGTTTACTTCATCCGAGTTTTGTGATTTTACCGAGGAGATGGGAATAAAATTGTACAATTCTTCTCCTTATTATGCGCAAGCCAATGGCCAAGCTGAAGCATCAAATAAGATCATGATCAAAATTATTCAGAAGAAAATTGATGAAAAGCTCAAGAAGTGGCATTCGGTTCTTAATGAGGCTTTGTGGGCTTACCAAATGGCTTGCCATGGATCTACTCAAGCGTCTCCCTATGAGTTGGTTTATGGGCATCATGTTGTGTTGCCACGGAAATTGCAATCAGGATCAAGACGGGTTACATTGCAGAACGATTTGAGGAAAGAAGATTACAAGAATCTGATGATGGACGAATTGGAAGATTTGCATTTAATTTGTCTCAAAGCATTGGAAAATATTGAGAAAAATAAAGCACGTGTTGCCAGGTATTATAACAAGAAGGTTAAGGAAAAACAATTAGACTCGGGTATATCGAAGGTCGCTCGACTATGTCCTTAAATCGAAACCGATCGGCTATCTGAAAACCAGAGGTGAATCGGTTATGCTATAATCGGGAAGAATAACAAAGCCTATTATACTATCATACAGGTAGGAATATATAAGAGGCAAGACAGTAATGAACATCCGATTGGAAACAAAATGTGCAATGCTTGGCCTATTACAAGCCGAATTCCTATTGGTTCAATAGCTGACTAATGGCATCTAAGGCTTCATTCTTGATTTGGTTGACCTGGTCCAGGACCTTCTGATCTGCATCTTCAGAGCTCTGGATGCTAGACAGCTTTGCCTTGAGCTGCTGGTCGTCTTTAAGGACAGCAGAAAGCTTTGATGAAGCAGCCCCATGGAATTTAGCAAGTCTTGCATCTTGGATTTGTTAGATTGGATTTTGGCATTCAATTCGGCTAGTTGAGCCTCTAGCCTAATCTTCTCATCCTCCATGGTCTTCAGCTCCGGCTCTAGAGTTGCCAATAAATTCCTAGCAGTCTAAATTTGGGAATGCAGGACTCTAGCTTCTTGTTTCTTTATAGATCTGTTATTTTGCAGGACAGCTCTGGAAGCTATGTTTTTATTGGCTCTTTTCTCCACAGCAAAGTGATCATCAAGATGAGCTGCAGATTCCAAAGGAGCCTTGATGGCAGATGGAAGATCTTGATTGATGAGCTCAAGGATATCCTTTATCTGGTCTGAATCTTGCACCAAGATATTGATGTCTTTGTTCAGTAGATTAGCTATATCCTACAGCCGGGCTTGATTTTCTGCTGATAAAGTTTGCTGGGAGGTGGCTTCTTCACCCTTTTCACTGATGAAGTCATCAATAGTGAAGGAGTAACTGGTGGTCGGTTTGGTAGTGTCCTTGAGAGAGGAAGGAATGTTAGCCGATTGGGTAAAAAGTTGTTGAAAAGATGGTTTAAGGTAGTATATTACCTGCTGGGTTGATTGAGCCTCAGGATGTGCTGTGCCTTGGCCTGGTTGACTTGACTGGGTGCCCTGAGGAGGTGAATCTGGAGCCAGACTAGAAGAATGTTCTCCTACTAAATTGTCTAAATTTTTATCTATTTCCAACAATACAGATGCATGAGCAGGAATTGGATGACATATAAAAGAGGAAGGTGACTAGCCGAATAATATTACCAATGCGCTTGGCAGTTTCTTGAGCATCAGTGCTTTCGGCTTCATTAGTTTCAGTGTCATCAGTTTCATGAACTTCTGCCGATGGTTGGGTTTCTGCATTTTCAATGGAAATTGGGAGAGGAATGTCCACTGTCGGTGAAGCATTGCTTGATCTGGGGATATTGACATGTGGTTGCAGTGAAGATGATTAATATAAGAACAAACAATTTTATTCCAAAGTGAAATTTATTACTGAATAAAACTCATACCTTGGGAGATCTCTGAACTTTTTTGGACCTTACCTTTCTGGTCACATGAATGTCCTCAAGTATTTTCCTCTTGCCTTTTTCTTCTAAAAGGGCAGTAGCTAACACTGCAGGAGTCTTCATGAAGATTTTTAAAGTAGGAGCATTGTAGCCTAATGCAGGTTTAGGCCTAGCTTTATAATACTCCACTACTTTATTAGGAGGAGTAGGCTCGAAATCCTATACATGGCCAGATTTTAGACTGGGAAATAAAATTAGAAACAGGAGATAACTAGTGCAATGAGATTACCTCACTATCAGGAGCAAATTGAGGATACAAATCTTGGCACAAGGGTGAACTAGTATGTTGAAGATGTGGTTGTGCCATTCTTGCCACCAAGCAGAGAAAAGGGGATGGGCATCATCCACTAGTCCAAATGGGGAAGGTTCATATGTTGGCAGATCTTGTCCAAGCTCAAAAACTTTTCTGGCTTCTGTTTCATTAGTGATCAGCTCCCTGTATCTTATGATTGGTGAGAAGAAAAGTCTTGGGGGCAGCTGTCCACATCCTAATTTCCTAGATGCCATGTTGGGATTGTAGAATTCATATGTGGGATTCACCATTCTCCCATGATGAAATTCAGCTGGTAGGATACATGGCTTGATGAAGGAATTGAAAATTTCAGTGGATACCTTATCAGAACAGCCAGACTCATAGCTGAATTTGTAAGGGAAGGTCAAATCATCATTTTCTCTATAGGGAAGCCAGAGCACATTATTGAAACCTTTGAAGAATAGTTTGAAGAGGTGACCAATATCCATGTCAATGCTGATGGATGATGATGCTTCTCCATAGGTTTGACAGCTCTTGGTTGTTGCTGGATCACCCTCGGCATAATTAACTGAAGGGAAGCTTAAATTGTGAAGAGGTACAGACACTACTTGATGCATATAGAGTTGCAACCACATCTGAATGAACCACCAGGGGCCACTCACACAGGAGATATCCTTGCCATGGTACATTTGAACAGTAATTTGATGCATCATATGGTAAACAGATCCTAAAAGAAATTTACCAAGAGGGATTAGTGTGCCTGCAGCCAAATCCTCAGCCATTATCATGTGATTTAGGGTTGGCTCATTGGATTTTCCACAGAAGATGAACCTGGATAGCCACATGTTCATAAAAGCTCTGCTTTCTTTTTCAGACACAACACCAACTACTTCCATGTAAGTTTGAATGTACCCAACCCATCCACCTCCGGATTTGACAGCTCTCTGGTTGCTTTTGCCCTTATACTGGCAAGGGTGTACTGGCTTGGACACATTTAGGCCAGTTATCATGAATATGTCGGCCAAAGTGGGAGTCATCATATCATGGCCGAAGACAAAAGCATTGATAGCGTCAGACCAGAAGTGAGAGGCTGCTATCAGGAGGGGTTCGTTTCTGGGCATTTCCGATAGAGATAACTCTAGACAGTGGGTGATATCTTGGCTATCCCAGCTGCTGCTATCCTTATCCAACATTCTCCGGTACCAGTTTCGCCATTCGGCTATTGAGGGAAGCGGCCAAGTCTTGAAGGTGTTTGGCCATCGGTTTGGCGGGGTGACTCCAGATTTGAAAGGAATCCTCAAGGTTTCTTTCTCAATAACCTCAGTTGGGTCAGGATTGCCCATGGGACCAAGGAGGTAGGAATCAGGGTTTGCAGCATAAGGAATCCAAATTTCATTCTTGTATTCCTTCGAAAAATAGAGGAATCGAGAAAACAAATGAGTTAGAAGGGAAGCAGGAAAACCGATCAGGGATTGCCGAATACACGAAAAAATGAGTTGGAATTTTACCTCTGGGATCTCGTCCTGAGTCGCCATTGAGGGTTCAATGCAGATTTGAGAATGCCGAAGTATGGATTTCTTGGATGGCGGCTGCGGTGTTGAACAGTATAAACCTAAGGGGAAAAGGAAGCTTGCGGCCAATTTCAGAATAAACGGCTTTTATCCAAAAATTGTGGGGGCATGTGTTAACACCGGATTTTTGCATGATGACATGTGGGCCAGTGCACGGTGACTCGGCGGAGATAGATGCTCAGAGCATTCGGCAAAGTACGTGCGGTCGGTTAATTCCCAGATTCGGCGATCGATCGCGCAATCGGTTAATTAGAAGAAGGGCAGTTTCTATCGGAGCGACAAAGGCGGCAAGTGAGAGCCGAATTAGTAACGATAGCTGCGATAATTAAGGCAATGAAGGCTCCGAAGGAAACCAAAGTCAAAATATTGTATTTCTTCCTTTAATATTTTGTAGTTGTGTCCTCTTAGGACTCATGTCATAGCCAGGGTATAAATATAAGCCTTTAGCTATTGTAAAAGGGGTTCACAACCAAATCAATACAACCGGCCCCGTTCCAACTTCGACTCCTTTTGTCGTGTCGTCGAGTTCTTCGAGAGGAATCATCGATCCGTTGACCTCCGTAAGTCTTGACAACCTTGTTATCATGTCTAGTATCATGCGGTGGATTTAGATGTTGATGCAAGTAGTCTTGTTTATTGTCAATGATCGTGCGGCGGATCCTTGATTGATGATCAAGAAGTCTTTACTTATGTTTTGTTTACAAGTAAATACCGTGCGGCAGGTGTTTGCTCGATATGCTTAGCATAAGCAAGATAGTTATCGGCTCTCATAGATTTGGCAAGATCTATTAGATTCATTAAGTTATCGTGTTGCATGTTTTAGATAATCTTTATATATTTGCAAACACTCTTTTGCCCAATCTAGATTAATACGATTCGGCTCTTGTTAATTTTTATAGATGTATCTATGTTACAACGAGTTGTTGCTTTCATGTTGTTCCTATAAGTAGATCTTACACCTATAGTAGCCGAATTAGTTTGAATCTAGATTGTTACGTGTTACGGGTTCATGCATGCTATCCATGTTTAAGCTTTGATGACCCTAGGTATCGTGCGGCAGAAGCAGGCTTTAGATTAGCTTAATCATGTTTGCTTACGTGTTTCCTTCATCATGGATCCCAATTCGGCTGATTGCCGAGCTTGGTTATGCTTTAACTTTTGGATATTTGATTCATTCATACGTACTTTTTCCCATGCATGCATATTCGGCAATCAAAGTGCCACGTGCTCTTTGCTTTAGCCGAATGATCTGTATATACTCTGTTGGCAGATAGCTTTCATAGTTGTATGTCGTCGTAAGTGGCTTCAGGGCCTTACATATGGAATTGTCTGGTCTTATCCGACATGTTCCAGTTTATATCTAATGATTTTCATCCCTTGTTAGTTTCAGGTCAAACTGACTGACACGTTTTTGGTTCTCGAAGCACCCGGGTATCTAATTGAAGCCACGCTTTTCGGCTTGCTGTGTGTGAGACACAGTACGTCACTTTTTGTGTCAACAAGTATCTAATAACAGATTATTCTCCTGTGCTCTAGGAAACTGACGTCAGCAGCAAGCGTGTTCGACCATCGAAGAAGAAAGCCAAGATGCCTCCAGGTGGAACCAAAAGAGTGAGGGCAACTCGAGCCAGTGAGAAGACAGCTCCTGGTGTTTTCACAAGGTCTGGGAAAAAGTACACCACCACCCACCCACCTATGGATGAAGAACATTTGAATCTGCCAGCAGACCACCCACCCTCTATGGCACAATACCAAGACTCTATGGAAGCAGACCACCCACCCTCTATGGCACAAGACCAAGCCCAAGAAGAACATCCCCAAAGTCCTCATTTGGACTTTTCAGTTTTTGATGAACAATTTAATGAAATTGAAGCTGACGACAGTGAAGAGTTGGAGTTAGTTCCTGAAGGCAAGTAACATTTCTTGAATCCCACTTGATAATGTTAATGTCATCTGGGACTGTAGCTTTTGTTGGACAATATGGTAATGTGTATACTTGTCTTCTAGGTCGACAACGTGCTCCAAGAAAATCAAGACCGCCAACAAAGGGCACACTGTTGGACAATTTGACAAAAGCATTGGGTAGAAGGCTCCCAATTCAAATTGCTCCAGGGAAGAAAAGGCCTGAGAAGCCTTTAGAAGCTGCTAAGCTAGAATCAGAGGTTGGCATTGTCATTAGGTCCAGCGTGCCTATCCTACTCCACTGGAAAGAATACAAGAAGGATGAAGACAATCATGTGAACGAATTCATGGGTCAGTTAGCTGTAAGTATTTTTCTTTTACCCATGGCAATTAATTTTCATAATAAGTTTAACAATTTGGGATCTATAATAATTTTAACTTTGCGTGTTTGATAAGGGTCGTAGAGGGTGGCCCGAGCCCAGCAGCTACATCGACCCGTGTTTGGTTCTCTTGCTTTTAATTGTTGGTTTTGATTTATTGATTTGGTGTAAACTGTGGGATTAAAACTGGCCTATGATGCAAGGTTATTAAAAATATGAGTTGCCAACGATAAAATATGATGTTTTTCTTGCTATTTTCAGGATTGCCATCAAATCCATCCGAACCATCCTTTCTCTTGCAACTCCTTTAGGCTGATGGTAGAGAATGCATGGATTTGATGACAGTCCTGAAAACAACAAGAAAAATTCCGTTTAGAGTTAACTCATACCTGTGTAGCCAGCAATGACAAACTTTTATTGAATTTAAGCATCTAATTGTATTGCTAAGGCCTAGCTATTTTGAATCGCCTGTTATGTCCTTGTACCCGTTTCTATGTTGTTGATATAGCTTGATCTTTTGCCATGAAACTAAGCCATACAGTGGTAGCACCATAGATGAACTATGGTACTGTAGTTGTATGGCTGTGTTGCATGGACAAAGCTGAACAGTTACCATGTGTTAATGGTAATCTTATTTATAAACTCTTTGTATGGCCAATTTTTTTCAATTTTTTCATGACTCTTATGCACTCTTATTTATGAACACTTTGTATGGTTGTGTTGCATGGACAAAGCTTATACATATCCTTTCAGTAGCAAGACCATCATATACCTCATGATATGTGATGGCAACAGGCCTATGATGCAAACTTATTGAAAATATGAGTGGCTACGATCAAATATGTGGTTTTTCTTGTTGTTTTTAGGACTGTCATCAAATTCATCTGAACCATCCATTCTCTTGCAACTCCTTCAGGCTGGTGCTAGAGAATGGATGGACAGATAGATTCCATGCTTGTCTTGTATTTGGATTGGTATTTGTGTTGAGTTTATTTGGGATTAATTCATACCTGTGTACCCACCAATGACTAACTTTTATTGAATTTAGGCACCAAATTCTATAGCTGAGGCCTACCTAGTGCTACTAGATAATCCACCAAGGGTCAACTTATTTGTCTGATGCATACTTCAGGGTTGTTTCCATCTCAAGTTTGTCGGCCAATCCAACCTTTTTGAGATCCTTGACTTGAAACCATCTAAATGGATCCATATACATTCTTCAACTCGACTAAAAGTAGCCTCTTGTGCATCCACCTACACTTGCTCTAACTCTCTTAAGTTGAACACCTTGGGAACACTTAATAGTATGGCCAAAGAAAAAACAATGTCCTACTACACACTATAGTGAATGCCTCCATACACACAACCTGCATTCACTCTGTAGTATCCTTAATACCTTTCATGAATAACCTTTTTTCAATAAGCTAATCAATGTACTAAGTATTCAGGGTAAGAAGCCAGTGGTTGTTCTTATTGCGACAAACTCAAATGCAATCACTATTGTAAAACCTATATATGTTAGTTATAGTACTTGTGTGTTCATCAATCACTAAAACCCCAAATTCACCACATTTGGGCCTAGATGCATTCAACTAGTTTATTACATCAAGGAGTTGTTGTACCTACCCTGTGTTAGGCGTACTAGTAAACATACTCGTGCATTGCAATGAAACATACACCTTGTCGCACGGTCACCTAAATGACTTATGCCTCACAGATTTGTATAATGGTCACATCATATTTGCAATGTGTATTTTAATTAGACTCCAAACCATCGCTAGATGCACAAACACACGTGGTTCTAACTCATGTGAGCAAGAGTTGTGAGTGACGGGTCCCAGACAAGATAAGGAGAGATAGCATTCGAGAAAGTAGAAAAGAGGAATGGAAGAATTACTTCATATTTTAATATTATGCAAGAGTATTGATATAGATATAGATATAAATTTTGATACAGATATAGATATAGATCTTGGTATAGATATAAATATAGTTGTAGATATAGATATAAATCTAGATCTAGATTTAGATCTTGGTATGTATAGATATAAATATAATTATAGATATAGATGTAGATGTTTGTCTTTTGGACAAAGTTTTGTTGGCTGGCATTGTTGGATGTGATCGCCACTAGATATCTTGTTTTATCTCCTAGATAAGTTGTTTTAGGAGAGTACCTTACTACAACAACTTATTTAAAACTTGTTACCTATGTTTCTTTAGATATAGTAGAGGGGATTGTCTCCTTTATTTTGGAGAAATGATGTTTCTTTTAGGAGATCACTAGGGAAGTAGGTATAAGAGATAGATAAGAGATCTGCGCTATAGCACCTCCTCCTAAAATATTACTTTTTAGGTAAAGGAGATTGACAAGATATCTAATGGAGATATTCTGAAGATATATAGCACTAACCTATGTTGGGTTATGGGACTTCTAGAAGAGACCTCCCCAGCGTGTGTGCTGTTTAATTCACTTAATAAACAACAGAGTTAATCTCCTTAAAAAATGCAATTCGTTTAGCCTGCAGCCATTGGGCCTCTCATGAAGTCATCACGATGCAACAATTTGTTATATAGCTAGCGCACCGCCTTATATCTCTATGTATCGTATCAAAGCTAATACCATGCCTATTTAAACAACAATAATAATAGTTTTCCTCAGAAAGGCAGAGAGAGAGAGAGAGAGAGGAAACTCTGAAGGAAAAACTGGTGAAATTCTCAAAGAGGTTGGCTTCATCTTCTACCACCACTCTCTCCTGTTCCCCTCCCCTCTCCCACCCCATGCTGATGTAGGTGGAAATATATGCACTTGTGAGGTTGTTAGATCGGCACAGATCTAATAGGGAGTTTATTTGTACTGAAGGTTCTTTGTGTTTGTGTTTTTCAAGGTTTCATTCTGGTCCATCATGCATACTGATGGCAACCTGTTAAAACTTGAAATCTGTCTGGTTTTTACCCTATTAGGGAAGGGAACACTGGTACAAAAAAGCTCTATGCTGGCGGTGTACAATAATTTGTACATGCGGTTTCTCTTATTGTGCATCAGTAGAAATCAAACACTTCCGAACCGCCACTAGAAAACAATTTCTATAGGCAGGTTTTCTTAAGAATTCCGACGGTAGAAATCATGTAGGCGGTTTTCTCCTGTAGAAATCCTATTTTTATAGGCGGAAAAACCGTCTGTATAAATACTTGATTTCTACATGCGGATTTCATAAGAAACCCTCTGCATATATGCGGTTTCTTAAGAAAACTGTCACTAGAAATACTTGGACATTGACTTTTCAAACGACCTCGGATGGAAAACCACCAAAATGAAGGTTGTATATCTCAAAAAGTTATGAAACTTTGTAGTTGATAACTTTTTGATTTGAAATCATCTTGTCATCGAAAACTATGTCTGGATTTGTCAAATTTGAAATCCAATTTTTTTTAAACGACCTCGTATGGAAAAACTTTCTAAATAAAAGTTGTAGATCTAGAAAAGTTATAAAACTTTGTAGCTGATAAATTTTTCATTTGAATTTGTTTAATGGCTCAAATTAACAATCAATTTACACAAGGTTTAGTATAATATGTAGAGGAGGGTACGCGCGAGAGTGAGGTTGCGGGTTCGAATACCCATGGCCGTGTAGCACGCGAATTTATGCGAATTTATGTGAAAAATACGCGACTTGCGATAGAGACGGACGGACAGATTACTAGGGGCCTTTCCCAGAATTAATTTTTTTCTATTTTAAAAACCCGATTTTTGGACAACCATTTCTATAAGCGGTTCCTTAAGAAAACCGGCAGTGGAATGATTTCCACTGGCGGTTCTTAAGGAACCGTCTATATTGTGCTCCCATTTCCACGGGACCCAGCGCAGGCGGTTCTAAAAACGCCAACAGAAATGGGTTCCGAACCGCCTGTATAATACTCTTGTGTACTAGTGGAAAGGGCATGACATTAATTTCTCGACCCATGGATTTGTCATGGTGTTGGATTCGAGGATATGGGTCCTATTTGCCAAGGTTTTGCTAGTTTTTTGGCATGTATGTATCTATTATTTCCCTCAAATAGTTGAATATTTTCAAAGTTGGAGAAGAACACATAATGATGGACTCCAGTCTATAGTTCATCGAGATACCTTTGCACAATGTAAATAATTGGCACCTTTGATGCTCAACTTTTATTTGGGCCAGCATATTAAAGAAAGTACATGGTGTCTATACACTAAACACATGTGAGTAATTATACTTCAGGAAGATATCAATTCTAACAATATATATATATATATATATATATATATATATATATATATATATATATATATATATATATATATATATATATATATATAACTGCTATTTAGCTCCCTACGCCCCGGTTACGGGATGAGAATAGTAGTTACTTTTACTGTTGCGGGAATGAGGCTAGATGATGGTTGGACTCTTATGGTAGCTATATTAGAATTAATAATAATTTTTACGGTTACAGTGATTGATGGTTGAGTGGCGCTCTAAATAACTATTTAGAGTGCTAGGTGCCGAATAGCGGGGTCCTATATGTAACTGCTATTTCGCTCCCTACACTCTAAATAACCAAACTCACACTTTTACGGTTGCGGGATAAGAACACTAGTTACTTTTACGGTTGCGGGAATGAGGCTCGCTGATGGTTGAGCTTCTCTGGTTGCGGAACGAGAATTAGTAATAATTTTTATAGTTGCGGTGATTGATGGCTGAGTGGCATTCTAAATAACTATATATTTAGATTATTTAGAGCGCTGGGTGCTGAATAGCGGGGTCCTATGTGTGTGTGTGTGTTTGTGTAGAAGAAACTGAACATTTCAGCACTACGTTTGAATTCCACTATGTTTCTTGAATTCTTGTGCATCTTATGATTTTGGTGAGCTTGAATTAATTTCTTCCAAGTGTTCAGAATCTACTTGAATTTCATATTGCTTTTTGGACTACTATTATAGGAACTAGACATGCAGAAGTATTATCAATGTATTTGTTGCATTAAAGGCTGATTTGACTTTGTGTACATATTTATCTACCTACTCCCTTTATCATGTAATATAGTGTATTCTAGAAATTTGAATACAGATTAAGAGAGAACATAAAAGAAGCATGCCCTCACTTTATTTCCTAATCATCAACATGATTAATGGCAATTGCTTGATAAATGGAAAGTATTTAATGCAAAAAAATAAGTCTCTATAACTATAATCCTTTATATTTGATTATAGTTTTTGAATGCTTGTATGCGCTATATTATAGGATGGCGGGATGACACATCTAATTAGGATTGCTTTGTATTTACCTGTGCAGCTGGCTCACTAGATGGGGTCTCACAATGGTCAGGTTCAAGAGTTGCCTCCACCTCTACCTCCTGTAAATGAGGGTGATGAACCTCTTCCAGTTGATGAGGAAACAAAAAAGCACTACCACATGGGATGCCCTGGGTGCCAACTAGATGAGGCGAACAAGAACAGCAGCAGCATCCCCTACCTCAACTTCTGCTTCATCTGGATCATCTGCCTCACTGCCAGTGAGTCTGTCTTTTTTTCTGTTGGTTCTTATGTTGCTTGTGAGGATCAAATGGCCCAAGAGGGGAGGGTGAATTTAGATCTAAAATATTTGAAGCTCAACAATCGTAACCTATGCAATTCTATTTCATCCCATGAATGGCAAGACCTAGAACTAGACAAAGCATACTAACAAGTGTTCTAGCTTATTAGGTCCATTAAACAAATTCATGTTCCTGGATTGATTAGATTAGATAAATATCCTAAGTGCAAAAATCGAAACATATCTTGTGAATCACACTAAGGAAAAACCAAGTCTATTTGTCAATCAATATCTCAAAGGCACACTAAAACTGTAATTAAGTAAAAATGCAAGAATAATTAAAGAGATGGACAAGCGAGACAACCTGACTTTTTTGTTGTTGTATCGAGATGTTTCTGAAACCCATAATCTAGATTGGAGCACTCACTATGGGTTAAGCTCCCCTTTAGTTATGAAGGCTTAAGATCTAGTAAAAGTACCCCTTTAGTTTATTAAAGAGCATGCTGCTTTCAGCAAAAACAACACCAATGGAAGGTCACCTAAGTAGTGAATGGCCTCAACAAACAAAAACTTGGGGCCACGACACTTGAGGCCATTCTCATTGTGACTAACTCAAATACAATAATCATCACTGCAATCACAATACTTATGTTCACCAATTACTTCACCACACTGTAATCTACATGATGCATTCACCTATTCCTCTAGGTGCTGTGAAGTACCAAGAATAATTAGTCTTCAATATCCACTGGACATGGATAATGCACGCCGAGCCCTCACACTAACTTGCCAATACTGAACCGGTTGAATAGTGGTTTGAAAGACTTAGGGATCCATATATAGAACATGGAGGGCTGCTATCCATTGAAAAAAAAATCCTCCAAATATAGAGGACACCGGATGATCGGGTGGCCGCAACGGTTAGAGCAACTCTAGTAGGGCCCTACTTGGGCCTTGACAACTAAATATGAGGGTCTCAGCCAAAAAATCAACTCAAACTAGGTCCATACTATGTATCTCAAATTTGAGAGGGCCCACAAATCACCCTCCAATCCCTCATTCTCGGGCTCTACTTTGGGCCCTCATTTTTCTCTTTCGGCAGTTTTTGCTCGTGCGCACACTTTTCCACCCACACACCCGCTTGACTGTTTCTGCTGCACATTGGACTTCCGGGCTACCCATCCACTTTCGGTTGTCTCCTCTTCCCCTATGACAGCCTACCATTGCTTGGACCCTCCTTCCCTTCTACTGACATCTTGACACTATTAGGCTCCACCCCTTCGGTAGCCCTGACCCTACCCAACCGCTCATCTTTCGACCGCTTTGTATTCTGGTGTGGTTGTAGTATCTAGGCGAGGCCACGCCTCCTAGCGCAATCCCCTCAGCGAGGCTCCTCCATTTACGACACGAGGCCTCTCCTTACAGATCTACTCCCCGATGTGCCTCTCTATATGCCATCCCTATGGCTCCCCTCTGTCAAGGGTTGCTCGAAGGCTCTAGTCTCTTCTCCCCATCAATGTTCAATGGAAATAAATGACCACTAGGCCGGTCTCGTGGATCAATTTAATTTGTACTATAGATTTGAGGCTTTAGATTGAGAGGTGCTTTTGGAATATAAGCAAACAAATATTAGGACCTCAAAAGTAGGGGGCCTCAAATCAAAAGTAGGAGTCCTGATTTGTGAGCCCATAGTAGAGTTCTCTTAGATCCCAAGATACTTATTGTTGGATGATCCACCTGGGCCACTAAGGCATGCCACTGAATCATATGGTCAACATTAGCAAGCATATCTACATGGTGCCCAAGATGTTCATGTGCCATCAGATGGTCTGCCGGAAGTCCATTAGAGGCATCGCCAGAACATTAGCAACTTGTACAACATGAACTTTATTGATGAATAATGCCACCATATTTTCCCACCAAGTGTAACACATGCGCCATAGGATCATATGGTGAACAATCATAACTTGGTCACACTCAAGTTCAAGTTCCAATAGGGCCACAAGATGATATTTTGCATTAAGTCATTATGATCGCATCATACATTGAACACTTGTAAGAATCACATAGTGCTTTACAATGTCACCATGTGATCTACTGGCCTCAACCAACTACCCTAGTGCAAATTTTAAACTTGTCTAAATTCATTTGAAGTTTGTTCTTGTCCTATTCAACTTCTTTTGAGATCCGTAATGAATTCTCTACCTCTTAGGGCCACTCTTGAGATCACTTAATTAATTAAAGCATCTCAAATGTGTTCATCACACTCTTGGCTTGAACTTTGGTCAAGCAACTAGTCATGAACCCCTCAATACTATGCAAAAATATAAAACAAATACCTAACACTAGGACTAAGTGTCTAGCTCCTAATGCCAAGTCATGCACTTAGACACTATGGTTTCCTTAGAGCATCTCAAAGAGATTAGCCAAAATTACTAATTTAGTTACTCTCTAAAATACATTTGACAAAAAAATATTAGAGTGCTCCAACAGACTCTGCAAAACCAAGAGGCTAAATGGATAGTGAGGTACACTATCTAAAAGTAGATAGTGAATGAGGTGAGATAGAGATCAAGCTACTAAATTTGAAGAGTCATTTATAAAGTTTGTTGGAGACGTTTTTTTAATAATAGACAAATTTACCTTTAGAAAATGATTTAGCTAATATCTTCGAGATGCTCTTAGACTTTAATGAATATCCTTGCAGTAATACTTTGGGTCCAAGAACAGGGGCCAAGATAACCATGTCTCAATGTGCCTAACTCTTGTCACATGGCCTTTGTGCTCATCAATAAATGAACCAAATGTTGGGCATCAAATCTTTCGGTGTCCCCCTCCCTCTAATCACATATCCTCTTGAAGCAATTGACCAAAACTTAGTAATCTATACCAGTATTTGTATCTATTTTATAATCCTAAACCTCACTTTAAGTAAATCTAGATATGCAAGCCATCCACAATATAGCAGCCCACTAGCACATGCAATTATGACACATATCTATTCATGCAACCTATCCATATCAGCAAGCCATGCCATCCACCAACATGCATTTATTTGTCCACATCAGAGCATACAACACATTCCGCTAAAACTTATACGTGACTCCTATAGCAACACATGGGCCGGGGTATATGCTTACCACTAAAATATACATCTTTATATATATGTACCCGTCAAATATGCAATTAAACTAATATACATATTTATGCATGTAAAAATAAGTATTCTATACCTACCAAATAAATTTTGGAACAAAACTAAAATACGTTTCCTGCTCATATACTTATGATGTCAATATTAGTTATAGGTGCCAAATGCGGTAGTTAAAATCCTTTCTATTGACTAAATGATGAACTAAATGTCCATTTACCTATTTAATTAATCACGTCAGTATTGGTGGGCTATAGCACTGTTATAGCGTTTTTGACATAGCGCCGCTATTATATTGCATATATTACTGCTTTTGCTGCTATATATATGGGCGCTATTTCAAGGCATTATAGTAGCGTTGCTAAAAGCTTTAGCCGTGACATAATTTACCCGAGCTAAAGTTGCAGCCAGCCAACCTATATATACCCAGAAATGAGATCCATAAGTTTCGTTGGTCCAAATCTAGTCTATATATATGTGGTGTATAAGCGTGTTCATAAAACTTAGCATCTCCAGCTGTCCGTTCGCCCCTCTTTATTCTTCAAGGCCTTGCTTCGAGTTATGAACCATATATTTGTTGCGCCACGGTAATATGATGCCCTAGTCAACGACACTCAGCAAAGGTTTGTTCTCTGTCAATTGCCTTGACCGTAACACTCGGTAAAGCCGTTATCATCGTGTGAGCGCTGTGACAAATATTTTTCTTTGCCGAGTGTCCTATTGACACTCGGCAAATTCTTTGTCGTATGCCCGACAAAAGACACTCGGCAAAGCCGTTTTTACCGATAATTTGACGAGTGTAGATCCTGAGTCCGGTAATGCAGTTCTCCCCTCCCTCTTTATTCTCCAAATCCTTGCTGAGTTATGAACCATTTGCGGCGCCAGGGTAATGATGTGTCTTTTTGGCAGTGAACATATGAACAATGACGACTATGTGGGGCTGAGAGTGATTGCAAGAGTCGGTTGCATGTCGCGGCTGTGTGTGTGTTAACCGTGGACACACAAAGGTTGCACCTGTGGCCATCCTCATCGCCTATGTACAACAACTATACATATACTGCCAATTGTAGCACAAGTAGTCCAGTACTGGAGCTTACAATGGAGACAGATATGGATGTCCGGTCCAAGTCGGTTCTTCGAAGGTGCTTATAAAGGTAGGGTGTGCGTGTGTGTGTTTGAGTGTCTACGTCTGTAACTGGATCTCGCAAAAAAACTGAGAAGACCAAGCAGTAATAATATACATGCATTTTTTTATGAGAAAACGCTAAATGAATTAGCGCGGGAATAGCAAGCTTAGCATATTTCTGAAGGATCCACTAAATGTCTTAGCCCTCAATTTGCAACACTAAACCAAATTTAAATTCACCCTATTTATACCATTTAGACAATTTTAAAGGGTTTAATTGGTCCAACCTCTTAATTTACCATTTATTAGGATCTAATAAACGACAGACAATCTTCATTTACCGTTTAACGTCTAAACAGACTAAACGGGTGTTTAGGCAAACAGTGCGGCTGCCTGCTGGATGAGGCAAACACAAGATCAGTACCGATATGATCCCCTACCACAACTTCATCAATACTGATCGTGTTCTTCACCTCCAGCAACTCTCCGGCACCCATCACTACGCCAGAAAGCTTAATGGTGTCAGTCAAAAATGCTTTACCGCAGCGGACAATGGCGCCCACTGCGATGACAAGGCCATTTATCGTGGCGGTCAACAACGCCCGCTTCGAAAAAAAGATTTACCGCAATGGGCATCCTACGGCACCCTACAATGTCCGCTGCGGTTTATGCAATAACTGTAGCGTGCAGTTTACAATGTCCGCCACTATTAATTTTTTTAATTAAAAAAATAAAAAGGCAGTTTCAGGGTCTGAATTTAATATTTACAGATTGCATCCATATTTCATAGCAGAGATAAACAGTATATATATATATACACACACACACAAACAACCATACACAAACACATTAGTTGTCCTCAGACACAAATGAAACCAAGGATTTCATATCTAAATCAAATTTCCACTTGGTGTTTGTAATCCATGGGACGGAGCATGGTGTCTCACTTCCTGAACTTCTCGAACTCAGGTAGAACCGCCAGGTCACCTTCATTGTCAAAGAATTCTTGCCCTTCGAGCGCACAGTTCTCTAGTAGGAACTTACAGATGTCCGCCTTGAGTTGCTTGAAAGCAAGTTGGTCTCTCGTAATACATTCCCAATGGTTGATTCCCACCTTGAGCTTCTTCCAGCTACTAGTGTACTCCTTGTTCTGCCTTAGGTGTGTGCAGGTGTACAAGCCACATGCCTTTGATCCATAAGGTTGTTTAGCACACTGCACGATCGATACATAAGCATTAGAACAATACATATATAGGAAAACATGACTGGATCTTTGGAATGCTTACGGGGAATTCACGTTGGATCTTTAAGTGGTATGAATGTTTCTTCTTGAACTTTTCACTTCTTCGATCCCAGCATTGGGGTTCCTTTAGGTATGCCCTATAAGCACTATACGAAATACATTAGTGTTAGTTAGCAACAATTTCAATACGTACGATATAACCGTAAATGATCAATAAGCTTGGTGACTTACGTTTTCAAGCAATCTTCGAAGGCCTTGTACCCTAGCCTATTTGGTATCCTCAACGAGTCAAATATGCATGCCCTATCATCTTGAGGATAGATGAGAAATGCAACCCAGTGGCCATCGACTTGGCCCTTGCTACACCATTCAAACAAAATACAGGTTACGACGACGATCTAAGTTTATGATCCTAGCCACTTAGCTCTATGTACAAAATACCAGTTGGTGGACTCCTCGGTTGTGTATGCCTCGATCATAGAGCCCTCCGGGTAAGCATGGTTATGGACATATATGTTCAGGGTGGACATGAACCGCTCGTACATCCACATCTGGTGTAGGTACACAGGGCCTAGTTGCTCGATCTGATCAACCATGTGTATCATTAGGTGAGGCATAATGTCAAAGAACGAAGGGGGAAATCACATCTCGAATTGGCAAAGGGTCTCCGCGATGAACTCCTTCAGGACATGCAGTTCAGCTTTGCAAATGACCTTTTGTGTGATGCGGTTAAAGAAGTACGACATCCAAGTGATTACCATCTTCACGTACTCTGGACCGATAGCCCTAATAACGATGGGAAGGAACACCGTCAGCATGACGTGGCAATCATGTGAGTTGAAGCCAGCCATTGTGAGGTCTTTCATGCATACGAGGCTCTTGATGTTTGAGGAGAAACCGGTCGGTACCTTTGATTCCCTTCAACAAATTGAGCATAGATATTTTCTCATCACGTCTTAGGTTATATGCTGCACCTGGTATGTCAACTTTACAATTATGAGGCGGTCTCGGGTGATGGTCATGTCTGATGCCCTGGTGGACAAGATCCATCCATGATTTGAGACCATCCTTCGTCTTGTTTGTGATGTCGAGCAATACACCGATCGTGCTTTTGAATACATTCTTCTCGAGATGCATGCAGTCGATGGCATGGGGTGTGTTTAGTGTTTTCCAGTATGACAGGTAGTTGAAGAAGATCGACTTCTTCTTGAAAGGAACATGTTGTGTTTCCTTCTCCTCCTCCTCTGTCTTGTTGTCCCGCTTTCGCTTTCTTGTTTGTTTTGTCCCCTCCTTTGATGGCTTCTTCTTCTTGCCAAACTCGATGTCATCCATATCCTTCATCATCTCATACACCTTTGGACCCCAGCAAGTCTGCGCCGGTGGTTCACCCTGCAGCTCTACCTGATTGTCGAAGTATTGATTCATACCAAGTATTATATACATGTGATTTTTGCTAAGGAACCGCCTATGCCTTATGTAAACTGTCTTTTAGGATGCCTTCAGGTAAGTGTTGCATGTCCCATCAATGCACTTTACGCAGCCAGTCTTCCCTTTGATCTGCCCTAACAGTGAGAAGAGACCAGGCTAATCGGTGATTGTGACAAAGATGATGGCCCTTAGGGTGAACTTGTCCTTGCGGTACGCATCAATCATCTCGACCCCGACATCAAATAGCTCCTGCATTTCCTCCATTAACGATTCTAGGAAAACATCAATATCGTTATCGGGTTGCCTCGGTCCGTAGATCAGCATGGTTAGCATGAGATACCTGCGCTTCTGACACAGATGGGGATCGAGGTAGGTTGTACATGGTGAGTATGACGGGTCAGGTATTGTGCGAGATGCTAAGCTCACCGAAAGGGTTCATCCCATCAGTACTGAGCGCAAACCGAATGTTCCTTGATTCGTTGCCAAATTCCAGATATGCCTTGTCAAAATCTTGCCACTGTTGGCCATCAGATGGGTGCTGCAGCATGCCATCATCCTTCTTGCGGTCATCTGATGTATGTTAGGCCATGAGCTTGGCATCCTCTGGGTTTCCGAATAATGCACGCAGGCGATCGATCATAGGCAGATACCACACCGACATTGTCAGACTTCTCCTTTGCGTGTAGCCCTCTTCCTCCTCGTCCTACTAAGCCAAGATGCGATTATCTGCAACAGTGCTCTTCTTGCCCCCCCCCCCCTTCTTCTTCTTCTGACCACTCGCAACGACGCATCGCTGTCTGCATCCACACGACAGCCAGCATTCTTCTTGTAACGACTCGCGCCGCAGTGCGGATAGCTCGTCATCTTCTCATACTTAGTGCTAGGCCAATACATGATGCAGTGGTTAGGGCAGACATCGAACTTTCGAACTTTCATCGACACTGGACGAATCAACTTCTTTGCCTGATAAGTATTCATGGGAAACTTGTTACCCTTCGAGTACGTGGTAGCAAGGTAACTTAACAACTCATTGAAGCTGTTGTCAGACCAACCATGTGGAGGATAAAACGGAGCATGGTGCACTCTTTCGGACATTCGTCACCATCCTGATACAGAGGATCAAGTGACGCCTGCTTCATCTCTCTGAAATTTTCCAACCACTTCAGGGAACCATACACAACGTCGTCCTCATCGATGTGCTTCACTAAATCATCAAAAAGCTGCACATCCTCGGGTTCCTGCACTGTGGCCTCCTGACCACCACCATCATCTTCCATGTCCTCGAGTAGATCCTCCACCGTGATGTAATCACAATCATTATTGTCGTTGGAGGTTGGCGCTGTTGTGGTTGAACATGAGACGTTTGGCGCACGTGGCTCTTGGTTCGCCGTCGTTGATTCCGAGCTCACTCTAGATGCACCACCACTACTGGGATCGATACTTTCGTTGTGCTGGGTCTAGATTGTGTAATTCTCTACAAAACCAAACCGAATTAAATGATATTGCACCTTGCCATTGTCGGTGAAGGCTGTCAGATTCTTGCAGTGAGAACACGGACACACGATTGTCATCCGCTTCGATCTGTCACGGTGAGCTCTCGCAGCAGCAATAAACTTTCTCACTTCGTTGAGATACAGCGGATCAAGTACTCTACTAATCTTGTACATCCATTCTGACCTATATATCCATATTGCCTGCAAACCGTACACATCAACAACAAAAGCTTTTAGGCATCTAATATTATGAAACTAGATAAAAAAGACACAAGCTTTCTCTTTCCTCCATTAATCTAGATCTAGATCTATATCTATATCTAGAGAGCTCAAACGGCAAGGAAAAGAGAGAGAAAAGAGCATTGCAACCCTCTAAAAGCTTTTAGGCATCTAATATTATGATTCTAGATAAAAAAACATAAGCTTTCTCTCCTTCCTCCATGAAACTAGATCTAGATCTAAAAAGGGACAAAAAGCAAGTAAAAGAGAGAAAATAGACCATGGAAACCTTTTAAATACCTCTTATGATGTCCTCCTCATCCAAAACAACAATCAAAACCTGAATCTAATGGTTTGGTCAAAAATTCGGGCAAATCCTCTCCCCCACGAGTCTTGGAAGAGAGAAGCCGTGAGGAAGAAGAAGGTTGTAATGTAGCTATTTATAGAAGAGATAACCGTTGTGGACGTTATTAAATGCACGCTGCGGTTAATAGGTATTAACCGCAGCGGTCGCCTTAATGTGACCGCTGCGAGAAATGTATTAATTGTGGAGGGCACCTTTAATTATAGAGAGAATTACGAATCAGACCCTTTTTGTTTTGAATTTGGGAATCTGACCCCAAAACAAAAAATCCTTAGAAATCTGGCCTTCTGTTAGATGTGTTGGGGTACTCGGTTAACTTTTACACTGTACAACAGGGTAAAAGTCGTTTTTACCCTTCATTTCCCAGTCAGCAATCAGAGACCACGCACAAGCCCTCATTCGACCCCGACACGTGACCCCCTGCCGCACGGAGCCGCCGCCTCCGCCGCTCACGCCGACGAGCAGGAGGAGCCGCCTGTGCCCGCACGTCCAGATCTGGACGCTCCAGCTTGCCCTCCACCTCCCCTCCTCTGGCCCGGCGTGACCCCCGGTCGTGCGGCGATGCTTGACGGAGCCGCCGCCGCCGCCGCTCACGCCGGCGAGCAGGCGTCGCCGCCTGCACTCCCACGTCTAGATCTGGACTCTCCAACGCGCCCTCCACCTCCCCTCCCTTGGCCCGGCGCTCCTCCACCTCCCATGTCCCGGCACCGGCCCGGCGGCACTGCTGCCGTGCTGGTACCTCGCGCACAGCCAGGGCGGGGCGACCAGGGCGGCACGTCCAGCCCTCCTGGCCGGGAGGAGGCTAGCCCCCCCCCCCGGTGGCGCGGCCATGCCCCTCTGCTTGGACAAGGCGCGGCGGATCCCCCAGGCCGGTGCCGCGACCCCCAGGATGCCGAAGAAACTCTATTTTTTTATTTTTTTATGGGGGGTTAAAATGGTCATTGTACCCCAAAGTTAACACCGTTATGCCTCTAAACTAACAGAAGGCCTAATTCCTAAGGATTTTTTATTTTGGGGTTAGATTCCCAAATTCAAAACAAAAAGAGTCTGATTCCTAAACAGTTTTGTTTTCAGGGCCTGATTCCTAATTCTCCCTTAATTATATTAGGTATTAGACCATCTCTAAGAGTCCTAAAAACAATCTCTCAATCTATGATTTTTGGCAAGGTTCAAAAAATTCATCTCCAATAGCTTCTAATCCTACCTCCATTCTTTTGGCACTTAGAAAAATTGACCCCGTCGCGTGGATAAATATACGTCTGATCCATCGAGCCAATCTAAGGTGGAAAAGGATGTGGGATATAATAAGAAGTAGAACAGGGTTCCTGATATAAATGTCTAAGTCAGAAAAAAAATGGTTGTGGTGGTCACTAGTACACATATCTTAATGGAGACAGGTTCTTTTGCTTAATGGAGGCGGGCAACGGCGTCGCCTCCAACGCAAGGCCTTGGTTAATCGGCCAATGAACGAGGCAGTCATGTTGCTCACCACTGTTGTTTCTTTATGGAGGCAAGCGCCATAACCTACTCGCCACCGTTAATGTGAGGCGGGGGCCATAACCTGCCCGGCTCCACTATTATTTAACCGAGGCGGCCTCTTTATGATGCCTGCCGCCACAACATTCTTAACAGAGGCGTGCAGTTCTTATTTGTCCGCCTCTGTTATGTTTTTAGCATTTAAAAAATAGCTTCACGCCCTTTTTATTTCAATTTCGAATTATATATTTGTAAACAAAACATATGAATATTTATATAAGCATAAAGGCATATAGAAACACAGAACACACACATAACACATTAATCGATGCCGTCCATTGATCACGGGCATACAACATTATTCGAAGTTAGAATATTACACAAGAAGATGTCAAATGTTTACCACTTGCTCTTACAACACCCTTGGCTACCATTTCTAGTTGGAAAATGGGTCAGGAAACATGTAATTGGTGAGATTTATGCCCCCCTCTCCAATTTCTGATATTCGTGTACTTTGGATTAGTAGCTAGGTCACTTTCTGTGTGAAAGAATGGCGCTCGCCCTTCGTGCGAGGACTTTGTAACAAACTTGCAAATGTCGGCAACTATTTATTTGAATTCTTGGTCGACCTTCGTGTTTCGCCACTAACCTTTTGCGGTCTTGAGTTGCCTCCAGCTCGTGTTAAATTTGGAGCACGTCCTCAGATACTCGCAAAAAAAGAAGCCACACAAAACTGACTCAATGGGTTGTTTGGCGCACTGCAAGATATAGTACATCATCATTAAAGCGGTAAGTAGCGTAATGTAGTAAGTTGTATAGTTGTAAGTACTAAGTAGTAAGTAGTGCCGGAAGTACAAATTTTCATATACTTACCGAAAAGTCACGCCTGAGTTTCAAATTTTTGTTGTAATTTCTCCTTTTCTTCTCGGATCTTCGATCGTAGCACTCATGATCTTGCACGTACTTCTTATAAGCATTGTATGAAGTCTAGTGTCAGCGATAATTAATTTGAACACATATGTTAACTGTAAATGAGTAGATATCACCAATTACTATCTAAAACATAATTCAAATTCCTTGTATCCTCCTTTGTTTGTATCTTGTAGAGAGACAAATATGTAGCCTTTTTCATCCCGAGGAAAGATTATGAAAGCAATCCCATGGACCATGATACTCTTGTTGCACCATTCACACAATATAGAACTGACATGCTCAAATATGACTAGTCTTGATCCCATGAGCTATATATGTACATTAAGAATGCTCAAATTGACTTACCCGAACTTGTGGGCGGCTAAGATACACCCATTTCCCTTGATCCGCTTCATGGCATTAAGCATGTACATTGACGCTCGATACCAATACTCGATTTCCGCATCTTTCTTGTATTTCTTTCTCTCCTCGATCAACTTTGCTAGGTTCTCACTATGGTAAGGTATATCATAACCCATGATGGATCTCTCAGTAATTAAAATTGGATTTAGATAGATAATATCCTTGCCTAATTCTTTGCTTACGTAGGCTTGCATCCTGCAAGGAGAAGTCCCATATGGCATTATTAGTATATTTTTCCTAAAGTACTTCCAAAGATGCAGTGGTTTCAAAGTTGTAACTAACTTACATGGCAAATATGGTGACTTGTTGGATGTCGAGGTACTTTCGCCTCAATAATCTATGCATGTCATGGAAATCTATGATGACGTCACCATCATTCTCCATGTGGAATTGGTCCACTGGAATCTTGATGAGAAAGTCACACAAGCCAACTTCTGCCGCTTCAATGTACTAGATGTGGAACCTTCTTACCTCCCACATCTTTGTAACGAGGTCGCCCAAGTTCAACATGTACTTGCCATGCTCATAGTTTTCGAAGCAATCATCTGACCGGCCCCAGATCTGTGGCGGTGTTTTTGGCTTGTGACATATCGAGGCTTTAGATGTTAGCGACTGAGAAAGCATATACCATCTCTAATTGAATTATAGAGTATGACTATGCTCGAGGATAGCAAACCTTTCAAACGTAGTTGAGTGTGTGTACTTGTTGGTTGTTTGATAGGCCGTCTAACTCATCTTGGTGTGGTTCCAAGGTATGACCTCTCCTGCTTTTTTATTTGCAGTCTTCCTCGGTGAGGGAGGACATTCTTGTTCATCTGCAGGCTTCCTCGGCGTGGAATGGCATGGTGGGCGCTTGTTTGAACCACTTCAATACGGTGGTGTCACATTTCTGGTTGCGACCCCTATGCCTCCATGTTGACTGTAATTGTTAGGAGGACGACTATCTCGAGGAGTGCTGCATGCACCACCAGCATTCTCATTCTCATTGCCGGTTTAGAAAATAATTCAGATTTTTTATGTAAATTACTTTCTATCTAAAAGAGAGAAAATCAACTACAAAGTTTTATAACTTTTGAGATCAACAAGTTTTATTTTAATCATTTCTTCGTCCCATGTAGGACTTTATTTTTACTATTCACGTCTATTTTTAGGGACGGATGGATATAGAGCCACCCTTACAAATAGGGTCATTTGTAGGAGCGAACGATAACCTCATCAGCCTCTACAAATGAATTTGTAGGGACGGCTAGTTTAGTGAGCCATTTGTAGGGAACTTTTAGACTGAGTCGTCCCTTAAAAAGAGGCTCTAGGACAAATCCTTTGTGTAGTAGTGCTTGGAGGGACCCTGATGAGCCAAGCGTGCTCCTGTATTTCCTAGGCTCGGTGGCATGTCATCTAGGATGTTTTCAATCATCATCGAGACGCAAAGGAAAAAACAATTAGGTGAAGAGAGTTGAGCCAAAATAGTAGTAAAGCAAAAAGAAAAAAGGTAACCTATATTGATTTTTTATCAGTTGGATACCCATAGTCAGTTTTGACCATTTATACTTATTGCGTAGGGAGATCTTACCCTTGGCAAAAGTCCAATGCCTTACAAAACTGTTATGAACGTTAGTTCATATGGGAGATAAGGGGATAATGGTGTCAGGGTTTCTGCCAGACTATCCAAGCATAGGTGAGATTGAGAGCAGCAGGGTGGTGAGACTTAGAGATAACTTCATTCTTGTTCATTGCTTAATCCAACATAAGTTGATTACATGCTCTATATAGAGCAGCCCAGCCCCTGCTAGCGCCCAGCAACTCTCTCTCCGTGTTTCTCTCCCAACATTAACTCTAATTAACTCTATTCTCTTCCCCAGACACTAATTTCTATTGACCACAGCTGCATGCACCTCTATTGCCACAACCATGACTACAATTCTCAACCATCTATTAACTGTAATTGACCACAGCTGCATGCCCCTCCCTCTGGTGACCATGCAGCCACCGGCTTCCCTCATGACATCTCCCCCTCCCTTGAGGACCAGCTCGTCCTCGAGTTGCAGTGCTGGTGGTCGAGGAAGGTGCCGACATCGTCCTGGATCCCATGGGAAGAGCCGACCAGCCAGCTTATGGAAATGGGGAGGCTGGTCACCCTGGTGGTCGATGTGGCCTAAGCCCCTTGAACCTGAGAAGGATGCCACCGCTGGAAGCTCCTACGGCAGGGCAGCGACATGTCCTTGAAATTCACTGGTGGGGGCGGTGAGGCATTGGATGAGCTTGGCCAAATCAGTTGTGGTGGTTCGGTTATTGGTGGCAAGAACATTGCAGCATAGTGTGGTGGCGAGGAATGAGTGGTGGTGGGAGGGGTGGTGGTGGCTAGTCGTGGCGTATGAGCAGATGAGGAACGCCTCATTGAAGGCACAGGTTTAATCGCATCCAACATCTTCCTTGTGGCGCACCTGACCAGAAACCCTCGCGCTACCGCCTGAAGCAGCACTGCAGCAACACGTTCACGCAGCTTCCTGGTGGTGTGCCACACCATGAATCCACACGCCATCGCTTGTAGGCGTTCACGCTCGGACTTCTCCAGTTGAGCACAGTAGCGGTTGATCATCACGACGACGCTATCCATGTCCTCTTGGAGACGGCGCCCCATCAGCAAGGCCAATGGTTGCAGCAAGGGTCGATCTGAAGCGCAGGTGTAGCAGCTTGGTGAAGCGAAGCCATGTCGGGGTGCCTTCATCCTGTTGGGCTTGGTGTGGAACCACAACCGAGCGCTATCTTCTAAATGCTGGGAAGTCAGCCATACCTTTTCTTCCTCCATGATATGTTGCCGGTGGAAGTAGGACTCACATTGGTTGATGAAGGTGAGAGGATCAGATTTCCCATTCAAATTTTGGAAAATCCATCTTATGGAATTGTGGCAGATGTCGTGGTGGCGGTAGTTGATGGTGGTGTAGAGGCGGAGGCGGCTAAGGGAATGGGCCTGGGGAAGGTGGCTGATGAGGAGCGGAGGTTGAAGAAGGTGCAGCAGAGGTGGACGAGGATCGCCGGATCTTTGATACCAGATGTTATGAACGTTAGTTCATATGGGAGATAAGGGGATAATGGCGTCAGGGTTTCTGCCTGACTGCCCAAGCATAGGTGAGATTGAGAGCAGTAGGGTGGTGAGACTTAGAGATAACTTCATTCTTGTTTATTGCTTAATCCAACATAAGCTGATTACAAGCTCTATATAGAGCAGCCCAGCCCCTGCTGGCGCCCAACCACTCTCTCCTTGTTTCTCTCCCCAACATTAACTCTAATTAACTCTATTCTCTTCCCCAGACACTAATTGCTATTGACCACAGTTGCATGCACCTCTATTGCCGCAGCCCTGACTACAATTCTCAACCATCTATTAACTGCAATTGATCACAGCTGCATGTCCCTCCCTCTCATGACAAAACCGTGTTAAATTATAGCTTGTTTTTGGTTTTGTACAAATTCTAGATAATTGGGTTTGAAAGTTGTCTTAGCCAGTTTTCAAAGGTACGTAGTAAATGGGATTGTGCTTATTCATGATGTAGTACTGCAGGTTGAGGCTCTTCCATAAAGGTTGTGTTTTAGTCCTTATTTTTAGGTGTATTCATTTTAGGTTTTTTTTTTCATCTGTTTCATCGGTGAAAACTTGTAAGTACACCTTTGATTGACTTGACAAACTTAGCTATACAAAAGAGCCAAAATATTAATTTTTCCATGCATGACTAGTATTTATTTTGAACACTATATGCATATGTGATTTGCCTTGCATGTTTTTGGTTTAACAACTTATATTTTTCCCATATTTAAAGTATCTATTTCTTATCAGTTTTTTATTCTGTCAGTTTTTTCGGTCAGTGACTAATAATACCTCGTGTTTTCTTTTTCTAGCACTACCGATCCAATCATTGTTTCCTTATCTATACTTCATGGTATGCTTCTTTTAGACCCCAACCTTTACCTTATTTTTAATATGTATATAATACGCTTGCTCTATTTCATATTTGTTTTGAGAAAAATACAATGGAATGAAATATTTATTTTTGTTGGAATCAAACAGATCAGGGACTTGAAAGTTGCAAAAGAAGAGCAAGACATTGGATTTTATGCTGGTTTTGTTGGTGAGCAATGTCTTTTTTATGATTGGGGGTTTCAAGGCTTGGTTTTGTAAAAATGGTTTATATGTACTCTTCACACAAAGTCACAATGTCACATGTGCATTTTCATCGATTAATAACCGAGTAAACCGACAATATTTGATTCTGATTATAATTTGTGTTGTTTACTGTCTTACTGGTTGTATTTTATTTCTTTGTAGGGGCAACCTATTTCCTTGGAAGAACTATAAGTGCTGTGCCATGGGGCATGTTTGCTGACAAGTATGGAAGGAAGCCGTGCATTGTGATTAGCATCCTCTCAGTGTACGGATCTCATGAAGACAAATTGTGTGATCGACCTTAGCATTTAAATTAACAAGACCATATAAATATATTGCTTTCGTTCTCTTTTCAGGATTGTTTTTAACACACTCTTTGGACTTTGCACAACTTTCTGGATGGCAATTGTAACTAGGGGATTGCTTGGATTGCTATGTGGTATATTGGGACCCATCAAGGTAACTGACTGATGATTACTAGACCAATATGTGCAAATTATAGGTCTTCGATTCTCATTTTTTTCGATAAAGGATATTCAATATCCGGCCTCTACATCCGGAGGTCTTCGATTCTCATGGATATGCATTTTCTAGGCCTATGCTTCCGAAGTCAGTAGGAAAGAACATCAGGCTCTAGGAATCTCGTTTGTAAGAGCAATTCATTTGTGACTTTTTTTTAATTTTTTTAATAACTATTTATGTGTTTATTTTTATTCTTACATGTACCTTACTTCTAACATATGTGTCCTAGGTTACATCATCACGAGCGATAGCTCTTGTTATTGGGCCATCTATTGGGGGCTTTCTTGCACAGGTGAAGCTTATCATACATACTTTGATAGCACCCGATAAGTTCAATTCGTAATGTCAGTGAGTGTGTTTCCCGGAGAGAAAAAAATGTCAGCTAGTGCCTTCATCATGTTTCCCCATAAATCTAAGGTGACATCTAATGTGTACAAAAGAGGACAATTGTTCAGTTAACGAAAATATATAAACTGAACTTCAGATTTTTCATCACGATATTAGAAATTAAATAGCCCTTAGTTATACATGGAACAAAGTTGTTGTAAATATATTATTTGGTTATTTTACGCTTTTACCAGATTTTTCACTATGATTTAAAGTCTTTAACAACTACGGTGAAGATTTCCATATTATAATCTAATAGAGAAATTATTGCAAAGATACATGTAACTAACATTATCTATTATTTATCTTGTGTTAGCCTGCACGAAAGTACCCAAAACTTTTCTCGAAGAGTCCATATTTGGGAGGTAAATTATTGTCATCCTATTTCAGTCATATAACTATTTATTATTTTTAGACTATGATAAACCTTTGAAATTTGCATCTTTCAGGTTTCCGTACTTCCTCCCTTGCTTCGTCATATCAGTGCTAGCAGTAGGATCATGCATTGCATGCATTTGGCTTCCGGTATACTAGATCATCTGTCCTATGATTTTTGGAATCCAAATAGTTAGATACTCAAGAAAATAAATGAAATATATTTGTACTTATATTCCTCCACTCACTACGTACAACTTTTCTGTAATTCGATAAAAACTATTCTTCTGAAACTTTCCTATGATCTTGAGAAAGTTCCTTGCATTTTATCTCAATTTCTTAGGAAACGCTGCACTTCCATGATGATGACAAAGTAGAAGCTATTGAAGAACTAGAGTCACAAGTTGGTGATTCCAAATCTACAAAGAATTTGCTAAAGAACTGGCAATTGATGTCAGCAATAATCCTCTTTTCTATCTTTTCTCTCCATGACACTGCTTATCTTGAGGTAATTTATATCAAATATTTCTGATCCTCAAGATATCTTCTGAGTAACTCATTCATTAAACATCAATGTTAAATGATGTTTCCACTCTGGACATTGAAAATAACTGCTAATACTGCACATATTGATGCTAATATCTTTTACAAACATCTTTAGATATTTTCACTCTGGGCTGTGACCAGCAGAAAAATTCAGGGCCTTAGCTTTACATCGCAGGATGTTGGTACTGTGTTCGCCTTCTCAGGTATGTGTTAATTTTCCCAAGTTTTAAGCTAATAATTATTGAATATGAGAAGCAAAATACCTTGTAACACAGGAGTTTAATTAGCACATAATAACATATATACATCTTTACAGCTTAGTGAAATTCTTTCAATATAACTGACCAACGCTTCTAAATCATCTAATGCACTTAAAATATTTACATTCAACTAATATTGGACATGCATGGGATGTATTATACTCCAGTTAAAGTGAAATGTTTGCACATGTAGTTCTAATATTTGTGTTGTTAAATTATTTACACGGTAACAATACATTTGATCTTTGTAGGACTTAGTGTACTGGTATATCAACTTACTATTTATCCCTTCCTTTCGAAGCATTTTGGGCCAATCAAGACATTTCGTGCTGCAGTGGTATGTGAGAAATATATCTTTATTGGGGTGTTCTTACAAAAGGATAAAGAATTTTAATAGAATAGTGTGTAGTACTGGAGAACAAAAAAAAATACTCAACAGAAAAAAGATTAAATCAAGATGGTTAGATATAGATTAGAGTATTAAGAAGGGGATAATAGAATAGAATAGTGTATTGGAGGACAAAAAATCTTCAACAGAAACTATAGGGGGTTTCCCAGTTCATTTTTCTAAAATAGATGTACCTAAGTATAGTGTCTTTGTTAGATAACTTATTTAATCTGCTCTATCTTTTCTAGTACCAAATTCAAATACATGTTTGGTTTGCAGATCTTGTCCATAATGCTCCTCACAACGTATCCATTCATGTCCAATCTACATGGCCTGGAGCTCAAAATACTTATTAACATGGCATCAATTCTGAAGAATGTGTTTGCTGTGAGTCAAGTTTTAGCCATCCCTAGCTTGTGTTTGCATTGGCAACTAGAACATGAAAAAGGCATTATCGGTGTAAAAAATAAGGGAAAGAGTATACTTAACTCCCTCAACTACTGGAGGTTGTTCACTTCACTCTCACCTATAAAATGAGGTATTCTACCCCTCTCAAACTATTGAAAACAGTCTGAATAACCCCCGAGGTGGTTTTAAAGGTGATTTTGGTGATGTGGCACATTAAAAGTCTATATAACCTGCTAACATATTAATGGTTGTCTACATGAACCCTCAAATATAAAATATGGTATTGTGACCCTTAAAGCATTTAATAATATTTAAATGATGGTCATGTGGGGTCGTTGGTACACTGTATCTCACCATACTAGCCTAAGCATGCGTGCTTGCGCACAGGCCCATTGGCTACCTCGCTCGATCTATGAACTCTTTCTAGACTTGTGCTATCACATGATGAGCACCGCCCTCAACTATAAAATATAGTATTGTAACTCTTAAAGCACTTAATAATGTTCAAATGATGGTCAGGTGGGGTCGTTGGGACATTGTATCCCACCACACTAGACTAAGCCACATGCTTGCGCACATGCCAATTGGATACCTCCCTCTATGAATTATTTTCATGCTTATGCTATCACCTGATGAGCACCACACCTTATTTCCTGCTCCACCCCATGCACTTCTCGACGATATTGAGCATATGCACTATGCTTGTGCCCTTGTCATCTAGTTGTTCCCACATCCTCGCTCGCCTTGCTTTCTTCTCCTATAGATACCTAACAAATTGAAGGATGACCAGATGGAGGATGTGGGAGAAGCGAAATGACGACGATGCAGGCATGGCATGCTTGAGCTCAATGTCATCAATGACAACGAGTGATGGGAGGTGGAGCAGGAGTCTAGTTGTGTCTAGAAAAAGTAGGCAGGTGGAGACAACAAATGGTATGTGTGCAAGCATATGCATTTGGACTAGTGTGACGAGATACAGTGACCAAACGACCCTAAAGACCATCTAGTGAGTCATTTGAACATTATTTGATATATTTTACAGGCTATTGTACATGTTTTATAGTTGTGGGGTTCATGCAGTCAACCCTTTATACGTTAGGGGATTATATAGACAAATATGCCACGTCAGCAAAAACAAACTTCAAAAACATCTTATTTTTTTAGACAATTTTCAATAGTTTAAGGGGTAGAATAATACCTGGTTTTATAGGTGAGAGCGTGAAGTAGACAACTATTAATATATAGTTAAAGGAGTTAAGTATACTCTTTCAAAAAAAATAAGTATTCCCAAATTCAAGTTTAGCGAGTCTTCTAATAGTATATAACTAGCTTTGTCGTTTGAAAATGATACTTTGTTACAAACAAATGCTAATGTATTTGTTTTTTTTTTCAATCAAAACAGGCTACTATTACAATTGCGTGCAACATTTTGCAAAATACCGCAGTGGTACATATCTATCCTATCTGGCAGGTTTATTTGTTCGATATGTTTTCTTTATCTGTTTTCTAGATTCTTACTTCTTTGATAACATGTTTCAGACACAAAAGCAGAGAGGTACTGCTAATGGTATCTCTGTTACTATTATGTCAATGTTCAAAGCTGTAGCTCCAGCAGTAGCGGGAATTATGTAAATATTCTTTTTCTATCTTTTATATGGCTAGAAAGCTACTATATATGCTTCCCTAGAACAAAAAGATAATGTGTTAAATTTGCTGGACCTCTTTTCTTGACTTTTCAGATTTTCATGGGCTCAGAAGCACCTAAGCGGGCTATTCCTACCTGGTAAATGGGACATACATGGCTCCTCCAATTTTGCCATTTTTTCCTTAGGATTTCAGAAAGGTAAATATAATAACTAACTGTATATACTTGTTTCATTTACACAAAATGCAGGTAACCAGATCATGTTTCTGACGCTAAACATGGTGTCAATAATTGGGCTAGTGCTGACATTCAAGCCATTTCTCTCCCTGCTGCCAAATCAATTGAGGCATTAATAACTTTGGGTATATGAAGTTCGTTACGAGTGCACTGTCAGATTACACACAAGAAATATGGTGACCCATGATGAACATCATGTGAGATTTTAGTTGAATGTCGTAGATAGACTAAATTTGAGACAGTTATTTAAAAAGGCAAATATTCTATGACAGAGTATTAAGTGGTCCTCGTGGATTGACCAACATTATTTTCATGTATTTCGTTTACCTCCATTTGCTCTATGATAGTGTTGTGACAAAATGATCAACTACCATGGATGTTTGGTCTATGCACCAGCTTGGTTTGTTGTTTACACAAACAAAAAACCAAACCCTAGTCTTATGATCAACTACTGTCAGGTTTTGAACGGCAAGAGTTCATATATTGTAATGGTCAAAATATTTCGTCTTATGTACAATTATGCAATCAAATGTAAAGGCTTCTCCGAATTTTGTTTGGCGTGGACACCCACGCCTACTAGATGCTCAACCTCTATATAGAGTAAAATACATTATATGTCCCCAAGACACCTGCTCCTGCGCCTGCTCATGCGCCTCCAGGGTCTCCTCGTCTTCTCCACCTGCATCTCATCCTCCAGCGCCTGGAACATACTCTCCACCACGGGCTGCATCTCCGTCTCGGTCTCGGCAGCGAACTGGGGAGTGGTTCCAGGGCACCACCCCAAACCCATCGTCGGGAAGCCAAGCTCGGGATAATGAGAGTGGACGATGGACACCGCCTTCAGGACACCTCTCCGCATCTCGGTCCTGACGAAGTCGCCCACCTGATCGGGAAGACGAGAAGCAGCTGCTTCAAGAGGCACTTCTGGACCAACCACTACCTGAAGATCCCTCAAAGTAGCTCCAGTGCGCGCTTAATTCTTTCCCTCTGATCAATGGTTGTTGCCGCCGCTGCGTTGGCACCTTCCACATCTTTACGGGGGTTGTTCTTTATTGGCCACGCCTCAGCAGCAAGACGATCTCTGAACCCTATGAAAACAGAGGACAACTGTTCAGAAAAATAAAATCTATACCTAATCTATACCTATTAATAAAGAGATAAAATTTCAGCCATTTTTTTATCCGTCTTTCCCTAACTAACTACATTAATATTCTTATATGTCTATTTTTATATGGATTGTGTTCTACTCCAATACGAGTTGGTCTCGACATTTTTTGCTCCGTCTTTCCCTAACTAACTACATTAATGTTCTTATATGTCTATTTTTATACTCCAATACGAGTTGGTCTGGACAAAATTTGATCTGTTCCCTAACAATCCCGGCCTCTCTCCGTAATAATCCCGATTCTATAAGGAACAAAAATCCGACACAGCAAAGAACAGGAACAAAAGAAACTCGAGTCCAAGTACAATACATTTACGTTGAGATACAACACAAACAAACAAACAAATATATATAGTAGAGAGAGAATAAAATCCCTCGCACGACGTCTTGATCCTAGCTGCGGGGAACTCCACTTTGGAAAAGAAGGGAAGCAATGGTCGTACAGAGACTAATTCGATCCGTCGATCCACGAACCTGGCTTGAGAAAACGTCAAACCCAGTGCAGCGGACTTCGATTCGTCAACTTGCTAGAAGAAAGGACAAATCTCGTCATCACTCGCCAACAACTCGCCGCGTGGAGCACGTTGGTTGAGCTCGCAATGCCACAGTGCTGCCTCCGCCCGCCTCAGCAGCCGCGGCTATGCAACAGCCCGACACCACTAGGGACGCGGGCCACGCGACCACCATTGGCGCCTCAGCTCGCCGCTCGCGACCGCTAGGATGCCTGAGCACAACTGCAGGGCGGCTCGACCGAGCCACGCGCGGACACCGCGACACACGACCTCCGACGAGCGACCTAGCGGCGGCATGGGTCAGCCTGCAGTCACGCTCCCGCCTTATATTATAGCAACAATATTTACAAATAGGAAAAACCATTGACAACAGGAACTCTAGATCTCCCTTCAATTCAAACAAGCGCAAAACAATCGACTCCAAAGATTCAACATCATGCACATAGATATCACTGAAGAATACGAGGAACCTGCACAGCCAATAGTTGATATCGTTGATGAATACATGAATTCAGCTCAGGAAATTGTCAAGCTCGAAAACTCCAAAGGCGTCACACATGCATATACTTTAATTAAAACAACCAAAATAATAAAAGTACAACAAAATTACATATAATAATAATATACTCCCGTAGCAACGCACGGGCATATTTACTACTATAATGGTTTACAACATGACACTTTTAACTATTCAAGCTTGTATAAACACCAATTACATATATAGAATTAGAAATAGATCTTTGCTCTTACCTTTTACTATATAGATTTGGATTAGGATTAGAATCCATATTCATCTTACTTGGGGGTATTCTAGCTATTTGAATTAGAATAAGATTCTTAACTATATTCGTGTCCAATCACTATATATAAAAATAGAAGGGTTGTATACAAATAAATAGAAACATCTGCATTCATGAAGAGTTAGTTAGGGAAGGTCATACCAAAAAATGGGTGGAGAAATTTTACCTCTTTATTATTAGATATAGATTTGCACACGTATTTAGAGTCACGTCAAGAATTGCAATGATATGCATCCAAAAGTTGGAAAGTTTGATTCATTTTGAAGTCTTTTGCTATAATTTTCAGTCTAAATTTGGTTCGCTTGAATTACTTTCAACTTGTTTTAGTTTATTACTAATGATTTACAACGTGACACTTTTAACTAATCAAGAAAATATTATGACTACATCCAAAATAGAACACGTCAATTCTTTCGTTTACTTCCTGTTACTCCGACCGAAATATAACATGTCAATTCTTTTATTTTCTTCCGTAGCAACGCATGGCCCCGTTGCAACGCACGAGCATGTTTTGCTAGTAATAATAAAAGGTAAAATTTCAGCTTTTTTTTTCCATCCATTCTTCATTTAATTACAAAGTCTATTAGGTCTCGGAAACAATCGGATTTCCATACGACTCTCTAGCACAATATGGAGTCCGATTCCAAAACCTATTGGATCATGTATATGCATAGATAGGAGTAGGAATCCTAATCTAAATAGAATTATTTAATCATAGTAAGCTGAATAAAAATCTTATTTTAAATATCTTTTTACTTTTCTTTATATAGATACATGACTTAAGGTAACCAGCATACGTAGGAATTCTAATGTGAACCAATCTGTCAGGTGGGGGAATTCTAATTTAAAACTTTCTTAACGTAGCTTGACTAGGTATAGTAATCTCATACAAACAGAAATCCAATCCAAATAGAAAAGGATAGTACTAATACGTAACTGGAATAGGTATAGGAATCTAATACAAATAGAAATCCAATCTAAATTGAAAAGAATAATACCAGACAATGTAGAGTTTCATACGAGTTAGCAATGATGAAATTCTAATGTATGCCCGTATTCAATACGTGCGCACGTCCATAAATTTATTAAACATGAATCTATATATATAGATAGAAAATACTCATTTCGATCGACAATACTAGCTGCACGCATGCTTAATCTGTTCACCATGCACGTGTTATCTTCGTAGATCCATCAGTTAGCCTCCTCCGACAACGCCGACGAGGGCGAAGACGTGTGCCGACTACATGCGCGCGGCTGGCTGCAACTCGTTATCATCATCATACCTCGTGTCGATTGAGCACCATCTCTCTGTCGTGTTTCATGGGACGAGCACATGCAGAGCGGCCGAACACGAAGTCGATTGGAATCGTGGGCTGGTTTCGTCACATTGGCAAAGCATGTGAACAGTAGCAAGGTCATCTTCTCGATCCATCTCTATGTGTCGGCTAACGACGCTGCCTCCGTCTCAGCATATCAAGGATCAATAATTTGGTTACTTTTTTCGGTGTAAAACACGTAAGGCGGTAAGACGGAAGCAACGAGGAAAAATTTGATATGCAACCGTTTTTTCGGTGTAAAACACGTAAGGTGGTAAGGTGGTAAGGCGGTAAGGCGCCGCGCCTTATGTGTCTTACATGGTTAGTTCTGATAATATGAAGTATTATTATTTCTATGTGTATTGGGTTCCATTGCAATGCACGGGCATGTTTTGCTAGTCTAGATAATTAGCAAAAGTACCCAGAGCATATACCCTTAACGTCAGCCATGAGTCTCCCGATGGTCGCCGACAATGCAGCGCTCCATTCTTTTTCCTCTTTGAGAGCTCCTTCTCAAGAAGGGTCGCGCGGTTGTCCACCGCCGTGATCTGTTGTTTTTGTCGAGCGACAACAGCCCGAATGGTCGCCGCGTCGCTCTCCAGTCGCGTGATCTCGTCACGCTCTCGCGACAGCTCGGTCCTCATATGAGCAATGATATCACGGTGCCAGTCCCTCTCCTCATTAGCTTGACGATGATTATTCTTCTCCACCTCGATTCTATGTTGGGCTAGGTCTCTGGTATTTTCTATGCGCTTTCTCAGGTCCTCTACCTCCCTCCTCTTCACCTTAGCCTCTCGGTGTGCGGTCATCTCAGCCTGGTACCTGTGATGCATACCCTGCTCAGTCCGATGCGCCGCCTCAACCGCCTCACGAGCTTCGACAAGTTCGGCTTGAAGCGTCATAATCCTCTGCTGGGACTCGGCAGCAGCTGGCCACACGCCAACTCCTCGCGCAGAAATACAGACCTGAGCGTGATGTCCTCACACACCGCATATGGCATCAAAGGCAAACAGTACCAAGAAGCCTAGTTTCACAACGAAGCCATCATCAACGAAAAGCAAGCAAACTCACCTCCATGCTTAGACGGATGAGTTTGTTCCAAGTTTTGGAGAGTACTTTAATCCCTTGACAAATAGCCTATTGATGGAAGCTTGAAAGGTCCTATGCGATGGCTAAAGGGGGGTGAATAGCATAATTTAAAAACTACACCATAAACTTGGCAACAAGTTAGATTAACAAATGGGGAAGCGAATTTTACGCTAACCTACTTGGGGTTGCATGACACCTATTCAACAATGCTAGCCTAATAAGTCTAAGTCACTCAACCTAAGCACAAGCTACTAGAGCTACACAATCTAGCAAGACACAAACTACACACGGCTAAGCTAATAGTTCTACTAGCAAGTAAGAATAGTGAAAAGCTACAGAGGAAGGGAGATGGTTATACCGTAGTGTCGAGTAGTGGAAGATCCAATCAATATAACCAATAGATCCAATGCCAATCACAAGAACGAAGACTCGGTATCAATCAATTCACACAAGATTTTTTACCGAGGTTCACTAGTTTGTCAACTAGCTAGTCCTCGTTGTGGCGAGTCACTCACTTGGAGGTTCATGCGCTAATTGGTATCACACGCCAAACCCGTCTCCGGGTGCCGCACAACCAACATAAGATGAGGCTCACACAAGCCACGCGCAATCCACTAGAGTTGCCTTTGCGATCTCCCGCGGGGAAGGCACAAGAACCCCTGAAAATCACTTGGTGTCGGCGAAGAACAATCTCCTGTCTTCCTGAATCACCTCTGATGCTCCAAAACGTCTAGGTGATGGCAATCACCAAGAGTAATAAGAAAACTGCAGCGAGAAACAACTCCCAAGTGCCACTAGGTTCAAACACTTCGTGCAATGCACTTGATTCACTCAAATCTCACTATGGATGATCAATCAAGCAATGAGATGAGTGGGAGTGGTTTGCAATAGCTCACTAGATGTATGTGAAGTCCAAAGTGTGTAAGAGAGAGAGCAAGAGCCGGCCAAAGACCTTATATAGCCCCCTCAAAAGAACTAGCCATCGCAAACCTTCACTGTGCATCCTGCACAACCTCCGGACCATTTCGGGGGCTCCGGACTATACCACAGAGTCCGGAGCTCTGGTCCGACGCTCCTCAGTGAGCCACGTGTCCTCTGAAATTCAAATGTTACCGTTGGCGCGCTTACTGTGCAACCTCTGGACCAAGAGAATTGGTCCGGAGGCTCCTGGTCCGATGCCAAACCCTCAGGTCCGACAAAGTCCAGAGAGGTCCCAAAAGCAGCAAAACCATCGGACACACGTCCGGAGCTCACCTCTGGACTAAACCTTCTAGTCCGGAGCCTTTCTCAGTTCAGCTGACTTCCCAGTCAAACCAACCGGACCAATAGAGATTGGTCCGGAGATTCCAGTGAAGCATCCAGAGCTAGGCTTAGCCTCCGGACTACCACCATTGGTCTAGAGCTTCCCAAGCAACTTTCTTAGTTAGAATCCAACTCTAACTTCGCCCCTTGTTCACAAGTGCTAACACCAAAGTATCTCACTACTTGTGCATGTGTGTTAGCATGTTTTACTTCATTTTTCAAGGGTTGTTCATTAGGTTATATGCACATGCATGAATCAATCCACCTAATGGCACTTGATACTTGCAACCACATACGATTTTCCCCCACTTAGTAGTAGTACGGTTATGTATCCTAAATGTGATCACTCTCACTAAGTATCTCGATCACCAAAAGGAAAGACCCTATTAAGTATACCTTTGCCTTGATCTACATGGGTTCATCCTTTTGCACATTTGTACATTTGTCCAAGTTGAACTCCATATTGATCACCTTTGATCTTTGTGGCTTGCACCTTTCTAGCCACTTTTGCTTGCTCCACCACTTGTCATCATCATGTGTACTAATTCTACTCAAACACTTATAGCACTACAATATTCGCACCAAATTTCAACGCGCCAAAACTGTGGTAAAAGACTCAAAAACGTTGCAATAACTGTAATGGCAACAATAGAAAAATGTTGCCATGCGTTGCAGGATCAACTGTGGCAAGAGCCTTCCGCAACGTTTTTCTATGTAGTGTTGCAAATACAGACGTTGAATCACAACACTTAGGACGTTGCAACCTATGTTGTTGCTACGTTTTCATGTGTGGTAACAGTAGCTAATACAACACTTGAGGTGTTGCTAGAACGAGCAATGTCAATGTGACCATGTCGTGGCAAATGGTGGAGTCGCAATGATGATGAGGGTTGCAACACAATGTATTGCCACACCCAAGATTTGGGGTATACGTGATTTTGCTATTGCTACGTAGAACTGGTGTGGCAAGTAAGGTTGTATCACAACACCAAGAAATGACGACAACATGTTGATTTGCCACACCCATATTTGGTTGCAATATTTTGTCTTCGCTATTACTACACAAAAACGTTGTGGCAATTCAGTTTATGTCGCAACACCAAAAATTGGCGGCTATATGGGCAGATGCTATTACTATGAGAAGTGTGTGTTGCTATTGTATGTTTTGCCACACTAAATTTGGTTGCAAACATTTAATTTTACAACGATGTTTGTTTGGTACCGCCAAATAATATTACAGCACCATTTAATAATTCAGAAATCAATAATTAAAATGAGCAAATCATGAGATTAATTAAAGCCACTTAATGAAAATAGACAATCATTCATTAAATACATAACCCACTGTAATAGTATGTAGTAACAATAGCAGAAACAAAATGAAAGAACGAAGTCAACAAAACGGGCATAGCAGGCAACCGTCTATTTGACCATCAGAACTAATGAACAGCTCTACTCTTCCTCTGATTCCGAATCAGACACTGAAGTTGTCGTTGAGCACCTTGCTAGTGACAGAGATTGATTCTGTGAAATAAATCTCATAGTTCTATCCTTGCAAAAAAACACCAAGCCTAAGTTAGAAGCATCAGTTAGATACCCCAAGATTAGGCTAATCCATAATTTAACAGCAAACATGGTGAAACAAATCCTTTTATATAAGAATCCCATTGATGTCGTGCTAACACTATAGCAACATATAACCATACAGATCAAATAATCAAAAGGCATACATGTCCGAGTATTAAACGCAAACAACAATCAAGGGGATCATTTTTTAGTGAATGCCATCATATGGTCACCATCAATGCAAACAAAAAAACGAATATATAATCAGAATATAACATGGTTCCAAAGCAATGTAAACCTGAGAAATAGTAAAATAGTTAAAAAAAATACAAGCTGGACATCTGAGTCACCATATCCTGCATAAGATCTGTGGTACGCGTCATGACTCAGCCACTGCTGCAGGAGGAGCAAGTGGTCAGGATAATGGAGTACCAACTCATTCCATGTAAACAAAAACTGAAAAAAAGAAAAAATATAGAGCTGGAAAGTTCTAATTAGCCGTCTTCGTATTAAAAAACCATAGATCTCCACACATAATCCAATAATTAGAATAACGTCAAATCCATTTTCGTTCACGTAAATAAAAGTTAAAATGCAAACTCGAAAATGGAGACAGAGCTAACTATCAACTAACCACTTAATTAGCTGCTGGTATATGTTGGGAAGATAAGTGTGAAGGAAAAAACCTTGGTAACACATGGCAGGAAGAGATGGTCCCGAGTTTCACCGAGAAAAATGGTAACGTCATATCTACAAGGTGCGTTACAACAGTGTTTCCCTGTAATCAAGCACAGTACTGAAATCATTGGCTGTAAGTTACTTGGCTACACGCCTAAACATGCATGCTACTATTTGACCATGAAATAAATGATTCAAGCAGCCCACCGCATTTACAAACTTGGTATTCATGGCTCTCGTTTCCTATGCATTATCAAGTTATCATAATAATATAATTATCATGTTTCATTCATTCCATACATTCATCCATTTTCCATCCCAACACACCACACACACATCTCACCACCTCACACTCAGGTCGATAGGCCCAACTCCCTCTCAAGCCTACCTCAACGACACACTACTCCATCAGAGTATACTGTTGGATCATATATCATCCAGGGGAGAAAAGAAGACACCTCTCACTAGCGGGCGAAGCCGGTCACAGAAACTGGTCCATAGCCGACGAATCGACATATGTATCGATCGACCAACCGTAAACACTCTGCAGAGGCTTTACATAACCATGGGTTCTGCCATCATCGACATCTGGAGTCGTCTAGGCTAGACACCGGCTGCTTGCTAGCCTAGGTCGATGTCACCCTACCACTCAGCCCTGAGACAACTCCACACATGTATCACACGGGGGCGCTAAGACTGTGAGGCATGGTACCGGGCCCCGGGGGTCACCATGTTGTCTCAAGAGGGTGTGGGACGCACTCTCCCGTACCTCTCTACACTGATCCGCTTACTTCCAAGTAGTAGTGACACCACCCTACCAAGTAGTCCAGCCGCTCTCCCCCCCCCCCCCCCCCCCCACACAGAAAGCAAGTGGCATGTAAGGTTTCCATGACTCGAGACACCAGGAAGTTCCTAATTGGCCAAGAAAGACATCTTCATCATAACCCCATGCCATCACAGTATTCCACTGTTCTGAGGTTCACCCTCGGAACCTCCTTTCTGGTCCATTTACCCGCCACAGGTACGGTCAAGGGATTGCCCAGGTAGCTCTCCCAGCAAGACTTGCCCAAGGCTCATCGTCATTCTCACTTGGCCAACAAAACCCTCACCAACGCACCCAAGACACACACAACACTCTCCCCTCCTTCCGGCACCACGTGCCTCATCATCATCTCATCAATATGTGAGAGTAGTAGTAGTAATCATATATAGAGCAAGCAAGTGTGCGTCTATCTTATTGCGGAGTAGCAAGGTAAAGGTTTCGTCAAGGTAAAGGCTTGAGCAAATAAACTACTCACTCTGTTCCAAATTATAAGTCATGCCAAGAATCTTGGAGAGTCAAAGCATTTTAAGTTTGACCAAAAATTATAGAGAGAAACATAAAGATTTATGACATCAAATATGTATAGTATGAAAATATAACTAATAAAGAATCTAATGATACTTAGTTGGTATCAAATATGTTATTATCATATTATATAAATTTAGTCAAACTTTATAAACTTTGACTCTCCAAGATTCTTGGAGTGACTTACAATTTGGGATGGAGGAAGTATCATGCAACCTATGCATTGCTTAATCATTCATTATCACAAATGTAACATGTGAGCATGCGTAATAGGTTTTACAAAGGTGGGTGGGGTGTGGCACCTCCGTTGTCGTCACCGAGGTCCTCTCCGTACTCGTAGTTACCCTCCTTGGTCAGGTCCTCCTCGTTCTTTGAAACAGATACGCGAAATAGTCGCATTAGCGACGAATATAGATCACACAAAGAATTATCAGAACATTAGCGAGGAATATAGATCACACAAAGAATTATCAGAAAAATGAGAAGATCTAAATGCACACAAACACAGCTCCAACATGTAGATCTCATTTTTATGAGAATTTTAATAGGTCGTTTGTAATTTTTGGACTTCGTATGAATTAGTTGCGAATTTCTGAAGTCTAGTTCAGTTTCTGACATTGGAAAATGCCAAAAATGCCACAATGTGACACGTGTCAGCACGTGATAGGCTAGCTGACGTCGTGCTGACATCATCGTGACGTCACTTTGACCACAGTCAACACTAGTGGTTTTCCAGGGCCGGTCTGGGCCGGGTTAGGGCCGGGCTTCGGCCCGACACGTGTTGCACTCAGGTTGAGCCACGTGGTTTCTTTGGGCCTCCACTGGGCTCGGTCTACGCGGGGCTGGTCCACGGTGGACCAGAGGCACCGGTTCACTGGACCACAGGCACATCTGTCGTGCACCGAGTGCGTGCACCTCTTCCCTTCCTCTGGTCTACACGCACCGAGTCCACAGATGGCAGTTAGGGGAGGGAGGTCACACAGTGGTTGGCTGGCTCTCGGCTGACGTCGGTTTGGGGCCACCCGTCAGCAACTCAATCTCTTCTCCCCCATTTTCTCCTCTGCTATGTTCCTCTCGGCCGGCCGACGGCGGCAGCGCTCGCCGGCGAGCAATCCAATGCCACTGCTAAAGGGCGAAGTCCAAATTGAGGAGTCACACATACCCACGCGGCCATGTCGGTCATAACAGTGGGCTTTGATCGGCTTGAGAAAGATCCGACGGCCCACAACGTGGAAACAGGGTGGATGTCCTCGCCAGAATCCGCCAATCCATGGCCTGCGCTGGTTTTAACCTTCAATTGGCGGCATGGCTTAGCTCAGGGTGGTCACCGGGTTAGAGCTTGACCGCTAGAGATGTCCTCCGGGTGCACATGGTGTCCAGCGACGGCGAGCAGGGATGACGGCTCACCGGAGCCCTGGTTTCAGGGTGACGGTCCTCGCGCAAGGCGTGGCTTGCGCGTTTTGGTCATCCATCAGTGTGTTCAGGTGGTTCCATTTGGCTATTTGGCAGGTCCCAGAGCGTCTCCAGTCTCTCCGGGCGATGTTGCCATCGGTGCCGCGCGGCCATGGTGATCGGGCATGTACGGGGTTCATCCAACCATCGGGGGGTCTTGGCGTGGTCTCGGTAGAGCGGTAGAGGTCGTCCATTTGGCCGGAGTTGGTCCTCATCAACGGGAACGAATCTCGCCGCGGAGGTGCGACGAGGGCGTTCACCATGTCGGCAGTGTGTCTGGGTGCGACGTTCCAGGGGCTTGGGGGCTTGTCTTGTCCAGCGTGTGCTCGTTCGTGAGTGTGTTGGTACATGTGCGTCCAAGGGTGTCAGCGACCATGAGGCAGACCCGGCGCCCAGGAGGGGAACCCGAGCCAAGCACGCGAGTAGACTGATTAGTGGACCCGAATGGGCGTGAACCATAGGATATCGCAGCTGCGCCTGCGGGTTCACGTTGGCAAGGCCATGTATAAAGGAGAGAACCCGAGAGACCGAGGGTAACAACTAAGACAACAACAACTCAATACAATCCTTCCTGCTACCTTTGCGTGTTCGCGTTCTCTGCTCTCCTTCCTTTCCCCAACTATCTCTGTTCTTCCGCTTCAATTATCTGATGCTAACATTTGGTACTCAGATTCAATCTGTCTAGGTTGTGATTCCTCCATTCCAATCGATTCACAAACGGCCCTAGTAGGAATTGTGTCGGGGACGAACGGCAATAGCTGGACGACGCCGGCGATCGTAATTCCTTGGCCCCGTGAGCGATTGAAGGCCACCGCAACCTAGATCCACCACCACCACCACCACCTCTGCCACTGCTTTCTCCCAAGCCACCTATTCACCTCCACTACAGCCGCCAGACACGCCCTCCACCCACCATGAATCCTTGACACCCAACTTGTGCTGCAAGAGATCCATAAGATTTCCCTCGACCAAGCCACGATCCAGAAGCAACTCTCGGAGCAGAAGGATCTCCTCGAGCGCCGCTTCATCGAGGTGGATGAATCGCTAGATCGACGCTTCCAAGAGGTCGAGTCTGTGGTGGAACAACGCATCATCAACTCCGAGCTCCGCCAGGACGCACGCCTCCAAGTCATCGAGCAGGCGGCCTCCGATCTGACGGAGTGGCGTCAAGAGCACGAAGGCATCATCGACGACCTCCGTCTTCGCATCGGCAAGCTGGACAAATACTGAAGTCATTCGGTGTTTGATTCTGCCACCCCTCACATGGAGCCGGCCATCTTCTCCGAGCCTCCGATTCCTATGGAGCAGTACGCCGCACCAGCACCTGCGGGCTATATGGCTGCTCGGCCCAGCGGGAACCGCGAGGACTTCGACTACCGGGAGAAGGATCATGGGGTTGTCACCACCATGATTCCTTCCCCGGTCACGGGTACAACTGATTTCCCACCACATCCTCCTAAACTTCATGGCAATGCATTTGATTTGTCCATGTCGCGCAATAGACCACCAGAACTCTATCATAATCCCATTGGCAAGCTACCCAGACTGAATTTCCCCACCTTCGATGGCACAGATCTCGCATTATGGATCACTTGTGCGGTATACTATTTCGAAATGTATTCTATCGACCCATCGGTCTGGATCCAGTGCTCCCGCATGCAATTCCTTGGCCCTGCTAAACGCTGGATTCAGTCTGTGACTGATGAGGTCAAGTCTATGTCATGGTCTCAATTCTGTCAAGTTTTGCATAACCACTTTGATCGCGATTAGCATCAATTTCTTCTGCGCAAAATGAACCGCATCCGCCAGTACTCTTCTGTACAGGATTATGTTGATCGTTTCGCGGAGCTCGTTGACCACCTTAAAGTTTATGCTTCTTCCACTACTCCCTTGCCACACATTACTCGTTTCGTAGATGGGTTGCATGCAGATATACGTGCGGTGGTTTTAGTTCAGCAACCAGATTCTCTGGATACTGCGTATACTTTGGCATTATTGCAGGAAGAGGTCGCGGATTCGACAAGACGTCGCGACGGCCGACCATGGAACACAAAGGGCGACTCTTAGGCTTTCCCTCGTCAGGATCGATCGATTTCCGATGGGCATGACACTCTGGCGCCTGCCTCAAGACCACTGGATAAAAAGTTGGCTGATCTCAAGGCTTTTCGTCGTGCCAAGGGTCTTTGTGATCGTTGCGGCGAAAAGTGGAGTCGAGACCACAAATGCGTTGGTCAGGTCGGTCTGCATGTTCTCGATGAGCTCTATGAGCTGTTTCAATCTAAGGACATTGTTCACAGGCCGACACCAGAAGGGAACAATGATTCAGGAGATGAGGAAGTTTGTTCTTGCCTTGCTTCTGACACCACAATTGCTTCTGGGGTCAAGACCATGCAGTTTAAAGGACGCATACAGCAAGCCACTGTACTTGTCATGCTGGACTCGGGCAGTTCATCTTCTTTCATCAGTGCCCAGTTAGTGTCTCAGTTGGGGTTGTCTACCTGTCCATGTTCACCTCTTACTGTCCGGGTAGCAAATGGTGAAGGCCTTCGGTGCTCGACTGTTCTCCCTGATGCAGTTTGGAGCATTCACCAGTACCAATTTCAGCATACTCTGAAGGTGCTTCCACTCCACACATATGACATCATCCTAGGGATGGATTGGTTGCAATTGTTTAGTCCCATGAAGGTTGATTGGCAACAACGCTGGTTGGCAATTCCCAACAAGGGCAAGACAGTTGTGCTTCATGACATTTCGGTAGATCCGGAAGGGCCCTCGACACATCTGTTGTTTCAGGTGATCAGTGTTCCTTCTACGTCCGAACAAGCTGATAACACTCTGTTACCATCCATCACTGAGCTGTTCCAGGAGTTTAATGAGGTGACTTCTCCTCCTACCAGCTTACCACCAAAGCGTCAGTGTGATCATGAGATACCACTAATCGAGGGTACTCGACCAGTGACCGTTCGACCTTATCGCTATCCACCAGCATTGAAATATGAGATTGAAGCACAAGTCGAAACTATGTTGCAATAAGGGATCATACAGCCCAGTTCCTCCCCATTTAATTCTCCAGTCTTGATGGTCCGCAAGAAGGACGGTACTTGGCATTTTTGTATTGACTACCACTATCTAAATGCTCTGACGGTCAAGACATCTTTTCCCATACCTATGTTCGAGCAACTCATGGATGAGTTATCCGGTGCCACGTATTTCTCTACACTGGATTTGTTATCCGGGTATCATCAGATTCGTCTCCGCGATGGTGAAGAGTACAAAACCGTTTTCTCTACTCATGTCGGGCACTATGAATTCAAGGTGGTAGCTTTTTGGTTGACAGGGGCACAAGCCACATTTCAAGGCGCAATGAATTCGACTTTGCACCCCCTTCTACGCCGATGTGCCATTGTGTTTTTCGACGATATTCTCATCTACAGCAAGACACTGGACGACCACATCCAGCATCTGTGTTTGGTTTTCTCACTGTTGGCCAAGGATCACTGGCATATTAAACTGTCCAAGTGCAAGTTTACCCAAACATCTATTGCCTATTTAGGACACATTGTCAGTGCGGTAGCGGTTTCCACCGACCCAAGTAAAATTGAGGCAGTGGTGTCTTGGCCAACCCCTGCCAATGTCAAGGAGTTGCGGAGCTTCTTGGGATTTACTGGGTTTTACAGGCGCTTTGTCCAACATTATGCTGTCGTGGCCAAACCACTCACTAATTTACTCAAGAAGCATTCGTTGTTTCACTGGACTTCTGATCATGACACAGCCTTCACCTACCTGAAGCATAGTCTCTGTTCGGCGCCAATACTTAAGCTCCCAGATTTCTCCCGGCCTTTCTGTATTGAAACGGATGCCTCTCACATGGGCGTGGGTGTTGTGCTGTTACAAGATGGACACCCTCTGGCCTTTCTCAATCGTGCTCTGGGGCCAAAGAATCAAGGATTGTCCGCCTATGAGAAAGAATACATGGCCATTCTGATTGTAGTTGATCAGTGGCGTTCTTATCTTCAGTTAGGCGAGTTCCTCATTTACACTGATCAAAAGAGTCTCACCCATTTATCTGACCAACGGCTACATACCATATGGCAATAAAAGGTGTTCACCAAGCTCCTCGGTCTTCAGTATCGCATCATTTATAAGCCAGGCACTGACAATCGGGTTGTTGATGCTCTCTCTCGTCGAGGCCACGATACTGACTTAGCTGCGTTATCAGCACCTGTTCCACTTTGGTTGGAAGACGTCAAGTCCAGCTACTCGACTAACACCAAATGCAAGGATTTGTTGGTAAAATTGGTCGTGGCTCCTGACTCTGAACCTCATTTCACCTTACAGTAAGGACTACTTCATTATAAGGGTCGCATTTGGGTGGGAAATAACACATGGCTGCAACATAAAATTATTTCAGCTTTTCATGCTTCTCCAATGGGTGGTGATTCTGGCATTCCTGTAACTTACCAGCGCATCAAACGCCTCTTCGCCTGGACGGGAATGAAAGCTGCTATTCAGCAATTCGTGCACACCTGCTCTATCTGTTAGCAAGCCAAACTTGACAGGGCCAAGTATCCAGGTCTTCTTCAGCTTTTAGCAGTTCCAACTATGGCTTGGCAGAGCATCTCCATGGACTTTATTGAGGCCTTGCCGCCTTCCAGTGGTAAGACTTGTATCTTGGTAATTGTTGATCGGTTTTCCAAGTACAGTCACTTTATTTCACTTTCCCACATGTTTACTGCTCTGTCTGTTGCTAAAGTCGTCCTTAACACAGTCTACTGCCTCCATGGTCTGCCCACATCCATTATTTCTGATAGGGACCGTGTGTTCACCAGTAAGTTCTGGCAAGAGTTATTTCGACTCGTGGATGTCCAATTGCAAATGTTGTCCGCATACCACCCACAAACTGACGGCCAAACAGAACGGGTCTATCAGTGTTTGGAAACATTCCTTCGCTGTTTTGTCAATGCTTCACCTTCCAAATGGGTTGAGTGGATCTACTTGGCTAAGTACTGGTACAACACATCCTGGCATTCATCCTTGGGCCACTCCCCATTCTTCATCCTTTATGGCCATCATCCTCGGCACTTTGGCATTACTGACTCAGCTGCCATTCAGTCGGTGTCCCTCGATGACTGGATGAAGGAAAAATCTCTGATGAATACTCTGATTCAACAGCACCTCACTCATGCCCCGAAGCGAATGAAATTTCAGGCTGACAAGGCTCGATCGGAACGGGAATTCTCAGTTGGTGATTGGGTCTACTTGAAGCTGCAACCTTACGTTCAAGCATCGCTGGCGCCACGTGCTAATCAGAAACTTGCTTTCAAGTTATTTGGTCCTTTTCAGGTACTGGACCACATCGGCAGTGTGGCCTACAAACTTGAGCTACCAGAGACGTCCACAATCCATCTGGTTTTCCATGTCTCTCAACTCAAGACTGCAGTACCGGCTGACCACACTATTTCCCAACTTCCTCCGGCGCTCGAAGGATTACAAGTCCCAGTTAAGATTCTGCAACGTCGTGTCTGCACCTCCGACAACTCAGTGGTGCCACAAGTGCTCATCAAGTGGTCCAATCTGCCGAGCTCCTTGGCCACCTAGGATGATTTTGAAGCTATCAAGCAACGCTTTCCACGAGCACCTGCTTGGGGACAAGAAGTACCTCTTCGGGGGGATGTCAGCGACCATGAGGCAGACACTACGCCCAGGAGGGGAACCCGAGCCAAGCACGCGAGTAGACTGATTAGTGGACCCGAATGGGCGTGAACCGTAGGATATCGCAGCTGTGCTTGCGGGTTCACGGTTGCAAGGCCATGTATAAAGGAGAGAACCCGAGAGACAGAGGGTAACAAGTAAGACAACAGAAACTCAATACAATCCATCCTACTACCTTTGTGTGTCCGCGTTCTCTGCTCTCCTTCCTTTCCCTAAACTATCTCTGTTCTTCTGCTTCCATTATTTGATGCTAACAAAGGGCTAAGCCGAGGAGGCGTTGGCCTCTTCCCAGGTTGGGAATGCCATCGCGGTCTCTAGCGAGGTCTGGGAAGAGTCATGGTGATGCTCGGTAGTACCTTGCCCCTGGTGTAGAGAGGATGGTGGAGCAGTGACATGGTGTTACCGTGTAGAACCGGACGCCGTGCCATGCAGCTCCTTCGTCGTTGCGGCACCGAAACTCTTCGGCAGCTCCGGTGCGACGCGCTTGGTCCATCCCTTCTTCTTCCGCTTTGGCTCCTCCTCTCCTCTCTCTGGTGTCTCTCGTGCGCGTGTGGACGTTGCCGCAGCGGCGGCGCAGGCTAGGGAAGCCCTAGCGCTCCCGAGAGGGCTTCTTATAGAGGGCCACGTCCATGGGGGCAGGTAGAGATCGGCCACGTGATCCAAGGGCTCGGGCGGCTGGCGTCCGATCCAATGGTCCGCAGGACCTTCTTGTCCACCAAGCCATGGGAGGGGACAGGGTTGGCGGGGTCATGAGATTTGTGTGCTTGTTAGATGGGGTTGCGCCTCGCTGGCGCCTGCCAGGCGCGTCCGCGCCCGTGTGAGTGTCGCGTGAGGAAGAAGATGACACGGCGGGCCCACCTGTCATCTGGTGCGGGGCAAGGTGTGGTAGAGACTGTGGGCGTCCGTGAGTGCTGGGCCGGTTTGCGGAACTGGGCCGGCTTGGCTGGTCTATTTGCCTTGGCCTTTTCCTTTTCTCCTTTCTTCATTTTCTGTATTTACTTAGTGTATGTATATATGTGTGTATAAATGCTTATGTATATGTTCATATATGTATGTGCATATATACATGTATATATATACATGTATATATATATGTTAGTGTATATCCCATGTATGTGTATATGTATATATATACATATGTATAGATAATTACATATTTGTTCATTTATGTGTGGGTTTTATTTTGTTCACATGTTTTATTAGCAACACATTGCAAAAGAACTTAAAAGCCAAATCATGCAATAGTCAACCAATTCATGGTTTATTTAACTCTATATGTTAGCATGGTTGACTAGGTTTAAAGACTATTTGTGTATAGAAGGCCAAGTCATGCATAACAACCATCAAGCAATAGAATGTTTAAAGAAAAAATTTGTAGACATGAATTTTCATGTGTGTAATTTTTAGGGATGTTACACAAAGTAGGATAAAACTAAGACCACGAAGAAAGAAAAAACAGAATGCTAGCAGAGAGAACACACTAAGCATCCCTCCTCAACCATACGATGACGAAGGCTCCGGTTGTCGCCAGAGCGCCCCACCCCCCTCCGGAGCCCTCACTACCAGGACATTTACCATGACCGTCACCGCTGAAGGAGAAGAAAAAGCAAGAAAACCCCAAATGGAATGCAAGAGTAAGCATCCCTCCTCAACCATACGATGACGAAGGCTCCGACTGTTGCCAAAGCCCCCCCCCCCCCCGAGCCCTCACTAGCAGGACATTTACCATGACCCGTCACCGCTAAAGGAGAATAAAAAGCAAGAAAACCCCAGATGGAATGCAAGAGTCGAGGGTGAAGAAGAAGTAACACCAACTGTTCCCACACCAAACCGCCTTAAATAAGCTATTCCGAGAAGCCAAACCGATAGGGTTAACCGCACAAGGGACCCACCATGATCATCTATTCAAAACCTCCATCATGATCTCTAGGAAGCATACGGGGCATCATACTATTCACATCAAATCATAGTGTCCAACCCAAAGCGCCGCTACCGCAGGTGCCGCGAATACGCCGAGTGGCGCTGGATGGATGGCCACCAGTCCAAAAATGTCCAAAAAGCTACGAGTGGTGTACAAAGACTATGCACCATATCAGATGGTAACCCCACTTCGTGCAACACAAAGTGCACACTGAAGCGATCACTCTATGACGGGATACAACCATGATGTCCACGGCGCACATAACAACCCAGAACCATCGCCCCACCAAGATAAGTCACAAAGACAAGACCCGAAAAGTCCATAAGATAGTACCACGCATTTGGTGGCCCAATGATTAGAAGTCAGTGCTATTGAGACGACCTCAACACAATAAACATAGGTGTCATGGTAGAAAATAAACAGTGGTACCCGACCAGCTTCAAAGATAGGACGGATCACGGCAGAAGAGATCAAACTTATATCAATTTCCTAGCCTGCGCGCAAGAGGAAAGCTCTCCCACAAGCTCGGGGGCTAAACCGGTGGGTGTGCACAGCGCACCCTCAAGAAAGGAAGGAATATAACAATTGAAACCAACGGGGAAAGCCTAAAAAGGAAGAAATTCCATCCTAATGCTCAGAGGCTACTATCGGATATCTGGATCAGCGAGACCCCCTACAAAAAGAAAGCTTTGCATCATATAAAATGGGAGATCCAACGGCCCTCTTTTAGAGGAAATATGGCCCATGGGTCAAGTCAACAGGTCTCCTAAAAGCCCCTCCCGAATGGGCCTCATTGGCCAGACCTCGGACATCTCGTCCAACAAAGAGAATCGTATGACGCCAGCCCTCTCACTCGATGTGGAATGTGGGGCGATGTATTTCCGCTTTGCCTGATGTACGACTCAGGGCGACGTAGTCCTGCTTTGCCCGACTTGAGATGCAGGGTACTAGATACGACATGCTTGGTAGTGGTCCCATCATGGCCAAGATTCTCGAAGTATAGAGGGCCATATCCTCAAACGCCTGAAGTCAGCGGGAGACACCCTGGCCCCTACCGAATCATACCATTGGTAGCGCACAGGGGTATGGCCTGACAAGAATTCGGTGGCATAACGACTGCACAAGAGTCATGATAAGCTGACACGGTGCACGATGCCAGACGCCCTTACCCATAGGCAGACGAATATTCCCTAGGCCCTACTGAAAGTCAAGTTTGGTTTTGGTTAATTGATGAAACCTATTGGACTAACCCTATTGATAAGTGTGTAGTTAAGCTAGGGTAATCCAACTCAAGTGATGGATCCAAGTGGATGATTATGATGGATGTTGATCAAGTGCTCCACAAATGGAAAGAAGAAAGGGATACACAAAAATAGGCTCAAGGCAAAGGTATAAATATAGGAGCTATTTTTGGTTTAGTGATCAAGACACTATAGAAAGTGTGATCACATTTAGGATTGATAGTCATACTATTAAGAAGGGAAAAATGTATGTGATTGTGGTTATCAAGTGCCACTAGGTGAGATCATACAAGCATGTGCATTTATAACCTAGTAATCTAACCCTTGCAAAATGACTTGAACTATATGCTAAACACATGCACTAAGGAAGTACACTTGGTGTTTAGCACCTTGGAGCAAGGGTGGCTAAGATAGAGATGAGAAAGAGCTCTTGAATGAGCATCGGACGCATCCGGTGTTTTCCCTAACTCAATCTATGCACAACAAAGTGCACTGGACACACGACGATTCTGGTGATGGATCACTGGATGCGTCCGGAGTGACTAGGAGCTATTTGGACCTCTCTGGATCACCACCGGACGCTAGGCATCGAACGCATGGCCAAAAAGGTCTGTGAGTCTAGTGCTAAGGAGATAAGTGCTTACAGTAAGGCACCAAATGTTGGGTTAGTCTGGTGAGTAGTCACCGGACGCGTCCGGTGTGGAAAGTTGCTCTCTAAACATATCTGTGTTGATATCAGACGCTGCAGCGTTGAGAGTCCGATGGTGAACCGGACATGTCTAGTGAACTTGTTGGAGATTGCAACAGTCGAGCGGGAACTAGCCGTTTTAAATGGTTATCACACGTGTCAATGAGCGATACACCGGACGCTGGCACCGGAGCGTTCGGTGCTTCATAACAGTGTGTCTGGTGCCCTCGATTTCAGTATACTGAAGGGGTAACGACTCTTTTTGTTTGAGGTGGATCATAAATACTTGGTGGTCGGCTCTAGCTCACTCTCTTGCACCTCTTGACTATTGCATACACTTGTGAGCTATTGAAAACCTCTCTCACTCATCTCTTTAATCCATTGTTCATCCAAATAGAGATTGAGTGCATCCAAGTGCATTTTCTTGTGAGATTTCATCTAGTGGCACTTAGTGTTCGTTCTTGCTGCGGTTTTCTTGTTATTCTTTGTATTTGCCAACACCTAGATGGCTTGGAGTAGAGAAGGAGAGTCGGCATGCGTTGGCGATTGTTCATGGCCGGCTCCGACGATTGTGAGATGGCTTGTACCCACCTTGGCGGCGCGCCAAAGGGTAACTAGTGGATTCCTCCTGTGGGTTGATTCTTGTGGCGCCCGAGTAGTGGGATAGGCTTGTGATTGCCTATTAGCAACCAAATTACCAACTGAGTGGTCGACACAACGGGGACTAGCTTGGTGGAAACCAAGTGAACCTCGGGAGAAAAATCGATTGTCAACTTAGTCTCCCTCACTCTCTTGGTATTCATATTGTGATTGGTTAATCTACTCATCGCAAGGCTTTGGTATAACCATTCCATCCACTCTTGTATTCACATTGATATACATATCTTTCTTAGTATTGATTACCTTTGTTTACTTAGCTAGTTTATATAGCTTGCTCTTCTCTTCGATAGCTTGGTTGAGTATCATTGTTTTATTGCTATTGTTTGAAGTGATACTCACTATTCACTAGAATTGCTTGGATAGGTGGCTTGCAACTCTTTGTAGTGCTAGAGCAAAAAGCTTGACTTATTTGTATTCTAACCTTTTCTCTAGTAAGTTTGTATATTTTTAATTAGGCTATTCACTCCCCTCTAGCCATCTAGTACCTTTCACTTACCTTGGCCGGTACGACCAGAAACCACGAAGACATGCAGGAACGCACCATGATGAGGACATCACTCCTTCGGATGCACACGATGATCCTCCGCTGGACATTCAAGGTCCAATCACTAGAGCTCGCGCGCGACAATTAAATTTAGAGGTGAGCTTATTCCTAAGCAAGTCTATATATGATTTCGAGAATAGATTGCTACCTAATAATTATATTGTACTTAAGAGTCATGGAGAGGACCAAGGAATGCATAAGGGAAGGTTTGGAGGAGTGTAGGACCAGCAACGGCGCCCAAGTGAAGTTGGAGGCCCAAACCAAGTCGACTTCGAGTCTATTTCGGAGTCCAGGAACAACAAGAAGTAAAACGGATGCCCAGGACGCATACGGACTCCGTTTTCGATGATCCACCCATGGTTGGAAAGATAATTTCATAAGGAAACCAATGATATTTTTTTAAGGTCCAAATTCCTTCTCAGGAATCGGGAAACGTCAAAACAAGTCCACGTCCAGAATATGTTCCGGTGTTGTGTCACTCTTTTTGGTCCGTTGGGCCGTGTATCGTCGTTGAGCCCAGTAGGGGGGCGCGTCTAGGGCTGGCGAAAACCCTTAGACCTATATAACCAGCCACTGCCGCTCTCGTTAGGTTTTGGGTTTTGCTTAGATTATTCTGTCAAGAACAATTTCATCGTTACATCAGTTTGTGAGACCCCAACTCGTGAGATTAATCATACATCTACAATTTGGTTGCATTCTTTCTTGTTCTTGCTTGTGTTCTTCTATTCGCAGGAAAGGGCCTTAGCCTTCTTGGTGAGGTCAACGGTGCAACGCCAGTTGATAACCAGAGGAGACGTGGTGCTGCGATTGCGGGGTTTCGGATCGTGTTGTTCGGAAGCCGGATCGAATTGTTTCTCGTGTCCACCAAATCGAGAGTTACCAGAACCTTTCGGAAGATCGGACCACCCTAGTTCACATCAAGTGGTAATCAAAACTTCAGGTATACCGTCAGGTTCATATCTATCCTTTAGTTTTGAGTGTTTATGCCTTTGTCCTATAGTCCAGTGCCATATCGTTTTCCTGTCCTACAACCCTTTCGTGCCATAGCTTTTGCATATTTCAGTTTTAGAGTCTGTAGTGTTGAGTTTGTGTCCTGGTCGAGGTCTTGTTGCTGGTTAGTTTGTGTTAGAGTCCAATTTGTGTGTTTTCCCCCACCGTTTTCATCAAATTCTAGCCACCGCCGCAAAGTTTTCCCACTTCCGAACTGTTTTGTCCTCTAGTTCGGAGTCAATTTTTCAATCGAGCATAACTTTCTCGTACAAACTCCATTTTTAGAAAAGTCATAAAGTTTTTCGTAGGTAAACGGCATTCCGGATCCGTCTGTCCTCGCCCTTGGCAGGTTCGGCCAACTCAGAATCCTCAAATTCGCCTCCTAAGTTTGAGTTTTCACCTTCCGAATTTTTTTTCTCATTTTTCCAATCTTCAGAAAAATCCACACGCTATGTCTTTTACCTGTTTAAGCTCAAATTTTCTGTGGTTACTTCTTTAGTGCTCCTAAGTAAAAACAAATATCAAAAAAAAAAGAAAAAGTTGAATTTTCCCAAAAAACAACGACAGTCAAACAAATAGAAAAAGAGGGGCAGAAGAGGAACAATATCTAGAGGAGCACATAGAGAAGGGCAAACTGAGTTGTGTTAGCGTGTGTTGTTTTGAGTCTTGTTTTTTTCCTCTCTCTCTATCCATCATACTTGTTTCCCCTTATTCATCATCATCACACACCTGGTACTTAGAGCATTAAGGCCAACAACAAGAAAAAATACTTGGGACTATAATTCAGCGTTACTATCTGTTTCTAATTTGTGTTCCACATATATATATTTGTCTCTTTTTTTCCTTCCAAACTCCATAGATTCTTCTTGACAGCAAAGGTTTGCATCCCTGCAATCGCGGTTTCACATCTTCCAGGTATCCTTTGTCTTGCTAGTAAGAACACCCGTAAGACCTTGATAAGGTGTTTCCTTTTGCTATCATCTTGAGAGGCACCACTCAACCTACGTAGTACGATTATTAGGGATAACCTTCACTTTTTGTTCCTGTTTTTGTGTCTACAATGTCAGATGACGGGTAGCCCAAAGACTTCAATGACTGCGTCAGCCAAGAGCAACTAAAAGCTATTGTAGACAAAGCCAATAAGGACATGAAGGACACAATTGTCAAGGCTGTCACTGAGGCAATGCTTGAACTCAAGCTCACTAACCAGTTGGAGCGGTTGGATAGACGGATATCAGAAATAACCGATAGGGTAGCTAATTTGGAAGCTCGTCCTACTACTGCTCCTGATAATGATGCGAATGGCAACGATGACGATGATCTTGAGGTGTATCATGCCGATGGTAATCTTGATAACCAGGTGACATTGCAAAACAAACTCAGGCGTCGTCTTATGGGTGGGATCCGACACAACCGCCGCCACCATCGAGGTAACCATAATCGCACTCCCGATGATCCTTATGCTAAGGTTAAGTTTATTGTACCTTCTTTTGATGGATATTGTAATGCTGAGGCCTATCTTGATTGGGAGATGATAGTAGAACAAAAATTTAGTGCCCACCAAGTACCTGAAGAACATAGAGTTAGACAAGACACTAGTGAGTTTAAAGATTTTTCTATTATTTGGTGGACTGCTTTAGCTTCTAATGGTAATACACCTTGTTCATGGGAAGAGCTTAAGGTTTCTATGCATAATAGATTTGTTCCTTCATCTTACCATAGAGATCTGCGTAAAAAATTGATGCGTTTAGAACAAGGAGTTAAATCGGTGCAGGATTACTATGGTGAACTTCATAAGGGCTTGATGCGTTGTAGTGTAGTTGAAGGACCCGAGGATTCTATGTGTCGATTTTATTCGGGCATGAGACAAGAAATCTAGGATATTGTTGATTATAAGGAATTTAACACTGTCAACCAGTTGTTTCAGTTTGATATGCTTGCAGAGAAGGAATTAGAGGGGCGTGACAAGCAGGGTAAGTACAAGACCGGCAACACATACACGCCACGCTCCGGACCATCATTGGGGCTGTCCAAGACATCCACTTATAGGGCACCCATACCATCGAACAAGCAGTAAGCATCGGCTGGAGGAGCTACCACATCAAAACTGACGGCTACACTACCTTCAGGCTCAGGTAAAAATTCTGATTTGCAGGAACCAGCGAAGAGTGTGTCCTCTGTTGCATCCACAGGACGTACCTCTAACATTTTGTGTTGCCGCTGCCAAGGATTCGGTCATATACATTGGGAATGCCCAAGTCAGTGGACATACATTGTTGTGGAAGATGGCTACATCAGCGCCTCAGACGTTGAGGAAGATGATGCAGAAGAACCAGTTGTGCAAGAGAGCGATGAATTTGTGGGAAAGGATGATACATCGACCTACATGAGCGTCATTGTGCAACAAGTGCTCACCACAAAGGTACAACAACCAGAGAAGCTGCAACGCCATAACTTGTTCCAAATTGTCTTCATCATCAACAATCGGCGAGCATGTGTCATCATCGATGGAGGTAGTTGCAATAACTTGGTGAGTTCATATTTGGTCAAGAAGCTTGGCTTGACCACACGTCAACACCCCCATCCATACAACCTTCAGTGGTTTAATGATGTTAGAAAGGCTAAGGTAACCCAACCTTGTAGAGTTTCTTTTTCCATTGGTTCATACTCTGATTATGTTGATTGTGATGGGGTACCTATGGAGGCTTGTTCACTTTTATTGGGTCATCCTTGGGAATTTGATAATGATGCTATACACCATGGTAGAAGTTATACACACACTTCTATGCATCAAGGAAAGAAAATTACTATGGTTCCTATGACCCCTGCTGAAATTGTACAAGCTGATATAGAACGGGTTGCTAGTTTGAGCAATGCTAAATCTAAAAATGAACAAGTTGTTAAATCGGTTTACCCACCTAAAAAGGACAAATTGGCACCTATTTCTAAGACCACGGGAATTAAATTGAAGGGTGCAATTATGCTAGCAAGAAAAAGTGACCTTGCTGAAATTTCTGATGATGATATTTGTTATACTTTGGTTTGCAAACAAGTCTTGCTAGTTCGATACCTCCTGTTGCCACTAACCTTTTGCAGGAGTATGAGGATGTTTTTCCAGCTGAGTTACCCCCGGGGCTGCCACCTATGAGAAGAATAGATCATCAAATTGATTTGATTCCAGAAGCAACATTGCCAAACCATGCTGCTTATCGAACCAACCCCAAGGATACTAAGGAAATTCAGCGACAAGTCCAAGAGCTTTTGGACCTAGGGTATGTACGTGAAAGCCTTAGTCCTTGTGTTGTTCCAGTAATTTTGGTTCCTAAGAAAGATGGTTTTGTGGCGTATGTGTGTTGATTGTAGAGCCATTAATAATATTACTATTCGATATCGTCATCCTATTCCTAGGCTTGATGACATGCTTGATGAGTTGTGTGGCTCTGTAATTTTCACAAAAGTTGACTTGCGTAGTGGCTACAACCAAAATAGAATGAAACTTGGAGATGAATGGAAAACAGCTTTCAAAACTAAATTCGGATTATATGAGTGGTTAGTAATGCCTTTTGGTTTAACTAATGCACCTAGTACTTTCATGAGATTGATGAATGAAGTTTTAAGAGCTTTTATTGGGCGATTTGTGGTCGTTTATTTTGATGATATATTGATTTATAGCAAGTCTTCGGAAGAACATATGGATCACTTACGTGCTGTTTTTAATGCTTTACTTGATGCACGTTTATTTAGTAACCTTGAGAAGTGCATCTTTTGCACGGATCGAGTCTTTTTCTTGGTTATGTTGTTACTCCACAGGGAATTCAGGTGGATGAGCAAAAATTGAAGCCATAAAGAGTTGGTTGGTTCCCCAAACCATCACATAGGTGAGAAGCTTTCTTGGTCTTGCAGGTTTCTATCGTCGCTTCATCAAGGATTTTAGTGCCATTGCGGCCCCCTTGCACGAGATGACAAAGAAAGGAGTGGTGTTCAAATGGGGTAAGGCATAAGACGAGTCCTTTGAAACTTTGAAGGACAAGCTAACACATGGGCCATTGCTGCAACTTCCAAACTTTGGTAAGACTTTTGAGTTAGAATGTGATGCTAGTGGAGTTGGCATTGGAGGTGTGTTGATGCAAGAAGGTAAGCCTGTTGCATACTTTAGCGAAAAATTGCATGGCCCTGTTGTTAATTACTCTACGTATGATAAGGAATTGTATGCACTTGTATGTTCTTTAGAGACGTGGCATCATTATTTATGGCCTAAGGAATTTGTTATACATTCAGACCATGAATCTCTTAAGTATCTTCGTTCTGAAAATAATCTAAATCGTAGACATGCTAAGTGGGTTGAATTTATTGAATCTTTTCCTTATATTATCAAACACAAGAAAGGGAAAGATAATATAATTGTTGATTCCTTGTCTAGACGATATACTATGTTGTCCCAACTTGATTGTCGAATCTTTGGGCTTGAATCAATAAAAGAACAATATATCATTGATCCTGATTTTAAAGATGTGTTGCTGAATTGTAAAGAGGGTCGTACATGGAACAAGTTTGTGATAAATGATGGTTTTGTTTTTAAAGCTAACTGTCTGTGCATTCCAGTTGGTTCCGTTCGTTTGTTGTTGTTGCAGGAAGCGCATGGAGGAGGACTGATGGGGCATTTTGGTGCTAAGAAGACGGATGCTATTTTAGCGACACACTTCTTTTGGCCACAAATGAGGAGAGATGTTGAGCAGTTTGTGGCACGCTGCACCACATGTGAAAAAGCTAAGTCTAGCTTGAATCTGCATGATTTGTATATGTCTCTTCCTGTTCCTTCTATTCCTTTGTCAAATATTTCGATGGACTTTGTTTTGGGATTGCCTAGGACTAAGAGGGGGAGTGATAGCATTTTTGTTGTTGTGGATCGATTCTCTAAGATGACACATTTTATACCATGTCATAAAAGTGATGATGTCATTTATATTGCTGACCTCTTTTTCAAAGAGATTGTTCGCTTGCATGGTATGCCTTCTATAATTGTTTCAGATCGCGACGCTAAATTCTTGAGTCACTTTTGGCGTACTCTACGGAATAAGTTGGGAACAAAACTGTTGTTTTCAACAACTTGTCCCCCACAAACCGATGGACAAACAGAGGTCGTGAACCATACTTTGGGCACCATGTTGAGAGCTATTTTGAAGAAAAAATTGAAGATGTGGGAAGAATGTTTGCCTCATGTGGAGTTTGCTTACAATCGGGCAACACATTCTACCACCAAGGTAAGTCTGTTTCAGGTAGTGTATGGTTTTAACCCTTTTGCTCCAATTAATCTTTTGCCTTTACCTACCAATGAAAGAACACATAGTGATGCTAGCGCACGTGCTGAATTTATTCGTAAGCTGCATGCAACCACTAAAGAAAATATTGAAAAGATGAATGAAAAGTATAGAATTGCTAGTAGTAAAAGTAGAAAAGTAATTAAACTTGGACCGGGTACTTTAGTATAGTTACATTTGAGAAAAGATAGGTTTCCAGAGCTGTGTAAGTAAAAATTAATGCCAAGAGCTGCCGGTCCATATAAATTTGTTGAAAAAATAAATGACAATGCATACAAACATGAGTTGCCACTCGAGTTCGGGGTTAGTCCTTTCAACATTTTATATTTGAAGCCTATTTGGGAAAAGAAGATGACCTTGAGTCGAGGACAACTCCAATTCAAGAGGGCGAGGATGATGAGGACATCACTCCTTCGGATGCACACGATGATCCTCTGCTGGACATTCAAGGTCCAATCACAAGAGCTCGCGCGCGACAATTAAATTTAGAGGTGAGCTTGTTCCTAAGCAAGTCTATATATGATTTCGAGAATAGATTGCTACCTAATGATTATATTGTACTTAGGAATCATGGAGAGGACTAAGGAATGCATAAGGGAAGATTTGGAGGCGTGGAGGACCAGCAACAGCGCCCAAGTCAAGTTGGAGGCCCAAACCAAGTCGACTTCGAGTCTGTTTCAGAGTCCAGGAACAGCAAGGAGTAAAACGGACGCCCAGGACGCATACGGACTCCGTTTTTGATGATCCACCCATGGTTGGAAAGATACTTTCATAAGGAAACCAATGACATTTTTTTAAGGTCCAAATTCCTTCTCAGGCATCGAGAAACGTCAAAATAATTCCACGTCCAGAATCTGTTCCGGTGTTGTGTCACTGTTTTTGGTGTGTTGGTGAAAGATCTCTAGTGTTTTGGGTAATTGATGAAACCTAAGTTCTAACCTAGCTCTAAGTGTGAGTAGGTTTAGAACACTATGAAGAGATGAAGAAGACAACTGATGGATCATAGGAGGCTAAGGAAAGAGCTACCAAGAAGTTCCACACTTGGAGAAGAAGAGAGAAGGGGGAGACCCTAAAGCTATTCAAGGCAAAGGTATAAGCTAGGGATTTTCCATTTTTGTGATCAATACACCTAGTGGGTGTGATCACATTTAGGATAGGTAACCGTACTATGAAGAGGGGAAAATAGTTAGTGGTTACAACTATCAAGTGCCATTAGGTTGAGCATCATTGCATTGCATCTAAAACCTAATGAGCAACCCTTGTAAAACTTGATAAAATATGCCACACACATACACAAGTCAGTGAAACACTTGGTGGTGGCACATGAGATCAAGGGAAGCAAAGAGAAGAGAATTCAGCTCAAGAAAGAAGCGTCGGACCAGTTTGCCTGGGGGCTCCGGACCATTAGAGGTGGTCCGACGGCCTACTCCCAGCTCTAGCTATCAGGCAGACGAGCGTTGGACAGGTGGTCCGGTGGTGCGTCGGACCAACGGACAGTGGTCCGATGGCTCGGTCAAGGCTCAACAGAAGTCAAAGGCATGCTCCGGACCAGTCTGCATGGTCCAGCGGTGAAGTCCGACGAGATGGTCCGAAGGCAGGGTGCTCCCTGCGTGAAAACTTCAAGACACTGAGGAAGCGTCGGACCAGGTGGCATGGTCCGGTGGTATGGTCTAGAGGTGAAGTCCGGAGGCAGGGTGCGTACTAAGTGAAAAGCTTGAAGCCCTGGCAAGCGTCGGACGAGGCATTGGACCAGGCCTCCGGACCAATGGAGGTGATCCGACGGTGGCCAGAACTGCGCGCCAACGGTCGAAATTCAAAAGGGTGTGTGGTTGGTTCAAGGTGTCGCTCCCTTGCACATTTGGCTATTGCATACTCTTGTGAGCTTAACACACACACTCCCACTCATCTCACACTTGATTAATCATCCATTGGAGAGATTTGAGTGTTCAAGTGGCATGAAGTGAGTTCATCTTACTGGCACTTGGGAGTTGATACGCTGCTAGTTTCTTATTACTCTTGTTGATTGCCATCACCTAGACGGTTTGGAGCAAGCGGTGTGGATTCGAGAAGCTTGGTGATTGTGCTTCGTCGACCACAAGTGGTGATTGTGAGGGGTTCTTGTGCCTTCCCCGTGGGAGATCGCAAAGGTAACTCTAGTGGATTGCGTGTGTCGTTGAGTGCCCTCTCTTGTGTTGGCGACACCCAATGACGGGTTTGGCGTGTGATGCCAATTAGCTCGTGAACCTCCAAGTGAGTGAGACGACACAACGAGGACGTAGCTAGTTGGCAAACTAGTGAACCTTGGGTGAAAAATCAAGTGTCAACCTCTTGTTCATCATTGTGATTGATTGGATTGCTTGGAGTTCACTTGATTGGCTCATTACCTCGACACGGCGGTATAATCACCTTTCCCATCTTCGCATTACCTTATTCATACTTGTCTTAGTATATTAGGTTGCGCCTAGAGGGCTACTAGACTTGAGTAGGCATTGAGTGCTTCTAGAGCTATATTAGGATAGCAATTGTGGTTAGGAGGTTTTGCATCCCTAGTTTGCTAGTGCAAGTCCAGCTTCGCCATATTGTAGTCTAACTTGTTGTTGAGTTTGTTTTGAGTTTTCAACTTAGGCTATTCACCCCCCCCCTCTAGCCTTGGATTAGGACCTTACAGTTGGGTTGTGTATCGTCGTTGAGCCCAGTAGGGGGGCGCGTCTAGGGGTGGCGATGACCCTTAGACCTATATAACCAGTCGTCGCCGCTCTCGTTAGGTTTTGGGTTTTGCTTAGATTATTCTGTCAAGAACAGTTTCGCCGTTACATCGGTTTGACAGACCCCAACTCGTGAGATTAATCATACATCTGCAATTTGGTTGCATTCTTTCTTATTCTTGCTTGTGTTCTTCGATTCGCAGGCAAAGGACTTAGCCTTCTTGGCGAGGTCAGCCGTGCAACGCCGGTTGATAACCAGAGAAGACGTGGTGTTGCGATTGCGGGGTTTTGGATCGTGTTGTTCGAGAAGTCGGATCGAATTGTGTCTCGTGTCCACCAAATCGAGAGTTACCAGAACCTTTCGGAAGATCGGACCACCCTAGTTCACATTACACCATGGCTGGACTCCCACTAGGGTTCGAAGGAGGCCAAACATGATGAACACGGAGGAAAAAGAATGACTATGTGATGAATCGAGAGGCAAGAAGAATGAGCAACCCACGTATCCCTCCAACAACAGGATAAACATCAAACGGAGCAGAGTTCGGTAGGCTTTCCTTTCCCATTGCCATACTATGTAACCAGGTACTCCCTTTGGGATATAAAAGGGGGAGCATGGGCGATGTTCTCGGACACCAAAGAACACTTCCACTCATCCACCCGCAAAGAGACTTGGGAATAGTCCTCCCTTTCTCGACCAAACTTGTCCACCAGTAGCTAAGGAACATGAGCTATATCACACACTGGACGTAGGGATCGTTCGGCCCGAACCAATATAAATCTCGTGTGTTGCCATCTCACTATCCGGTCCCGACACACGTACATAATTTACTAGTCGGTGGTTTCATAACGCCGACAACCACTTAATAAAATAGATATCAGATGTTTTTATTCAGTAAATTGCTCCGATAATTCAACTTGTACCAGTGATTTAGAAGTTGTAGAGTAGACAAACATTTCTAGATGTGGTTTATTATTTGAATCGCCCCTGGAAAAAGGAGGTGTAATGCCCCTGCATTTTTACTAACAAGGTAAAAATGTGGACTTAAGGATTAATACCCAGTGATGCGATGCTTCTCGAGTAATAACCCAAATCAGAGTGATGCTACACAATATTAGTTAGTACTTTTTAAAGTTCATTCCATTTAATAAAGGAACAAAAAATAATTATAACAACAATCCTTCCATGTTATACTACAAATTCTTTGTATAATGTGTTCCTCATGTGACTTCTGTAGGTCATGTGTTGTTTGGCATCTCACATCCACATATGTTGTCTCTTTTTCTAAAGAGCGACGGTTAACAGCAAGATTGAGTACAATGTACTTAGCTAGCATATAATAAAATCAATGAAATACATGCATATCCATTTGTCATATCAATTCTCAACAATGAATCATTTATCAAAAGTTGTACGTTTAAAAAATAAGTTAACAAAATTTGTTATCACATGTATAGTGAGATAGAGCCTCCTATAGGCTCTGTTAGTAGTCTCTATTCCAAGAGACATGATGCAAATTCATGATTTAACCATGTGTTGGTTCATATCACTTTACCCATGCTTACACTGATGAGATTTTTATCACACTTACTTTGGTGCGATTCATGGCTAAGATACTAGAGTGTCTCCATTTTCATATATATTATATATATATATATATATATATATCTTTCCATGTGCACTAATATATGCGTCTGAGTGTACTTCATCAACACCTGAATGGGGATTTCATCACCCAAACCTTCCCTCACTTACCATATGGAGTGAGGGGGTTAGCCCTTATATATTCATAGTCATATGTAAGAGCACGACCCACCCTAATTAAACATCACATTCCATGATCTCTCTCTACACCGCACATTCAATTATCATCCATTATCCATCATAACCATCATGTTCATCCAGTTTGATTTAGCAAATAGTCTTTGATGGAAGTGTTTTGAAAATCAATGTGTAAGATATGTTTTGAAGAGAGCTCCTTTGGGTTGAAGCCAAATTGCAGTTAAAAATCCATGTATTATCTACATGACTTGCATGTCCTTTAAAGTGTCACCGTCGACCCGTACGTATCTACGAATGTCCTTAAATGTTTTACTTTACTTCCTTTATAATGTTTACTTCATCATCTCCTATGTACTTTGATTATCCCACACAACTCCTCCTTCATGCAGATCATGGCTACTCCATTTCCTCTCGGGGTCATCTCTCCTTTTTTTATCACCCATTTTTCTTCTCCATGGATGATCATATCACCATGTTGTGATGGCATGAAAGGTTGGTGATCTTATCAGATAATGAAGGACCAAAATGGCGACTAGAGGGGGTGAATGAGAGCCTGAAAGGTCCTAGATGGCTAGAGGGGGGTGAATAGCCTAATAAAAATTCTACAAATCACTAGAGCAAAAGGTTAGATAACACTTAAGCGAAGCTTTTTGCTCTAGCTCTACTTGGGGTGCAAAGCCACCTATCCAATGCAATTCTAGTTAACTAAGTGCTTATCAATCAATAGCAAAAACCTAAAGCACTAAGCACAAGCTAGTAAGAACAACTACTAAAGAAGCTAACTAGCAAGCTAACTAGACAAGATATGAGAGAGTAAATACAAGATAGGAGGAGATTGCTATACCGATGCCTTGTGATGTATGGATGTCAATAGGAAGAGCCAATCACAATGAATACCAAAGAGTAGCCGGGAGACAAGATGACAATCGATTTTTCTCCCGAGGTTCACTTGGTTGCCACCAAGCTAGTCCCCGTTGTGTCAACTACTCAAGTGGTGGTTCGGTGGCTAATAGGAAATGACAAGCCTAGCCCACTAACTCGGGCGCCACAAGAATCCACCCAAATGAGAGTAACTCAATGACACGAGCAATCCACTAGAGTTACCCTTTGGCTCTCCACCGAGGTGGGTACAAGCCCTCTCACAATCACCGAAGCCGGCCGCAAACAATCACCAATTGCGCCGAAGCTTCTCCACAATCGCCAAGCCATCTAGGTGTTGGCAAACACCAAGAATAACAAGAAATCCCGCAGCGACGACGATGACCAAGTGCCACTAAGATGCAATGCAGTGATACATGCACTTAGATCACTCAAACTCTCACAAATATGCAACAAGAGTGAAGAGAGTGAGTTGGGGTTTATCTCAAGCAAGCACAAGTATGTCAAATGAATGGGAGGTGCAAGAGAGTGCTCCTTGAGCCAGCCAAAACATATTTATAGCCTTCCACAAAAGACTAGATGTTGGCGCAAAAAGTGTCAGGATCTGCGAACACCTCAGGCTAATACCCGAATTTGATTTCCAAGGGTGTGTCAGTCGATTTGACCAGTTAATCGACAAGGACGATAACTAGATCAAGATCCAAACAAGACAACGGCGATATGCCCAGATGTCAAGACTTCGGACTTAATCAGGATAACTAGAGCAGAGCTGAACGAGACAACAGCGATGCGCCCGGATGTCAAAGCTCAGATTACTCCCACGCGGAACTTGCAAGGGTTGACGGAGATTGAAGAGATGCGGTTCGTCGAAGCTTGAAGAACTCGTAGATAAGCTAAAACTAATGCAATAAAGAGTAGATTGTTGTAAAAGTAAATAAGAGTAATTGATTTGATTGATATATGATTGGTTTTTTGTTCCACGACCCCTAGGTACATATTTATACCCCAGCAAAAGGAATTGTAAACAGACACGACTCATATCTTTCCTAAACAAAAACTCCTATCTTTAAGGAAACAACTGACTCGCGCAGGAGTCGGACAATAATATTTTCCTAAACAAATACCTCTATTTCTAAGGAAATAAATGACTCATGCAAGAGCCGGACTCAAACTTCTATAACAATACTGGTATGAGATCACTAGTTTCCTTATGTCTTCTCTTTGATGAAACTTTCCATCGGCAGACTCTTCAATCCGCAACTTCCTTCTATTGCCATCGGCAATCCCCTGTTGACGTCAATTGCCACGTCACCCTATGCCCATCGGCATCATCTCCTTATCGGTAATACTTTCCAATCGGCAACTCTTCAGCTCCACTAGTAACTTGTCTTTACCAATTAACTCCTATCAGCAAGAATCGTCTAGCTTCCATCGTTAACAAACTTATCCCTTTCGCGGCATTCATTCTCATCGGTAACATTGACCGATGACCTTCCGATGCCGATAGAAAACGGCTACCGATCAATGCAAGTCTTAGCTCATTTGACACATGCCAAAAAATGGTGTCAACACATGCTCCCCAATTTCGGAGTGTAGAATATTTTACGCGCCGAAATTTTCTCTACTGTAACATTCCCTCCAAAATACTTACACGACCTCCTCGACTACCGCGCGTAAAAATCGCAATTTATCAACAAAATTCCGCGACTGCAGCGCGAACAGTTGTAAGCCCAATCATATCTCCTTGATTTCCACACATACCTATTGCATACGCTTCCATATTCCTGCTTAGTGCGAAGAAAATTCCAAAATACCCCTAACCAGACTTATAAAAGTTACCATCATTCAATCTGTTTTTCACCCTGAGCCTGCATTCACTTTCATTTGCCCTCATATTCAACCTCGGTGGCGGCTCTGAAGAACAGTTTTGTGAACTCAAGCAACGGCGACTTCCTCAAGCAGAGCACGAATCGCAAGGATCTCCCCAGCTTCAATGGCGATCCACTTCGATGTCCCCAAAGTAAATTTCCTCCCTTCTCGCTTCATCTTCTGCAAGTTTTTCTTCCACATCAATTTTGTAATCCTTTTTCCCTTTCTTTCTTTGATTTTTTTTTCGAAACCTAGGAAATGTACAACAAGGTAGTAATCCCCATTGAGCAATCCAACTTTGACTGCCTAGGACCAATGGGAAACCCCGATCCTACCAATCTGATTAATGCGGAAACCAACCGTATTCCCTTCAGATCCGAGTGCTTCAGCCTAGGGTTATGGAAAGATGATTTCCGTTCATGGCCCAAACCCACCAAGGGATGGAAGAACTGGTATCTCAGAATAATCAGAACACAGCAAGTTTATTGGGCAGAGCGCAACCTAGACCAGTGCATAAGACTTTCTATTGCCGATATGGCAAAGAATGAGAATATGATGACAGTCACTTCTTATCTCTGGTCCGATACAATGAATGCCTTTTTATTCAGACATGGACCAGCTACTCCCACCCTTGCCGATGTGCATATGCTTACCAGCCTCAATGTCTCTTCCGCCGACCCCTCCAACCTTTTCGGTAGGAAAGCCGAGTACAAAGTGAACACACGCAATATCGGCGGTTGGACTGGATACATCCGAGAGAACCAGAAGACTGGATCGGTAGGTCAGAGGGAGCACGCCACTTTCTTGAATATGTGGTTGGAAAAATTTATCTTCTGTGGCAGAACAGTTGGACCTACCACCATGTACCTTCCCGCAGCAGAGCTTCTGGCCGATGGAGCAAAACTTCCTCTCGGCCGATACCTCCTTGGATCAGTATACCACCTCCTGCACCAAGTATCCAGGAAGCTATTGCTAGGCGAGCCCATCAGCAACCTTGGAGGTCCTTGGTGGTTTATAAATATGTGGTTGAATGCACACATGTACAAGGTCCTCCAATTTGACTTATTCACTCAGCAATTTCCAAGGGATATATCGGAGGACTATGTATTTGATGATGATGAATCAGCAACTTGTCCCCCACTCAATTTTGGGGAGGCTATCATAGTGCTACCAGGAACCGATGCCAATGCAGATCAATTTGGTAGGTTCTTCCAAAAGCTTTACAATGGAGTTCCCGCCACAGAACGACTTTGGTGGCCTTATGTTGATGAGAACAACCGATTCCCGTTGTTATTCAACCTTACCGATTGGAACGTGCCACAGAATGAAACAATCATGAAGGCCAGCATTGTTCCCCGAGCCATTCCAGTCAACATCTTTGGAACCGGGAAGAACGCTCCTCCATCTTATGAGTTCTATTATCCATCGGCAGCAGCAAGACAGCTGGCATTCGGTCAATTGCCGATCAAACTCAGCTATACCAACGTGATAAAACCAAGAGAAGTTATCTCCAGTGCTATGGATTGGAACAGAATTGTCAATCTTTCTCCCCATGTCGATACATCAAACATTGACCTATCCTCCTGGGCACCAACATCTTTTATCACGGAGTCATACAAATCTTGGTGGCAAGAATGGAGAAGCCAACTGTTCGCCAAATCATCGCACTACTATCAACATTTGATCGACGCCGATTACATCATTCCCGATGATGCAGTAAGTTTTTCACTCTAATGCATTTCTTATTATTTACTTCTACTATCGGCATCTGACCCCCTTTTACTTAGGTTGATGATCCAATCCCCCGAATGAGCAAGAGTGGTAAGCACTTGAACCTTCGAATAATGAGCCCCGCATCAATCATCGGCAACAAGGCTCCTACATTGGCCGCCTTCACACCTCAAAGGGTACCTAAGGTTACCCTCAAGCCTAAGTCGATACCTGCAAAGACCATCACTACTCCATCGGCTGCTGCTGCCATATTGGCGCGAGCTTTTGCAGTAAGTTTTTATTTCACTCATACCGATTACAAACTCTCATCGGCAACATTTACTTCATTTAACTTGCACCAAATATTTTTACAGGCAATGAGGTCATCGGCAACTGCTCCAAATGTACAAGCTTCTCCGATCCATGCTGTCGATGCCCCCCAAGCTTCGCAGCCGAAACGTGTCGGCTCACCAACTGCTGCCCCGAAGAAGAAACGTTTGAGGCGAGCCACTCCATCCGTGCCATTAACTCCAGCTGCATCACCAACTTCCGCCGATGCACCAACAACTGAACCAACATCGGCGTCTATTCCTGAGCATCCATTGGACGACATTTTCGACCAGGAAACGATACCACCGTTGCAGGAACCAGCTGCAACAATGGGGACAACATCGGCATCGGCACCAGCACTCACACCAGACGAAATCTCTGACTAGAGGACGACATCATCGCCACAGGAGCCAGCCACCACAGCAGAGGCAGCACCAGCAACAGCACCAACCGCTCCTCCTACGGAGGCAAGTTCATCGGCAACCATTGCCTATCTTCAAGATGATGCCATACCAGCTGCCTTCCCAAGTCCCAGGCAAGAAATTCGCTTTAAGATGGTAAGCCGACTATCATAAAACCCGTAACATAAACTTACGATCGGCAAGCCCTAATCTTCTTCTTTTTTAGGCCCAAGACTCCCCGAATAGCCTGTTCTCCTTCACTGTCGACATCCCCGATGAAGAAGAAGATGAGGAAAGCTCTGCCCCAGCTGCAGGCACCATATCGGCAGACATCAAGTCTAAACTCGAAGCACTGCTGCTTTCACTGCAACAAAGCACACCTCTCCTAGTCCAAGATTCCACTGCAGCGAAAGTGGCTTTCAAGGAGATTCAAGTTCATCTACCTGTCGACATCGAAGAAATACTCTTCCAAGCAGCGTTCCTTGAGAGCCGACAACTCCAATACCAACGAGCCTCACGCTGTATTGCCAATAGAAACGCTCAATCAAAGCTTGAAGAGGAAATGCTTAAGTTCAAACAAGTTGCCGATGAGAACCACAAGGGCATCGGCCATTTAGAAGCTTTCGGCGTTAATCTTGAGCAAGAAATCATTCACTTATCGGCAAGGAGGGAAGAGTTGCTGGCTGAACTGAAAAAAGTTGATGAAGCCCTGAATGCAGCCAGCCAAAAGAAAGCTCAACTGTCTGATGTCGTTAAAGCCCTGCAACAAGAAAGAGATGCAAATGCTCGACAAGCTATCCTGCTGAAGAGAAAAATCAAGCCAGTCAAAGGGTCTGCCGATGATGACACCAGGGAGATAGAAGAAGCAAATCAGATTCGCCTGCATGCGATAACATCCATTCAATCCCTATTGTAATCCATTGTAATCTATTGTATCGGCAAGCGTAACACTGATAGTTGATTTTGCTTGTAATATAATGCTAGCACACTTTTTGTCGATGTCTTATATAGCATTTTCTTTCATCGGCATTCCAACGGGTATTTTATGCATCTACCCAAATACTAGGGTAATATTTCTTCAAGTATTTACCATTGATTGCTCTGGGAAACACAACTCCTTCGAGGGTTTCCAAAATATATGCATTACCATGAACAGACTGACTTATCCGAAACGGACCCTCCCAATTAGGAGACCATTTTCTAAACTTAGAACTCTTAGTCTCAATCAGTAAAATCAATTTCCACACTAGATCACCATCGGCAAATTCTTTCACCTTTACCTTCTTGTCATACCATCTGGCAACCCTTTTCTTATTTTCTTCAATGCTGATCAAAGCCCTCAACCGATGACTTGCTAAGTCTTCTAACTCATCCTTCATAAGAGTATCATACTCATCGGCTGTCAATTGATCTTGAGAAAACAATCGCCTAGAACCAGTTTTAACTTCCCAATGTAGGACAGCATCGTGTCCATAGACCAACTGATACGGTGAAACTTTGGTTGCACCATGACACGCCATCTGATACGACCATAGGGCTTCATTTAACACTATATGCCACCTTCTAGGGTTCTCTTCAATCTTGAGTTTGATAAGCTTAATAACTTCTCTATTAGTTGCCTCAACCTGACCGTTAGCTTGGGCATAATAAGGAGAAGAATTCAATACCTTGAACCCCATACCAGCAGCAAACTCATCAAACTCTCCCAATGTAAACATGGTTCCTTGATCGGTGGTAATAGTTTGAGGAATACCGAATCGGTAAACAATATGTTCTTTTACAAAATCTACCATGTTTGCCGATGTCACCTTCTTCAAAGGAATCGCCTCAACCCATTTTGTGAAGTAATCGGTAGCAACGAGTATAAACTTATGCCCCTTGCTTGACGGTGGATAAATTTGGCCGATGAGATCAATAGCCCATCCTCTAAACGGCCAAGGCTTGATTATAGGATTCATCGCCGATGCAGGTGCCCTCTGTATATTGCCAAACTTCTGACAATCCTGGCACCCTTTAAAATAGTTGAAGCAATCTTCAAGAATTGTCGGCCAATAATATCCATTCCGCCTAATCATCCACTTCATCTTGAATGTCGATTGATGTGCTCCACACACACCCTCATGGATCTCGCCCATCAATTCTTTTGACTCTTCTCTACTAAGGCATCTAAGCAAAACCCCATCAATTGTCCGATAATACAATTCATTGTCAAGCAGCACATACTTGGTAGCTTGAAACCTTAGACGCCTTTCAACCTTCTTAGACGGATCTCTTAAGTAATCAGCAATTTCTTTTCTCCAGTCATCGGCAACCATCACCGATGTCATGACTTCTTGAATCGGCTGATATCCTGAAGCATTCTGTGCTAACCGATTGGCCTCTTCATTATGCAACCTAGGAATATACTCAAGGCGGTACTTTTTGAATTCTTTTAATAATTGCAAACACTTTTCATGGGTTGCAATTAAAGCTTCACTTCGGCACTCATATGTTCCAATCAATTGGTTAATCACTAGCATGGAATCACCGAAGATTTCGACAGCATCGGCACGTACCTCAATGAGTAATTCCAACCCCTTTAGCAGAGTCTGGTACTCAGCCTGATTGTTTGTTGACGTAGCAACAATCGGCAGTGAAATTTCATATTTCCGCCCACAGGGTGAGATTAAAACAATGCCGACACCTGCCCCTTCCTTGCATGTAGACCCATCAAAGAACAAAGTCCAAGGAGCAATCTCTACAGATCTTATCATATTGCAATGCTGAGTAACAAAATCGGTCATCACCTGACCCTTAACTGCCTTAGCCAATTCATACTTCAGATCAAACTCTGAAAGTGCCAGAATCCATTTTCCGATTCTCCCAATTAATATTGGCATCGACAACATATACTTAACCACATCATCTTTGCAGATAACAGTGCATTTAGCCGATAATAAATAATGTCTTAATTTTATGCAAGAGAAATATAAGCATAAACATAATCTTTCTATGGTCGAATACCTGGCTTCAGCATCTACCAGCCTTCTGCTTAAATAATAAATCACACGTTCTTTCCATTCAAATTCTTGGATTAAGGCTGACCCGATAACACCATCATCGGCAGACAAATACAACTTGAAAGGCCTCCCGTGCTGAGGTGGAACCAAGACTGGGGGGTTTACCAAATATTTCTTGATCTCCTCCAAGGCTAACTGTTGTTCCTCTTTCCATGTAAACTCTTGATCGGCTTTCAGCTTTAATAATGGACTAAAAGATTTAATCTTACCAGATAAGTTAGATATAAATCTTCTAATGAAATTAATCTTGTCGATCAAGGATTGCAGCTCAGTCTTGTTTGTAGGGGCAACCACCTTATTAATTGCATCAATAGATTTTCTGCCAATCTCGATGCCTCTCTGATGCACCATAAAACCCAGAAACCGACCTACCGATACACCAAATGCACACTTGTTAGGATTCATCTTCAACCCATGCTCCTTTGTGCATTCCAGGATTTTTCGCAAATCGGCAAGATGTTTTTCAAAATTTCCAGATTTAACTACCACATCATCAATATAGATTTTGACTATTGTGCCGATGTACTTATGAAAAATAAAATTGATTGCTCTCTGATAAGTAGCACCGGCATTCTTCAAGTCAAAAGTCATGATAACCCACTCAAATAAACCGACATGACCTGGACATCTAAAAGCAGTCTTGGATATGTCTTCTTCAGCCATGAATATCTGATTATATCCAGCATTACCATCCATGAAGCTAATGATTTGATGTCCAGCAACAGCATCAACCATCAGATCAGCAACGGGCATCGGATAACCATCCATCGGCGTAGCCTTATTGAGATTCCTGAAATCAATGCAAACACGAAGTTTTCCATTTTTCTTATATACAGGAACCACATTAGAAATCCATTCGGCATATCGACATTGCCGAATAAATCTAGCTTCAATTAATTTTGTAATTTCAGCTTTAATGTCAGGTAAAATAGTAGGGTTGCATCGGTGCGCTGGCTGCTGATAAGGTAGGAAATTAGATTTAATAGGTAACCGATGTTCAACTATTGATCGGTCCAAACCAGGCATCTCTGTATAATCCCAAGCAAAACAATCTTTGTATTCCTTTAATAAATCAGTCAACTATTGTTTACATTGGGAATCTAACTTGGCACTAATGAAAGTTGGCCTAGGCTTACTACCATCGCCGATGTCTATCTCTAGTAAATCGTCGGTGGATGTGAACCCTTGCCCCAGTTTTCCATCATCGGCGAATCGATCCATTAAAACTCTTCTTCAGGACCCACTGCTTGGATTGGTGTAATACGGTAATCGGCAACTTTGAGGAACTCTGTGTCCCAAGCTTCACCTAATATGCACCTGGTTTGCTCATAAGTTTCCGATTCTGTCGATGCAACAAATGATAGAGTTTCACTCCGGACAATTTCAATCTTGTCTCCAACCCATTGCATGAGGCTTTGGTGCATTGTAGAAGGAATACAGCAATTAGCATGAATCCAATCCCTTCCTAGGAGCAAGTTGTAGGTTCCTTTGCCACTGATCACAAAAAACGTTGTCGGCAAAGTTTTACTGCCGATGGTTAATTCAACACATACGGCTCTCATAGCTGGCGACACATTGCCTTCAAAATCTTTAAGCTTCATGTTTGTCTTGACTAAGTCTTGGTCACCTTTCCCAAGTTTCCTGAACATGACATATGGCATTATAATGATTGACGCCCCACCGTCCACCAGCATCTTCGTCACGGGTTGCCCATCTACTTTACCTTTGACGAACAGAGCTCTTAAGTGCTGCCTTTCGTCATCGGTAGGCTTCTCAAAGACAGCTGTCATCGGATCTAACACCAACTATGCCATCCCAGCAGCTTCTTCCTCTGCATCGACAGGTGCCATGAATTCCATCGGCAATATGATGACCATATTGATTTCTGCCGATGGATCCCTATCCTTGCGCTTTGGCCTCCACTGCTTGACTGGAGACTTTCCCTTGAAGGATTTTCACTGACACATAAATCTCCTTGGCGTTCGTGTTGAATCCTTCTTTTCTGAGTCTTTGTCAGACCTTTGGGGCACCATTGAGGAAGCTTAGTTTTCCAAACAGGCTGGTACTGTTTTTCACCGCTTGTATCAGCACCACGCCTTATGTTTGGATCTCTAGAGAATATCTCCTCATCGGGTACTCTTGCATTGGCCATCTCCTCAAGCTCCCCTTGACTAACGTGTCTGCCAAGTCTATCATGTGCACTGAGTTTTCCCCCCAGCCGATCATGCGCTGATTTCTTCTCTTTGATCGGCGTGTGATGGCTTGATACCCGATCATCAAAACAGGGTTTCTTTTCTGACCTATTGGCAGGATAATATCCATTGCATTCAGGGCAATTATCAGCAGTAGGTAATTTAATACCTTCTTCCCAGCAATGAACGAAGAAGGGACACCTCCAATGATCTTTATGCCGAAGCCACTCTTGGTGCCTTTCTTCTTCCTGCCGCCGACATCGTTCTTCCTGCTATTGCTGATAATCTTGTCTTGGCCACCTATGCGTGATTATAACACCAAGAGCTCTCTTGGAATTACTGCTTTCATCGGCAACTCTCTTGCCTTTTCTATCATCGGCAAATTTCTTCACATCACGCTCGGCTACCTGATGGTTTGGATCTACTGATGCATTCTTCCTGGCAGCTTCCGATGTTAACACTTTAGTTTTTTCAGTAGTTTCCACCATGTTATTTGGAAACGGATGCTGGTCAATCTTCATCGGCATCTGGGCTTTAGTATTTCCAAACGTGATTCGCCCAGATTCAATTTCTGATTGCAACTGCTGCCTAAAGACTTTGCAATCATTGGTGTTGTGTGAAGTTGCATTGTGCCACTTGCAATATCTGATCCTTCTGAGCTCTTCGGCCGATGGAATTACCTGGTTAGGCGCCAGCTTGATCCGCCCTTCTTGAAGCAATAGGTCAAACATCCTATCGGCCTTGGTAACGTCAAAGGTGAACCTCTCAGCTTCCTTCTGGCCAAACGGACAAGATACCGACTTCTTGTCCTTAACCCATTCAGCAGCGCCAATGCTCAGCTCTTCATCTGACCCAGAATCCTCTTCTTGCCCAATGAAGGCCACCTTCTTATTCCAAGTCTTTCTAGGCTCAAAAGTTTTAACATATTGATCGGCAATCCTCTGCACCAGATGACTTAGGCTTTCAAATTCTTGAGACGCATACTTATCTTTGATCTGCGGCAGTAGTCCTTGGAAAGCCAAATCCGCCAGTTGCCGATCATCAAGTACCAGGCTGTAGCACTTGTTCTTTACGTCTCGTAGCCTCTGAACAAAGTTTTCCACCGATTCATCATTACGCTGCCTCAGCTTGACTAAATCGGTAAGCTTCTTCTCATGCACGCCAGCGAAGAAGTATTTATGAAACTGCCTTTCCAGATCGGCCCATGTGATTATAGAGTTCGGAGGCAGTGAAATGAACCACGGGAACGCCGATCCAGACAATGATGATGAGAACAATCTCACCCTTAGCTCTTCTCTACTGCAGCTTCTCCACACTGGATAATGAAGCGGTTGATGTGCTCCATCGTTGACGTGTCATCTTGGCCAGAGAATTTGGTAAAATTAGGCACCTTATACCGATTTGGGAGGGGAATTAAGTCATATGCCAGAGGATATGGCGTCCGATAAGAGTATGTATTAACCTTGGGTTTAATGCCAAATTGTTCTTTCATCACTTCGGCAATCTTATCGGTCCAATATGCATCATGCTCTTGCCGACTCATTAACTGATTGTTGACTGGTGGAGCCGGCTGATGCGCCCCTTCAGGTCTTGGTAGGAGATGATGCGGAGTAATTGTCACGGGCGCAACACCAGTCATCTGGACATTATGCATCGGCTGACTTACCAATGGATAATTTTGCACACTCACTGGGTTATATCGTGGCATCATATTCATCGGTTGTTGTACCGATGTTCCACTCTGAGTATTTGCTGGACTTCCATAATGATCCGTTAGTACACCAGGTTGTTGAATCAACGGCTGATTGGTCCATCCAGGATTATAAATCATCGGCATGTGACTTACCGATGGCTTATAGCTAACTGGCGCCTGCTGCTCCTGCACTTTGGAGTAATCAACAAATTGGTTACCTTGATGTGTTAGTACTCCAGTTTGAGGATTTATCAACATAGGTTGACTCCCAGTTACTATGCTTTGTTGCATTGGCACAGAATTTGCCGATGGTGGCATCAGAGGTACTTTAGGAAACACCACCTGGAAATCTTCTGATGGCATTTGTATAGTTGGAGAAGACGTAGAGTAATGCATCATAGGAACCATTGGCTGTGATTGCATTGCCGATGTCGTGGAGCCCTTCCAAGCTGAACTATCTCCCTGCACCAGACTAGAACCAGCAGATGGATTTGGAGGCATACCACATCCCCACCAGTTGACGGGAGCTGGATGATTCTGGATAGCAGGTCCCGACATTGCCGACACCACTGGATCTGCACTAAGCTTGGTGACGCTTTCAGGACTTGGCCTTGGCGGAGTAGCCACCTCGGCAGACGGATCCACAGGAATAGAAGACGTCATTGGAGCTGCCGATGGGTTTATAGATGCCGATCCAGGCTGATGATACGTCAGACCAACATACTGAGGTGCTTGTCCTTCTTTGAAAGATTGCATAACAGCATTGTACACAGTATTGGACAGCACATTCGAGTGGCTAATTAATGCTTGATTTAACATAGAATTAACCATCTCTTGCAACTTACCAGGATTGGCATCAAACGTGACCTGCCGTGGCAACGGCGGATCTTGCTTCTAGATGGCTTCGCCGCTCCTGCTTAAGCTGAAGGATTTCAGATACAATTGCTTGTACTCCTCCATAGCCCGCTCCATAGCCAGCTTCTGATCATCTTTTAGATCGGCCTCGGAGACTTCAATGACGTTCCTCTGATTGACGTCAGTATGATCACCCATAGCAGATGTATAATTGGTCCCACTGGGTGTGCCAAAAGAGGTGTTGGCGCAAAAAGCGTCAGGATCTGCGAACACCTCGGGCTAATACCCGAATTTGATTTCCAAGGGTGTGCCAGTCGATTTGACCAGTTAATCGACAAGGACGATAACTAGATCAAGATCCAAACAAGACAACGGCGATACGCCCAGATGTCAAGACTTCGGACTTAATCAGGATAACTAGAGCAGAGCTGAACGAGACAACAGCGATGCGCCCGGATGTCAAAGCTCAGATTACTCCCACGCGGAACTTGCAAGGGTTGACGGAGATTGAAGAGATGCGGTCCGTCGAAGCTTGAAGAACTCGTAGATAAGCTAAAACTAATGCAATAAAGAGTAGATTGTTGTAAAAGTAAATAAGAGTAATTGATTTGATTGATATATGATTGGTTTTTTGTTCCACGGCCCCTAGGTACATATTTATACCCCAGCAAAAGGAATTGTAAACAGACACGACTCATATCTTTCCTAAACAAAAACTCCTATCTTTAAGGAAACAACTGACTCGCGCAGGAGTTGGACAATAATATTTTCCTAAACAAATACCTCTATTTCTAAGGAAATAAATGACTCATGCAAGAGCCGGACTCAAACTTCTATAACAATACTGGTATGAGATCACTAGTTTCCTTATGTCTTCTCTTCAATGAAACTTTCCATCAGCAGACTCTTCAATCCGCAACTTCCTTCTATTGCCATCGGCAATCCCCTGCTGACGTCAATCGCCACGTCACCCTGTGCTCATCGGCATCATCTCCTTATTGGTAATACCTTCCAATCGGCAACTCTTCACCTCCACTGGTAACTTGTCTTTACCAATTAACTCCTATCGGCAAGAATCGTCCAGCTTCCATCGGCAACAAACTTATCCCTTTCACGGCATTCATTCTCATCAGTAACATTGACCGATGACCTTCCGATGCCGATAGAAAATGGCTACCGATCAATGCAAGTCTTAGCTCATTTGACACATGCCAAAAAACGGTGTCAACACTAGCCGTTTTCCCTTTCATCCTTGCTTTCCTGCGTAGCTCCGGACGCTGTTTCATAGTGGGGTCCGGACCATCGCGTCTGCGTTCGGACCCTCCTCCATTTGAATTCGGTCGTTGGCGCCCTTCCTGCAGCTGACGTGCGGCATCCGGACGCATGCAACAGTGGCGTCCGGACCCGCTTTTCCTTGCGCCCGGATCCAACTCGAAGAGAGTCCAGAGAGCATCCTCTCTCCGGACCCGCGTCCGGTGTACATGGTCCGGACCAAGATTTGCGTCCGGATCAACTGAACAGAAGAGTCTAGTGAGTTCCAACCTCCGGACGCTGCGTCCGGAGTCCGCGTCCGGACCACCTGTCCAGACAAGCCGCTGCTTAGGGTTTGCAACCAGACGCATGTCCATTGGTCCAGACGGCCTCTGCCCTGCATCCGGACCTTGCGTCTGGAGCCTCTCTGAGTGGCAAACCGAGCCACTTCTTCTCCAAGCTTTCATGTGCTAACACCTTGTGATTCATACCTTTGTTCACATGTGTTAGCTTTTACAATATAGTTCATGGATTATATTTAGTTTTGTTCATGTCACTTGGTTCATTTTATGTGAATGCAATGCAAACCTAGTGGCACATGATAACCTCAATCGACACGAGTTTTCCCTTCTTGATAGTACGGCTATCTATCCTAAATGTGATCACACTCTCTATAGTGTCTTGATCACTAAAACAAAAATGGCCCTATAGATATACCTTTGCCTTGGGTCCATTTTGTTTTTCTCTTTCTTCTTTTCCTTAGTCATGGAGCACTTGATCCATCATGATCTTTCATCTAGCTCCATGTCTCAAGGTGAACCACCCTATCTTGATCATACACTTAGTACAAGGGTTAGTCCATAGGTTTCATCAATTAACCAAAACCAAACAAGGTCTTTCAATCTCCCCCTTTTTGGTAATTGATGACAACCTTTCACAAAAGAATATATATGATGAAAATTTTAACTTTGGTAGTATTAGCTCCCCCTACATATGTGATATATGAGTTTGGTTCATTTTGATCACATATGCATGAATAGGAATTGTGGGAGAGTGAATGCTACCAAATGATGCTAAGGTGTGTAGGATGGACCTTTGAAGCGTGATACCAATCGGAGTGCAATATTATAACATCCTTAGCACCATGGTTAGCTAGATACCATCAAAAACACTAGAAACCTCGTGAGATCAACATTAGAACCAAGGTTTCTAGATACCAATTGAAAGAACAAGGTTCTAGCTTACCAACCTATGCATGCTAGTTAGAAAAATATCATATGAATCCTATAACTAGCATACACCACACAAGCATGTCATGAATGTAAATACATATGCAAGCAAGCACTTATGAGTGCACAAAGATATGCAACAACTTTATTCATAAGCTTGCTCCCCCTACTTGTGTGCTTTCATTTTCAAAATTTTCAAAAATATTTTTCTTTGTCTTTACTTACTTCTCCCCCTTTGTCATCTATTATCATTAAAGATGTGCTCAAAAGTTTGATTATTGGAGAGAATCTTAGTTGTGGTTCAATCTAGATTACTTGCCCCAAGCTATTTAACTCGGTTTAAACCATGGACAAGCTTGTTCACACATCCTAGAATGGTTATCTTGCCCATGTTGAGCTAAATAATTGAAGTTCATGATCTAGATCAAACACTAGGATTGCAAGCCCACAAATATGTCATATGCTACCACTAGATCATATCGAGCAAAGAAGCAATAGTGGTACCATATAAGCATCAAAACATTTGTTTTTCATGAATGAGCCTAATGAATTGATCTCTAGATGCACTAACAAGTCCTAATAATGGATGAATGACATGTCAATCAACTTGTACCTTGTATAGCTCGAAGGAGATGCATGTCATATATATGGGGGTGCATCAACACATATTTGAGAAGTCAAGAATGTTCAACTCATTTCTTAGCTTGCAAAACCTCTTCTCATCAAGTGGCTTGGTGAATATGTCGGCAAGTTGATCATCGGTGTCAACACTTGTGATTTTGATATCACCTTTTAGTTGATGGTCTCTTATGAAGTGGTGCCTCACATCAATATGCTTGGTCCTTGAATGTTGAACCGGATTGTTGGTTAGCTTCACTTCACTTTGATTGTCACATAGCAATGGCACTTGCTTGAAGTTGATCCCATAGTCATTCAAAGTGGCTTTCATCCAAAGTAATTGAGCACAACAACTACCCGCACTTATGTATTTGGCTTCGGTGGTAGAGAGTTCAACACTATTTTGCTTCTTTGATGACCAAGATACAAGTGACATGCCTAGCATTTGACATGTGCCCGATGTGCTTTTTCTATCAATCTTGCATCCCGCATAGTCGGAGTCTAAATATCCAATTAGCTCAAAGTTTGACCCCTTGGGATACCACAATCCAACATCTTGTGTATGCTTCAAGTACCTCAATATTCTCTTTGTAGCCTTCAAGTGACTTTCTCTTGGAGAGGCTTTGAATCTTGCACACATGCATACGCTAAACATCACATCCGGCCTAGAAGCGGTCACATAGAGTAGGCTTCCAATCATAGACCGATACAACTTTTGATCCACCATATGGCCACTAGCATCACTATCCAAGTGTCCATTAGTGCCCATAGGAGTGCTAATGCCTTTTGAATCTTCTAAGCCAAACTTCTTCATCATATCCTTGATGTACTTGCCTTGACTCACAAAGGTGTCATTCTTCAATTGCTTGATTTGAAGACCAAGGAAGTAGCTAAGTTCACCAATCATTGACATTTCAAACTCATTTGCCATCATCTTGCCAAATTCTTCACAAAAATCTTGATTGGTTGAACCGAATATGATGTCATCCATATATATTTGGAGCACAAATAGATCATTGCCAAGCTTCTTGGTGAAGAGAGTAGTATCAACCTTCCCCATAATGAACTCTTTAGGCCCTGTTTGGAACACAGTTTTTTCATAGGAATTTTGGAGGTTTTCATTCCTATGGAAAAAAAGCCTATGACTGCGTTTGGAACGTAGGATTCGCAGTTTCCTTTCCTGAGGAAAGGCAGCCAGGTACGTGTGTTTCACGGGAAATAAAACATCCACCGTGACTCAACGGAAAGCATCTTTCTCGTTCTTTTTCCACCCGACGCCTCTCTCTCTCTGGCTGACTCCTCCCTCCCGCCATGCTTGAGCCCTAGAGAAATTTGGCGCGAACCGGCGGAGATGGCAAACCACCACCGGCGAATCAGTCCATCCTCACGAAATCCCCCCCCCTCCCTGCTTCGTCTCTCCCTGCAACTCCATCGGCGTAGGGGTCTGATGTCCACCAATCTGGGGAAAGTCAAGAAATCCACCAGGAACAAGGTACGATTTGATAATGATATGATTTCCCCCTTCAGAAATAGTTTTATTTTGCCCTTGTTTTGGATCCGGATCTAAATTTGTGGATCTGACAACACATGTTCTAGTTAAAGATCTAATCTATGGAGTCCTTTTATCTTTCCCCCTAACTTTCTGTGAGTCCGACGCAAGTGAGTAGTTCAATTACTTAGCACATGTGAGCACCGACGCAAGTGCTATCTAGATGTGTTATCTTTGTTTGCATGTAACTAGGAAGCACACTGTTCAATTACTTAGCAGATAGCACTTGCGTTTCATTATATTATGCATCTAGATTTTTTTTCTCCTGGTATGATCTCTAATATCCGTTATTTAATTTATTATATTAAAACTAGAATTTTTTATCCTGTTTGCTTAGGCACCTCAAAAAATAGAGCTAAGTGGGACCACCAGAAGAGGCTATATCTTATTGAACTCTTAAAAATCCATGATGTGCCTAGATTTCGGACACACAATGCATGGAGGAAAGAAGCATGGACTGAAATTGTGGCTCAGTTCAATAAGAAGTTTTCTTCGTCGTTCTACAAGTGAAACAAAAGGAGCAGGATATAAAAAAGGAATATCGTACTATAAAAGATTTGGTAGCAGAAAGTGGTTTTGGCTGGGATTCCGATAGAATGATGGTGACGGCACCACCAGATGTTTGGGCAGTAATGGAGGCACGTAAAAATAAGGACGCTATGTTTTGGAGAGATAAGTCATTTCCGTACTACGATGATTTGTTTGTTTTATATGATGGTGAGTTGATATTAGCGTAATTAGTTATTATTTCACTAGATGTGATTACAGTAGTTAAGACCACTCTAAAATATTATCATATTTCCTACAGGGCGTTATGCCGAAGGAAGAAGTTATGGATCATTATGCCAATAAGGCAATACCATTTTCACAAGTTTCTCCTGATGTGCACCTGCAGTCACCTTCACCCAGTATACCTGCTCCTGGATCCTTCAGTTTTGATACTGAAGAGGACAGGAATGATACTAATTGGTTTGGTAATGACACATTTGCTCCACTGGGAACTTTCACTCCTCAAGAAACACCAGATGGACCATCTTTCATAAATCTAGCACCACATGTTCCTGAACAATTTGAAGAAACTCTTCGTCACAGTGCCGGGCCGTCTAGTTCAATTCCGGAGGCAGATGATGGTAAGCGTAATAAAAAGCAAAAGACCAAGCACACTATTGCAACTGAAGATTTTCATGAGAAGTATTTGAAGCTAAAAAAAGAAGAGATTGAACGATTCGCTGCCATAGAGGAGAAGAAGCTAGATGATCCTTTCAGTATCAACAAATGCATCACTGTACTTGAGGGGCTTAGTGAGCTAGAAACTGGAGATATGCTAAAAGCAGCTGACATCTTCAAAGACAATCCATCAAACAGGGAAGTTTTTCTCTCATTTGGTAGTGATGCATTACGAGTAGGATGGTTGCTTAGACAAATTTAGATTACCTAAGCAAGCTGATATTTTGGTACACTTTTGGTTCATGTGCATATATGCTCACATGATTAGGATTAGCATCCTATAGTGGTTGGTTTACAGTGCCACTGTCTTTTGTAAAGTACTAATGCATAGGTAATCTAATGCATAGGGGGGTTAAACTACATTGTAGTACATCATTATCGGTGAGTTGTACGTCTTGCAATGTAATCTTCCCACATCATGTTTGCTATGTCATCTCGCATCTCATTTCCAGCTTGTCGCAAGTTGTTAAAACTGGGCACATCATTGTTGTATTGGTCATCTCCTCCTGGTACATCTGTCATGTTGCTTTGATTGATATCTGTTGTAGCACCATGTACCAAACTAGCATCTCCATTGTGCAGCCGAATGAAATTGTGTGTTAAACAACAAGCTACAGAGATATCAACCTGTGTCTCTATGTCATATGATGAAGCAGCTCTTAATATAGGGTACCTCATTTTTAATACACCAAATAGCTCTCTCTATATGATTCCGTAGCTGTGCATGTCGAAGGTTGAATATTTCCTTCGGATTTTGTGGTTTTTGACCTGCTCTTCCTTGTTCTTGTAAGTGATATCTAGTTCCACGGTAGGGAGCAAGAAATTCTGGTGTATTTACATAGCCTGCATCTACAAGATAAAATTTACCGGGGGACACTAAATCCATGGTTAAGTGCATCCTGTAGAACTCTTGCATCAGAAGAAGACCCCTCCCAACCGGCATGGACATGCACAAATTTTAGATCGAAGTCACATGCAACCATCATGTTTTGTGATAAGCCTTGCTTTCTGTTTCTATATGGTTCTTGTTTTTCAACAGGAATAGTCATTGGAATATGAGTGCCATCAATAGCTCCAATACAGTTCTGTATATATATTAATGGTGAAGTCAATATATATAAAAGGCTCAATATAGTAGATATAACTAAATTACAGGAAAGAACTATTTTTTGATTACCTGAAAGTATGAAGAAAATTTGGGTTGCCTTAATATACGATGCGGGTGAGGAGAAGGCAAGCATATATAGTGGCATGTGAGTTGTGTAAGTGCGTTTAGCACTGCTGTAAAGTGACGGCTAATTGTTTCCCCACTATGCTAGAATTGATCCTGTAATACTCGATTGCTTGCATTTTTTGATACCGCATACAGGAATATAGCTAATTGCTCTTCCACGGAGACATACCTTGAATCAACAAGTCCTTTTTCACGCAATCTTCGAACCAAAGCTCGGAAAATATCTCTCTCCATATGGAATCGTCTTTGGCATAAGACTTCATGCCCATTTAGTGTTTCATCAATAAATGTGGCTCCATTCCTGATTGATGTATGTATGGCTTGTTTTTCTGATGATTGGGATGAACTAGTTTCTTGTAAGGTAGGGAGTACGAAGAGAAAAAACTCCTCATTTTTTGATCTACGCAGGTAGCTTGAATCCATAGAAAGAAATGCTATTGTCTGTGATGGATGGATGAGAGGTATTGCTAGACAACGCAAGCTTATATATAGCCGGAGCAGCAGGGTGCTGTAAAAATGCCAAGGTAAAAAAATGCAGACTAGCAACGGTACTTGCAGGGCTGCAACGGATAACTTGCCCAACAGCTATTTCCTCATTGCATGGGAAAACGTGAATGTTCAAAAATTTCCTACAATCCAAACAACAAACTTCAAGTATTCCTCTGTTTTAGATTCCTGCGGTTTTTCACTTTATACTACATCATATTCCTGTGTTTTTTCCTATTCCTCTGTTTTCCATTCTTGCGTTCCAAACAGGGCCTTAGATAGAAGGAAATCCCTCAATATTTCATACCATGCTCTAGGTGCTTGCTTCAAGCCATATAAAGCTTTCCTCAACTTGTACACATGGTTGGGCTTCTTGTCATCTTCAAAACCGGGAGGTTGCTCAACATATACTAGCTCATTCATGTATCCATTCAAGAAAGCACTCTTCACATCCATTTGGTATAGCTTGATGTTGTGTGCACATGCATAGGCCAATAGAATTCTTATTGCCTCTAATCTTGCAACCGGAGCATAGGTTTCTCCAAAGTCAAGACCCTCAACTTGAGTGTATCCTTGAGCTACCAATCTTGCTTTGTTTCTCACAACTATACCATCTTGATCTTGCTTGTTTCTAAATACCCATCTTGTGCCAATCACATTGTAGTTCTTGGGTCTTTCATCTAGTTCCCAAACTTGGTTCCTAGTGAAATTGTTGAGCTCTTCATGCATAGCATTGACCCAATCAACATCTTGTAGGGCTTCATCTATCTTTGTTGGCTCTATGGATGATACAAAGGAGTAGTGCTCACAAAAGGATGCCAATCTTGATCTTGTTTGAACACCACTTGTAATGTCACCAACTATTTGATCAATGGGGTGATCTCTTGCAATGTTAGTTGGTCGGAGGATAGGAACTTGATTGCTTGAGCTTGGTTGAGATGAGCTAGCAACTTGTTGATCTTGCACTTGAGAGCTACTAGCTTGTATTTGAGGTGACTTGAACACTTGATCTTTATTATCTTCAATGTCAATCACTGGCCTAGGCCTAATATCACCAATATCTATGCTCTTCATAGCATTTGCCAATTGAGGACCACTCACATCTTCTAGGTTCTCATTCTCAACTTGGGAGCCATTGGTTTTATCAAACTCAACATCATGAACCTCCTCAAGTATACCACTAGCCGAATTCCAAACTCTATAAGCTTTGCTTGTGGTTGAGTAACCAAGTAGGAACCCTTCATCACACTTCTCGTCAAACTTCCCAAGTCTTGTGCCTTTCTTCAAGATGTAGCATTTGCACCCAAAAAATCTAAAGTATGCAATGTCGGGCTTTCTTCCATTCAATAGCTCATATGGAGTCTTTTCCATCAAAGGATGACAATACAACCGATTGCTAGAGTAGTAAGCGGTGTTGATAGCTTCGGCCCAAAAGGATTGACTCACATTGTACTCACTAAGCATAGACCTTGACATATAAATCAATGTTCTATTCTTCCTCTCAACAAGGCCATTTGATTGTGGAGTGTACTTGGCCGAGAGTTGATGCTTCATTCCAAGCTCATCACATAGCTCCTCAACTCTTGTATTCTTGAACTCACTTCCATTGTCACTTCTTACTTTCTTGATGGTAGTTTCAAACTCATTGTGACATCTCTTGACAAAAGACTTGAATGTGGCAAATGTATCACTCTTATCATTGAGAAAGAATACCCAAGTATATCTTGTAAGATCATCCACTATGACAAATCCATACGTGTTGCCTCCAATACTTGTGTATGTTGTTGGTCCAAATAGATCCATGTGCAACAACTCAAATGCTCTACTAGTGCTCATCATGCCCTTCTTTGGATGGGTGTTACCAACTTGTTTGCCGGCTTGACAAGAGCTACAAAGTTTATCCTTTTCAAACACAACATCTTTCAAGCCTCTTACTAAGTCATGCTTGATCAATCTATTCAATTGTTTCATCCCAACATGACCAAGCCTTCTATACCACAACCAACCCATACTTGATTTAGTGAGCAAGCAAGTTGACAATTGATCTTTACTAGCATTAAAATCAACTAGGTAGAGGTTATCATATCTAAAGCCTTTGAAGATCAAGTTTGAACCATCTACACTAATTATCTCAACATCATCTACTCCAAATATGCATTTGAATCCAAAGTTACATAATTGAGCTACCGATAGCAAATTGAAGTTCAAGCTCTCAACTAGCAAGACATTTGATATGCTCAAGTCATTGGATATTGCAATCTTACCCAGACCCTTGACCTTGCCCTTGCCATTATCACCAAATGTAATACTATCAATGCCATCATTGGTGTTGGAGTTGATTGATTTGAACATTCTAGAATCCCCGGTCATGTGTTGAGTGCACCCACTATCAAGCACTCAATGCCTTCCTCCAGCTTTGTAATTGACCTATAAAACAAATTAGTTTCTTTTAGGTACCCATACTTGTTTGGGTCCTCCAAAGTTAGTGACCAAGGATTTTGGTACCCAAATAGCCTTCTTCTTTGGGCCAACTATGGATGTGCCAACATACTTAGCCATGATACCGTTAGCACTTTTGGTAAGCATATAACATGAATCAAAGTGCATAGAGGTAGCTTTAGCAAACTTGGTTTGGCTCATGTTAAGTTTGCAATATTGGTCTACATGCCCTACTTGCTTGCATTTTGTGCAAAACCGACCATTGCTCCTCACAAAGCTAGGCTTAGGAGTGACAAAGGCCGACTTGCCCTTCTTGGGGGTATAGCCCAAACCCTCTTTGTAATGAGAGAATCTTTGGCTACCCAAGCACTTTAGAAAGCGGGCATCTCCACCATATGCCTTACCCAAAGCATGAGTTAGTTCATTAACATCATTTTTCATTTTTTCATTTTCAATCAGTAGTGTAGCATCATCCTTTGAGCTATCACTAGTAGATGTGCAAGTGGAGGTGCTAGTGTTAGTTGGTGAAACAATGATAGGAGCGAAAAATGATTCATCTAGAATGTCACAAGTTACTCCAACATTGCATGATGCAACAACCTTATCCTTGCTTTGATCAAGGAGAGAGGAGTGAGCCTTTTCAAGCTTGTAGTGAGTCCTCTCAAGCTTCTCATGGGCTTCCATTAGCCTCTCATGAGATCCATTGAGCTCATCAAAGGATTGTTCAAGAGCCTTAAGCTTCTTGTTCAATTATTTGCACTCCTTTCTCTTCTTCTCAAAGCACTCATAAGTTTGCTTCATCATATCAACTAGTTCTTTCTTGGAGCACTCCTCCTCATTATCACTACTATCATCATCACTATCACTATCATCATGAGATTGTACCTTGGTTGGCTTAGCCATGAAGCATGATGGAGTGTCAAAGATGGATGGCTTGTTGTTGATAGCAATGCTTGCCATAACCTTCTTCTTGGATTTCTTCCTTTCATCATCACTAGAGTCATCATTGGAAGAGTCACTATCATCCCAAGTCACCACATAGGATTCACCCTTCTTCTTCTTGGTGAAGGATAGCTTCTTCTCCTTCTTGTCATGCTTTCTCTTCTTCTTCTCATCATCATCACTATGATTGGGACAATCCGCAATCATGTGACCGGTGCTCTTGCACTTGTAGCATCTCTTCTCATATTCTTTCCCCTTGAAGTTATCTCTTCTCTTTCTAGCACCATAGCCCTTATTCTTCATGAACTTGCCAAACTTGCGCATGAAGAGGGTCGTCATCTCATCATCATCATCACTAGCTTCTTCATCATCACTTGACTCTTGCTTCTTTGCTTTGCCCTTGCTCTTGGATGAAGAAGCTTTGAATGCTAAGCTCTTCTTTTCTTTCTTTTCTTCCTTGACCTCTTCTTCTTCACTTTCCTCATTGTATTGCTCTTCGGTCATGATCTCACCAAGTACTTCATTGGGAGTGATCTTGTCCAAACCATCTCTCCTAATTATTTGCCTCAAGGTTTTGTATTTTTTGGGCAAACAACCAAGAAAGCGGTTTGAGAAGTCTTCATCTTTGACCTTCTCACCCAAGCTCTTGAGATCATTGATGATCACTTGGAGCCTATGAAACATCTCCGGGATGGACTCATCATCCTTGATCTTGAAGTGAGATAGCTTGTCCTTGAGCATATATAGCTTGGCATTCTTTACCGTTAAAGTTCCTTCATAAGTATCTTCTAGTCTCTTCCACACTTCACTTGCCTTCTCAAGATCTTTGATTTGCTCAAACACTTTTGAGTCAATGCCATTGTAGATCACATTGAGAGCCATTGTGTTGCATTGCCGGTTCTCTTGCTCTTTTGGTGTGGGAGCGGCTTCATCAAGAATGACAAACTCATGTTCGGTCACACTCCACACCTTCTCATGTATTGAGCCTAGATGCATCTTCATCTTTCTCTTCCAATAATCAAAGAAAGTGCCATCAAACATTGGTAGTTTGCTTCCCACGTGGTTGAATGATATTTGAGCCATCTCTTAACACCAAAGGTTGTTAAGCCTTGATAATATGGTGACCACAGCTCTGATACCACTTGAAAGGTCCTAGATGGCTAAAGGGGGGTGAATAGCCTAATAAAATTCTACAAATCACTAGAGCAAAAGGTTAGATAACACTTAAGAGAAGCTTTTTTCTCTAGCTCATGGGGTGCAAAGCCACCTATCCAATGCAATTCTAGTTAACTAAGTGCTTATCAATCAATAGCAAGAACCTAAAGAAATAAGCACAAGCTAGTAAGAACAACTACTAAAGAAGCTAAATAGCAAGCTAACTAGACAAGATATGAGAGAATAAATACAAGATAGGAGGAGATTGCTATACTGATGCCTTGTGATGTATGGATGTCAATAGGAAGAGCCAATCACAATGAATACCAAAGAGTAGCCGGGAGACACGATGACAATCGATTTTTCTCCCGAGGTTCACTTGGTTGCCACCAAGCTAGTCCCCGTTGTGTGAACTACTCAAGTGGTGATTCGGTGGCTAATAGGCAATGACAAGCCTAGCCCACTAACTCGGGCGCCACAAGAATCCACCCAAATGAGAGTAACTCAATGACACGAGCAATCCACTAGAGTTACCCTTTGGCTCTCCACCGAGGTGGGTACAAGCCCTCTCACAATCACCGAAGCCGGCCGCAAACAATCACCAATTGCGCCGAAACTTCTCCACAATCGCCAAGCCATCTAGGTGTTGGCAAACACCAAGAATAACAAGAAATCCCGCAGCGACGACGATGACCAAGTCCCACTAAGATGCAATGCAGTGATCAATGCACTTGGATCACTCAAACTCTCACAAATATGCAACAAGAGTGAAGAGAGTGAGTTGGGGGCTATCTCAAGCAAGCACAAGTATGTCAAATGAATGGGAGGTGCAAGAGAGTGCTCCTTGAGCCGGCCAAAACATATTTATAGCCTTCCACAAAAGACTAGCCGTTTTCCCTTTCATCCTTGCTTTCCTGCGTAGCTCCGGACGTTGTTTCATAGGGGGGTCCAGACCATCGCGTCTGCGTCCGGACCCTCCTCCATTTGAATTTGGCCATTGGCGCCCTTCCTGCTGCTGGCGTGCGGCATCCGGACGCGTGCAACAGTGGCATCCGGACCCGCTTTTCCTTGCGTCCGGATCCAACTCGGAGAGAGTCCAGAGAGCATCCTCTCTCCGGACCCGCGTCCGGTGTCCATGGTCCGGACCAAGCTTTGCGTCCGAATCAACTGAACAGAAGAGTCCAGTGAGCTCCAACCTCCGGACGCTGCGTCCGGAGTCCGCGTCCGGACCACCCGTCCAGAGAAGCTGCTGCTTAGGGTTTGCAACAGGACGCATGTCCATTGGTCCGGTCGACCTCTGCCCTGCGTTCGGACCTTGCGTCCGGACCTTGCGTCTGGAGCCTCTCTGAGTGGCAAACCGAGCCACTTCTTCTCCAAGCTTTCATGTGCTAACACCTTGTGATTCATACCTTTGTTCACATGTGTTAGCTTTTACAATATAGTTCATGGATTATATTTAGTTTTGTTCATGTCACTAGGTTCATTTTATGTGAATGCAATGCAAACCTAGTGGCACATGATAACCTCAATCGACATGAGTTTTCCCTTCTTGATAGTACGGCTATCTATCCTAAATGTGATCACACTCTCTATAGTGTCTTGATCACTAAAACAAAAATGGCCCTATAGATATACCTTTGCCTTGGGTCCATTTTGTTTTTCTCTTTCTTCTTTTCCTTAGTCATGGAGCACTTGATCCATCATGATCTTTCATCTAGCTCCATGTCTCAAGGTGAACCACCCTATCTTGATCATACACTTAGTACAAGGGTTAGTCCATAGGTTTCATCAATTAACCAAAACCAAACAAGGTCTTTCAGAGCCTCAAATTTCACTTGGGAATATTTGGGCTACTCTTCCCAAAATCAAACCCCAAAAAGTAACCTTGCGAGACTAGTAAGATCGTGACCCAATAATAGGTGCATACCTTTGGCGATGACCAAGAGGTACAGCGGATCTACTGAAAGCCGAGAACTCAAACCAAAACTCTGACCACGATGCTCCCAACACCTAGAGAGAACATGCAAGAGCTCACACAATATACTGAGGAGAAGTTATCTCAAAAGTGCCTTATCAAGTTCTCTGTGTGAATACGAATCCAACGCAACAAACGGAACTCAATTTGGAGTCCGGACGAGAGAGAAACGGGAAAATAGTGAGTCTGCACAACTCACCAAATATTTTACTATTCACCGGACGCACCGTAGCAGCGTTCGGTGTTACTATTCATGCGGGTCTGGTGCACGGTAGCATCCGGTGCTAGTGTAGCAGCATCCGGTGCCTCCGAAAAGTGTCTTGATTCATACAAAAATCGACAATCTGATTTGTTTCAACTCCGATTGATCCCAAATTTTGTGGTCAGACTCTTAAGGTAACAAAGATGTTACTCCATGAAGATCATAGCCTTTCATGTCTCATAAATTTTGGAGTCAATCAAAAACCAAGAAGAAAGAAGAAACGACTAGAGACACGAAAAACTCCCAATCTGCTTGCTCACCCCAAACCAATTCAGTTTCTTTAGTGGAAACCATCACAAGGGTTCATAGCAAAAGCTCTAGCAAATAGTTTGCAAAAAGATCAAGCATAGAGGGAGATCCGGTGATGGGAATAGAGAGGAGAATGCAAAAATCGCAAAGAACACGAACACAATCATCTCACAAATCGAATCTTGGAGGACATGAGGAGGTTAAGGCCTCTATTCCTGAACAACTGGTTCAAGTTTACACATATGATTCACCAAATCATTTGCGGACCTCAAGCAAGAAAACTAGAGAGAGGGCGAGAACCCAGAGAGGTGGGAGGAGAAGGTGGAAATGAAAGAGGTAAGGGTCCTAAGCGCCCCCATCATCCCTATTTAACGGTGTGTCTGGACGTTTCCAAAGTACCCCATCATACATGAGCGAATCATCTAGCCATATCTTCTTCATCACCTTTATCGGACGGCCCCGCTTCTTGCCTAGACTTGTCGTTATCTCGACGCAACCTCTAAGATTCCGCCATGTGTCATCCCTGCTTCCTTGGAAGCTTTGCTCGGGTTTTGAGGCTCAAACCTGAAAATCGTCTGTCGGTGGTTTTGAGGCCCAAACCAGCAAACCGCTCGCGAGTAGCCTGCTCCATACGCGTCCCCCGCTCCTTGACACATGTCACCTCGTCCTCGACAACTTGGGCGCCAAGTCTTTCAGATCCTTCCCGCTCGACTTGCTCGACCGCCATCTTGACTTGGCAACACGGTCACCTCCATGAACTCTTCTTGCACTTGTCGATGCCCCAAGTGTCAGCCATCGTGTCTAGTCCTTCGGCCCTCCGGTCCCTCAGTCCAAGTCTCACGTCCTCCCTTCACCTCTCCCGGTCCATCGGCATGGCCCGTCTCTTCATGATCTTCACCTCGCCATTGACTATCTACCTCCACACCTGCGCAACACAAGCCAAGAGACATACCGAACTCTACTTTCCTAGATGGTTAGTTCGAACATGCTCAACCTAAAATGTTTGCATGTTGTCAATTCATTCATCATAAAACTGAATTATATGGGTACTTATCGACCATGTGTTCGCAGATAAAGATTGAATGATTCTAAGTTGTTTCTTAGTAGAAATCGACTAAGATTGGAGAAGGCTAGGAACTAGTTTGCTACTAGTTTGGTGGAGATATCCTCACTTTCACTCTTATTAGGTCCTTATACTACTCTCCATCTGGTCAAGGTATGCATTGTGTTGTTGCCAAGTTGTTGCTAACTGATTGGCTTCCTCCTTCTAGAAGCATATGACACATCTCAGGTCATGAACTAGTGCAGGAGTGGAGAAAATAGTACACACAGTGATATGTACTTGGATGTGTAGAAGAATGGTGTGTGCCAATGTGTTATTTTTTTGTGAAGCTATACTGGTATGAATTTGTAAGCAATAAGCCTCAAAGGTTAATTTTGTATTTTTATGTCAAGGTGTATTAAAATACCGAGTTGATGTAATTAAAAGAAACTTACTGTTTATTTAATTTAACTATGGTTATTATTTGTTGTACAGACGGGTCCTTACATGAGGCCATAGTATACCTATGAATTTTGAAAGGTACTCACAGTAATCGTGAGAATTTGGATCCTACTGCCCCTTCAAAATGGACTAGATATTTGGTCGACTTTTTACAAATTTTAACCACAGGTGTTGAAACCATGCACCGACGTCCAGCATATATAGATGTTTGATCGATACTTGTGCTTTCCAGATGCGCTAGCTGGTGGAACAACAGCCTGTAGTCCCGTGCAGAAGTTGTCATGAATGATGTAAACTGACCACCCACCTGGAAAGACTGCACAAGCAGCAGTACAGCTAGGCGTATGCAACGGGCTCTCATGGCGACCGGGACTTGAAAGAATATGGTGATGTCCCGATCTGGATCCTCTGTGCCTAAGAGCTGGAGGTTGCACTGCAGCAACGTCCCTGATACAAAGGCACCATGCATGTCGTTACATGTCCCTCTCTCTCTCTCTCTCTCTCTCTCTCTCCTCTTAAAATAAACTATAAACGTATTTTTCATATTTGTGCAGAAAAAAAATTATGTTACCAAAAACTGGCCCAATTTAATTGGGGAAAAAATCAGACTAAACTGTTAGAAGTTTCTTTTAAACGAACCGAGCAGATTAGTTGTCCATTATATTAAAAAATAAGAAATTACCGAAACTAATTAAGCATTGACCTTCCCATTTCACTTCTTTTTTGGACCGCAAGAGCGTCAGTCTTTAGCAGCTGAATTTTGACATTGAAGCTGCTGTCATGTGTTGCATACAGAAGAGCAGTTGAATACTTCAATTTTGACTTGCCTAAGCTGCTATCAGCATCGAGCCGCCTTTCTGTCAGTACGTGTTGCACACTGTGCAGATGAGCAGCTGCTAAAGAAACGGAGAGAATCACAGGTTAAAATTCAGCTTCGATCTATAGGTTAGCCGTCTTTGTCTCGTCTGATTTGTTTCAAAGCATAAGATTAGGCGCAGCTGTGCGGTGGAATCAGCAGAGAGCACTTGCAACGACTTGCAATGGTTCGTGTCATATGCATTATTAGTTAACTACATTAGAGCGCGGGTTGCCGGCCGGTTGCGATGGCCACGCGATAGCAAATTCATTTTAGTTCGTTTGATCAGGCATTTAACGTTTGGATGTCGTGGTAACTACTGTTCACTGCTTGGCCCCGCCTGTCAGAAGTTACCACAGACAAATATCTCTTGTACTGCTTCTCTCGAAGCCTCCGCTTGTCGATCCCTCTCACTCCTTCCCTCTCCCGGCCGCCTTAGCTCCTTCCCTCTTCCAGCGTTCGCTGATGCCTCCCTTGCGTGGATTTTGAGGTCGGGCCAGCCAGCCAGCACGGCCGCCTACGGCCGTCGCCGGCCGCATCACCGTGCGGACGGTCGCCGCCAGTGGCCGCCGGCATGGCTGCACCCTGGTGCTGCCTCCTCCCGCCGCTCCGCTTATTCTACTGTGCTCCACGAAACCTTAGGTGCCTCTTCTTGCCTTAGGTACTCGTGATTCCATTTCCTCTCCAATTTAATTGGTTCATACTCTAGGGTTCGCATGTCCAAGATAGTTTGGTGCGTGCAAGATTCGGCCTTGCACGGGTCCACATCAGATCGATTGGGTGGCCTTCAGTGCTCTGAGCCCCCACATACTTGGATGAATAGCAGACAACAACTTAGCATGTACTTGTATTAAATAAGAACAACCGAACGGACACCTAGCGGCATATATTCTTTAAAGTAAACTAGTCAAAATTGAGCTGCCGTAGACACTACCACAATTCTGAAGTGTTTGAGGACCAAAAACCGCTAAAGAAAGAGGTTAAAGCACCAAGAAAATGATCCTTGGCTACAAACCATCAAACAAATTCACTCAAAGATAGAAGACAAGGGAAATTAATGTTTTTGGTGATTTTGACACTTAAGGATGATTTTTTTGGAGACCGGTCGCCAAGGAAAATAGGACCATACTTTTGCTAAAGGGCGGGGAAGCGGGGGAGATGAGCGACGAGTTTTTTGGTTGACCGAATGGCCACGACGGCTAGAGAAGGTTAGGGTTTGGCATTCACAGGCACGGCAGCGTGGGACTTTGTCAATTTCTTGTAGCCAGATGTTGTTTTATTTTTAAAAAAATTGTATAGATATATGTTTTTGGTAACATGAGAAATCTTAGATTTTGATGATATATATCATCAAGTTAAATATGAGACCCAATATTATAAATATGAATATAAAAATAATTTTAGACATCTTACCTTTGTTATAACATTTGTAAGTCGTTAGCTAGTTTCCTTTTTTCGTTTTCTCATGGACTTATTTTCTACAGAGCATGCTCGTGTTAAGTGGCTTGAGACTCTCAATTCCACATGAAAGGAAAACACTGATTCACAAAACAACGGAATTAAAACACCTACCAGTTGCTCTGGTTTTCACGTATGCCCCATGACAGAAGCAAAGTTGGAGACCTTTAGTACTTATTATGCGCTTAGCTGGTGATTCTCCTTGCGGTCGCCGAGCTCTCGCTGATTTAGGCTCTCGTAGCTCGCAATCTCCATCGAATCATTACTGCCTCAAAAGGGCATCTCAACATAAAAAGAAGATAGTGTTACTACAAGAGGACACGTGATACATATATATGTACTATTAGCCTATTAGGGACCTGTGATTGAAACTACATATTCATTAGTGCCACTATATATTTATAAGGGATAAAGAAGGACTCTTTATAATTATGTCTACTACCATCCTATACGGCCGGTTGTGATGGCCACGAGGCAAATTCATTTTAGTTCGTTTGATCAGGCATTTAGGCTGTGTTTGGATGTAGATATTCAGCACCAGGTATTGGAATTGGTATTGGCTGGCACTGAATGCAGCTATTTGGATGGTTTAGAATTCGGAATTGGAAATCGAGCTCAATGCCAACCGGTATCCGCAACACTTTCTTGCCCCTTCCCTCAATACGGAGCCTTACCCCTTTGTATTACAAGGAATCAAGTCTCATGAGAAAAAGGAACTGCTTCGTCTCCCGTCTCCGACACCGGCGGCTCCTCCATCTCCATCGATCTGTCGCCGCCGGTTCCTCCTCCTCCGGTGGCACCTCCTCTCTACCATGGCTACCGCAAGGGGGACCAGATCCACCCCGCCATGGACATCGCTGGACTCCTCCCCGCCATGGCTGACCTCCGCACGGGCTCCTCCCCGCCATTGCCGACCAACAAATGAGCTCCTCCCCGCCATGGCCGACCTCCGCGCGAGCTCCTCCTCGCCTTGGCAGGCCTCCTCCGCACGAGCTCCTCCTCGCCTTGGCAGGCCTCCTCCGCACGAGCTCCTCCTCGCCTTGGCAGGCCTCCTCCGCATGAGCTCGTCCCCACCATGGCCATCTCCAAGGGGGCCAGATCCACCTCGAAGCAGGGGCTCTCTTGCATCTCTCCCTCCCTCCCGCACCTCTTGCCGTTCTCCAGCACGGAGGCTTGGACCAAGGGCAGGAGCGCACCGAGGGGGACTCGAGGTGAGGGCCCGGCGCTATGGAGGATGGGATGGAGGGCGGCGAGCTCTGTTGTGGCTCGCTCGAGCTCTGCCATGGCCGACGCGGAGGAGGTCGACCGCCGGCAGCAGCCCCTCTTCTTCCTCGTTGCCGGTGGCGCCCCTTCTTCCTCACAGAAACGGTGCTCCGTCCCCTGCCTGGCACGCCGCTGCTCCCTCCTCTTTCAATTCCATGGTTGCGTGCATCCAAACAGAAAATCAAATTGGATGCTATAGAGGATTTCAAAAGTCAATGCACTATCCACCCAAACAATAGAATTGAATTGCAGCCGAATGCAATGTCATGGCGGATTTGGTATTGGAACCAATTCAATGCCAAGCCCTTCAATATCGACATCCAAACACAGCCTTAACGTTTGGATGTCGTGGTAAATACTGTTCACTGCTTGGCCCCGCCTGTCAGAAGTTACCACAGACAAACATCTCTTGTACTGCTTCTCTCGAAGCCTCCACTTGTCGATCCCTCTCGCTCCTTCCCTCTCCCGGCCGCCCTAGCTCCTTCCCTCTTAGTGCCACTATAGAGGACACGTGATACATATATATGTAGTATTAGCCTATTAGGGACATGTGATTGAAACTACATATTCATTAGTGCCACTATATATTTATAAGGGATAAAGAAGGACTCTTTATAATTATGTCTACTACCATCCTATACGGCCGGTTGCAATGGCCACGATAGCAAATTCATTTTAGTTCGTTTGATCAGGCATTTAACGTTTGGATGTCGTGGTAACTACTATTCACTGCTTGGCCCCGCCTGTCAGAAGTTACCACGGACAAACATCTCTTCTACTGCTTCTCTCGAATCCTCCACTTGTCGATCCATCTCGCTCCTTCCCTCTCCCGGCCACCCTAGCTCCTTTCCTCTTAGTGCCACTATAGAGGACACGTGATACATATATATGTAGTATTAGCCTATTAGGGACATGTGATTGAAACTACATATTCATTAGTGCCACTATATATTTATAAGGGATAAACAAGGACTACTCTTTATAATTATGTCTACTACCACCCTATATTGTCGCATAACACAACCAAACATTTCTGTAAAGAACTGTGTGGAAAACTAATAACGTGTGTTAACTACCAAGTGGATATAAACACATTTCGGTTAACAAAGAACCTGATACAAATAAATTCATTATATAATGCACTCTAATATAACTTGAACAAAGTACATGTGGCTCCACAAAACATCTCAAGGGAGCATGTACTAATTAAGTACTTTGTGGAACTATATAGGGCTACTTGTTGATGGCAGCAATGTAATGTATCACATGTGTTTAAGTGAGCCAAAATAGTTGTCAAAATGTACAATTAGTGGCATGTACTCTCACTAGTCTAGAGGAATATATATTAAAAAAAGAGAATAACACTTGATTTGACATGCAGTTTAAAAGCTAATACTAAGAAAAGATGCAATTTTTTCTTGGAGGTTTCGCGACAACACTCAAGAAAAGTGTAATTTCCTTGGGTGTTTCTATAACCATTCAAGGAAATGGAAATTTTCTAGGCAGATTATAATAACACTCAAGCAAATGGTAAATTTTCTTGGCGGAAAAGAATAACACTTAAGAAAATATGTCATTTCCTTGGGGGTGACTACAAACCACAAGGAAACACCATATTCCTTGGTGGTTTACTTTGGCCTCCAAGGAATATATCTTTCCTTCAGTGTCTAGTGGCACCGCCAAGGAAACTGCTCTTTTCCTTGGTGGTTTGATTTTGGCCCTGAAGAAAATTTTTGGCCCTCAAGGAAATTCCAGTTTCTTGTACTGTGATGAAGTACATCACAGACACCTCACAGATGTGCCGTGTTTATATAGTATGTAGTTTTCTTTATATTCTCTTTCTTCCATATTATGTTACCCGGTCCTCATGTGTGACTAGAAGTGTTGGTACGACAGGTGATGTAGGGCCACTATTATACAATACTACACAGGTACAGAGAATCCAACATAGGGGAGGCGAGCTTAGAATTAGAGGGCTAGAACCTATATAAGAGCATCTCCTAGAGTTTGTTATATTTCACTTGGCACATCTCGTATTTTGCCAACTCTCAAAACAATATGTCAAATAAAAAAAATTATAAAATTGTCTCTCCAATAGTTTGTTATTTTTGACTTGACAAAATAATAAAAAAGAAGGTATAGAAGACTTTTTTTTTTCTTGAGAGAAGTGGCGGCTGCGGAACATGTGTTGAATGTCCTGTACTGCTAGCTTTCCAAAAAATTAAAAGATTTAACTTCATAGTAAAAGCAAGCCACCTTGAGTTTAACTATAGAGAATTGTATTCATATATATGAGTCCAAATAGACATACTATAAAAATATATTTATATTAGTATTTCAAAATAAATTTGGTTCATTAAACATTATAAAGTTATACTCCTTTTTTTTGAGATTATAAAGTTATACTCCTACTACGGTAAAATCGTTTCTGTCGTACCTACGCCTACTACAGTAGGTGCAGCTGTCAAAGTGTGTGGAGGGGATAAGCTAAGCAGATCCAATGACGGGACGCCGCAACCGAAACTGAACCACGTCGCCCCGCCTGCTCTGCTCACATAATTTCGTTTCCCTTAAAACAGAAGAGCAGTTGACACTGCAGAGTGCCGACACATGCACAATGAAGCGCATATATATAGTGGCATTCCTGAGATACGGCAGAATCGCATGCCGAGTCATACAGCTCCATTATTTTTTTTATAATAAAAAGAAAGAAAGGGCATACTACTACCAAGCAACTTTCTCTCACTTTAGAGCTCCATCACTCTTTTAAGCCGACCCATATGCATCCCCATCTCCCCAACCCCCCAAATGATACAAACAGCACCCACCATTCATCAGCAGAGCAGCATCTGTGCGTCTCTTCCCCGAGAGGCAACCTACCATATACTGTGCTACTGAAATGGTGCTGCTGCTCTCCGGCGGCCTGATGACCGTGCCGTGCCTCGCAGCCGCGGTGGTGGTGGCCGCGCTGGCGATCACTGCCCCGCGCGGCGCCGACGCATACAAGAACTACACCGTCGGCGACGACAAGGGCTGGTACGACGGCCTCACCCTGCCGGGGGTGGACTACCAGGCGTGGGCCGACGGCAAAAACTTCAGCCTCGGGGATTTCCTCAGTGAGTAGCTAGAGACAAGTACACTACTGCTTGCACTTGTATTATATATGCTAATATATCTTGATTTGTTTCAAGTGATCAAGTAGGTAGGTAATCATTGTTTACTATTATCATCAACTGTCTGTCATTTGGGTTATTGACCTGCTGGTCAGGTGTTTTTTCTTACCATGCCAGACACAACGTATTACTACTAACTAAAAACGAGTAATTCTAATAGGTAGCTTAGCATCGCAGCTATAGATGAAGATGACCCAAGCACGCAATGACCCATGGCCTTTTCAGGCCCAGTTTTGCTTTACCAATGCATGAGCATCCGGATGGGAATCTGCTTCCTTTCTCCATTTCATGATGCACATGGCCGGCCTCCATTTTCAGGTGGTCGATTGTCAATCACCATCAAAATTAGTAGTATGCTCATTTTCGGCACTATTGGCATCCAAGATTTTTCAGCTTTCAACTTTGCTGTGCATGTGCCTGTGCGTGCTGCTACTTTTTAGTATTTGCTGTCGTTACACGTCACAAGAACATGGCCAAACTGTAAGGCATATATCAGTATGCTTTTGTTGGGATCTGGATACGAACTACACCGGCACTCTGCTTACCTGCTCTATCGGCTGGATAACGCAACTAACATGACTGTCACTCTGTATAGCCAGCCCACTCAGATACGAAATATGTTTATGTTAGTATATAATAGCTCAGTGACAAGAACGTCACAGCAGCAGCTCTTAAACTCATCTACCTGAGAACCTGATCGAGTACCTGACCAACTGGTGGTTGGAATCGCCACATCACAGCCCCTGCATTCCATCCAACTTGGAGTACTACATGATTGCCGATTGCTCCGTCTCCATGATCATGCATGAGACAGTCCTGAGTCCTGACTAACCAATAACGCACCTTCATTCACTGCAGTCTTCAACACGGACAAGAACCACTCGGTGGTGCAGACGCAGAACGGGACGCTGTACAAGAGCTGCGACTACAACGACTCGGGCCCCGACGACACCGTCGAGTGGTCTGCCGCCGCGCCGGAGTTCAGCAAGGACGCCGTCACCGTCGCCGTGCCGCTCCTCAAGGAGGGCCGCGCCTACTTCTTCTCGGGCAACTACGACGGCGAGCAGTGCGAGAGCGGCCAGCGCTTCGCCATCGACGTGGCCCACGGCCAGGGCCTGCCGCCTGACCTCAGGCCGCCCGTCGCCGACGCGCCGGCGCCCTCGTCCTCCGCAGGGCCCGCCGACGGTGCGGCCGCGCTCGACTTCAGCCACCCCAAAAACGTCACCACGCCCAGCTCCACGGACGACGACGACGACGCCACCTCCGGCTCCTCCACTGCTCGGACTCTTGCCAGGTCCGCTCTGCCCGTGACCGTGACCGTGACGCTGCTCATCACATTGCTCTTCGCAATGTAGGTGGATAAATTAATTTATGAGTTTAATTTACTGCTGCACTAGTCAAATACAGTACTATATATATAGATGAAATATGTTTAGTTGTTAGTGAAATGCTTTCACTTGTATATTCTGGCTATTTATTTGATTTGTACCGTGTTTTGCAATAATAATGGATTATTCAGTTTCTTTTGAAAGAGGGGATAAGCAATATCTCAATTTTCCATGACCCTATGGTGTTCCTTTTTTCATGGCAGGAGTAACCCATGACTACATTGTATTGTGGAATGACTTGTATGCAGATTTTTTCCTATGCCTAAATATTAGCACCTAGCGACATTTCAATGGGTAAACCCCACAAAAAAAAGAATATGTCATCCATAGATCCTTATATGAATGAACTACAATTACCCTAAACGAAGAATAAGAAGTGGGCAGAGACCCGAAACGATTCAAATCGGACAGACAACATCACGAGTTGGCAAGATCAAACGGTTAATCAACAAGATTTGGGATTAGTTTATATCTCTCACTCTATAAATGTAAGAGTTTATATCTAAATTTTGGAAAGTTGTGGAATGTCCAATTCCAAGATAAGTAATTTATTCAATAAATTAGATTTCAACTCCTCCAAAATAAAAAGGATCCAAAAGAGGTCTAAGAGAAAGTTTTTGGAATTAAAAAAAACCATCAATGGATGAGTTCAAACGCAGTCCACAAAAGTTTGCTCTATCCAAAGGTTGAACATTTCGGTCCCTTATTATCCGCACCCCCTCTCCCACTCCCATTTTGGAAGTTCTTTGAAAAATAAAAAAATCAAAGATTCAATTGACTCGCTTATTTCAATTTGAAAATACAAATCTAGCACATATACTGAGATTAAAAATAAAAAAGTCACACGTGAGAAAGAAAAAGAAACTCGAGAATATTTCTTATTCGCGAACCTTTTTTTTTAGAAGATTCGAGCCTGGCTTACATGGAAGGCTGTGCGAATTGAGATGGGCCTTTGCGGAACGTAATACTTGGTCCAGTTGTCCATGTAAGCTGAGCCGAAGAAGCAAGCCACCCAGTTCGACCTCAAAACGTTAATCCGTTTTCTCGGCCCAAGATCAGCAGCCACTTTGCCAACGAACGAACGAACAAGGCGCACCAAACCTTAAAACCGACGGAAAAGAGAAGACCCACATCTCACCGTTCACTCTCTCTCTCTTCCCCCTCCCCCTCCGCTCCCATCCCTCCCAGATCCCGATCCGCCGCCGCCTGCGGCAGATCCAGCCACCACCTCCTCCCGCCGCAGATCCGCCGCGGCCGCCATGGAGAAGCCATGCTCTCTCCTGGTCCACTTCGACAAGGGCTCGGCCGCGATGGCGAACGAGATCAAGGCGGATCTGGAGGGCAGCGATGGCCCCGCCAAGGCCGACGCCATGCGCCGCGCCATCTCGCTCCTCCTCAACGGCGAGACCCTCCCGCAGCTCTTCATCACCATCGTCCGCTACGTGCTCCCCTCCGAGGACCACACCGTGCAGAAGCTCCTCCTCCTCTACCTCGAGATCATAGACCGCCGGGATCCGGCCGGCCGCGCCCTGCCGGAGATGATCCTCATCTGCCAGAACCTCCGCAACAACCTCCAGAGCCCCAACGAGTACATCCGGGGCGTCACGCTGCGCTTCCTCTGCAGGCTCTCCGAGCCCGAGGTGCTCGAGCCGCTCGTCCCCTCCGTGCTCGCGAACCTCGAGCACAGGCACCACTTCATCAGGAGACACGCCGTCTCCGCGGTTTCCGCGATCTACCGCCTCCCGCACGGTGACCAGCTCATCCCCGACGCGCCGGAGCTCGTCGAGCGGTTCCTCGCATCTGAGCAGGACGCGTCCGCGCGGAGGAACGCGTTCCTCATGCTCTGTGCCTGCGCACAGGACCGAGCCGTTTCCTACCTGCTCTCCAACGCCGACAAAGTCACTGAGTGGCCCGATCTGCTGCAGATGGCCGTTGTGGATCTCATCCGCAAGGTCTGCCGGTCCCAGAACCGCGCCAACAAGGGTAGGTATATCACCATCATTACCTCGCTGCTCTCCACGCCCAGCACTGCGGTTGTTTATGAATGTGCTGGTGCCTTGGTGTCACTCTCTTCGGCGCCCACGGCTGTGCGAGCCGCTGCCAACACCTACTGCCAGTTGCTCTCGTCGCAGAGTGACAACAATGTGAAGCTCATTCTACTGGATCGCCTTAATGAGCTGCGCACCTTGCACCAGGATGTCATGGTGGGGGTGGTGATGGACGTGCTTCGTGCACTGGCCAGCCCCAACGTAGATGTCAAGAGAAAGGTTCTTGATTTAGTGCTTGATCTGCTCACCCCTCGTAATGTTGAGGAGGTGGTGCTTTATCTCAAGAAGGAGGTGGTCAAGACACAGGCCGGAGACCTCGAGAAGGGTGGCGAGTACCGCCAGATGCTGGTGCAGGCCATCCATGCCTGCGCAGTTGAGTACCCAGAGGTGGCTGGGTCTGTAGTGCACCTCCTCATGGACTTTCTTGGTGACACCAATGTTGCTGCATCTGTTGATGTTGTGCTGTTTGTACGCGAGATCATTGAGACCAATCCGAAGCTTCGAGTTTCCATGATCCAGAGGCTGATTGATACATTTTATCAGATTCGGGCATCCCGGGTCTGCGCCTGTGCTCTCTGGATCCTTGGGGAGTACTCCCTCTCTCTATCAGAGGTTGAAAGCGCCATTGCTACCATTAAACAATGTCTTGGGGATCTACCATTCTACACTGTCTCTGATGCAGGCGAGGCAAATGATTCCGCAAAGCCAGCCCAGGCAGTGGTGAACTCTGTCACTGTATCTTCTAGGCGCCCTGTTGTTCTTGCAGATGGCACTTATGCCACGCAGAGCGCTGCTACCGAGACCATTTCTACTCCATCAGTTGCTCCTGGGTCATTAGCATCAACTCTAAACCTCAGATCACTCATTCTATCAGGTGATTTCTTCCTGGCTGCTGTTGTTGCATGTACCCTGACCAAGCTTGTGCTGAGGCTGGAAGAAGTGCAGCCATCTAAGGTTGAATCAAACAAGGCTTGCACCGGAGCATTGCTGATCATGACATCCATTCTGCAGTTGGGCCAGTCTTCTTACCTTCCCCACCCGATTGATAATGATTCATATGATAGGATTGTGCTGTGTGTGAGATTGCTTTGCAATACTGGTGATGATGTCAGGAAGATTTGGTTGCAGTCATGCAGACAGAGCTTTGCAAAAATGCTTGCAGAGAAGCAGTTCAGGGAGACAGAGGAGATGAAGGCAAAGGCACAGATCTCTCATGCCCAGCCAGATGATCTTATTGACTTTTACCACCTGAAGAGCAGGAAGGTAAGAAAAATAGCTCTCTTGTTGCATTTTCACTTATAGAAATGCCAATATTTTCTTTGTTGAACCAATATTAGTTTAGATAATATCGTCTCATCTCATTAGTGCTTTAAAATGTTGATTGGCTTAGTGCTGGTGCCAATTTGTTGATGTAGTCAGAAGTAAATTCTTATTATCTAGAAGAATGTAAAATGCTAGTCTATGCTGCATCCAAGAGTGATGAACTCTTTTTCTTCACTTTGCAAGTAAAAAAAAGAGATTAGAATGGGATATGACACTAGAGTATTGCATCCGCCATCTGCAGTTTGTGTTTCTACATTGTCTATTTGTCTTACAACCTATTTTAAGTTCTTAACATTTCTATGTGGCAGTCTTTAAGCAACAATTTGTCAAAGCCGACACACATTTATCCCTCTTTGCTTGATTGTCATCTCATGCAATAAATTGTTCTGTAAACAGTCGTGAGCAAGCCTTTTTCATGCTTTTGTGATATTATGGTGTGCAATGTTTGCACGGTCAACATATGTATGCTCGAACTTCCTGCTGTAATTCCATTGAATTCATGTTAAACTTCTGCTCCATACTCAAGTCATGTTGATCCTTCAAGAGGTAATAAGCTAGTAAACTTTTGTCCAGAAGGAAAATCACGTCTTCTTTGCTAGAGATAAAGCCAAATAATTTTTGGAACAGTTGTGCTAGTATGATAGATAAATTTCATGTTAAGGTTGACCACAAGTTGTTCATGTGTGGTGTGACTAAGGTCTGCTCTTAATGTTTAATATGGCGATGCATGTCATAAGTCTGGTGTTGGGTATTGTCTTGGTTGATACCTTGCCACTTTTAGTGTGGCCTTCACATTTGCACCTTCAGTTATTAAAGCATGCTATTTTGTTGTCATAGGGCATGAGCCAGCTTGAGTTGGAAGATGAGGTGCATGATGATTTGAAGGCTGCAACTGGTGGGTTTACTAAGGATGCAGATGATGCAAACAAGCTCAACCGCATTCTTCAGTTGACTGGTTTCAGTGATCCTGTGTATGCTGAAGCATTTGTGACAGTTCACCATTATGACATTGTACTTGATGTTACTGTCATTAACCGTACAAAGGAGACACTTCAGAACTTGTGCTTGGAATTGGCTACAATGGGAGACCTCAAACTTGTTGATCGCCCTCAGAACTACACCTTGGCTCCTGAGTCTAGTAAACAGATCCGTGCTAATATCAAGGTTTCATCAACAGAGACTGGAGTTATATTTGGCAACATAGTTTATGAGACTTCAAATGTGATGGAACGATCAGTGGTTGTCCTAAATGATATTCACATCGACATCATGGATTACATCTCACCTGCTACCTGTGCTGATGTTACTTTCCGGAACATGTGGGCAGAATTTGAATGGGAAAATAAGGTAACAATCTTTTCTGTACATTACAATTGTGAAATCGTTGATTTGGCAAGACACTGAGATGTTATATGTTCTTAAAATGTAATCTCCTAACAGCGGCCTTCTATAAAACTATTGATGGGATATAACAAAAGCTACTTCATTTAATGGTCTTTTAGAGAACATGAAAATTTCATGAACGCAAATACTCAACATATGTATAGGGCTCTTGGAGAACATGTCAGCAATTGTGGATATAATGCTAAAATTCTTTCAGTGTTAGATTTCTCTAGTCATTTTCATGCAAAACTGAGTCTGACACAACATTAGTTTATTTTGTGCAAATTGATGAGAAAAAAAATGTTTTAGTTTGAAACCTTTTCTGTTTTTACCAAAATTTTCCTAGGAAGATATCCCTGTGACACATAGGATGCGTGCTCCATAGTTTTGTGCACCCTGTTGTAATTGATTTATTCAGTTGCTTTGTGTATTGTTAGTGACCTGCCCAATTCATTGTTTTTTTTCTGCCATGCTCCTTTATGTTATGTCTGGGAAAACCCTCTTTGTGATTGGTTTGACTTCTTTTGCTAAGATTTATTGTTTTCCGTTTATCAGGTTGCAGTGAATACTGTGATTCAGGATGAGAAGGAATTCTTGAATCACATTATCAAGTCAACAAACATGAAGTGTCTGACACCACCGTAAGTCGTTCAGAAAAAACTGGTCGTTCATGTTGACCTGTGGATGATTTATTTCTACTTCATTATATCTTTAATTCTATCTATATTATCTTAGGCATGTAGAACTGTTTCATTTTTAAGCCCATAGTCATGAATATGACTAGTTAATAACTCATGCCTGGTCCATATGAAAATATTCAGAGGTTAGATTCTTCAATTACTGTGCTGAAATTGGCAGGCTAATCTATTATCAATCTAACTTCTAGCTCAATGCCAACTTTTTTTGTTTGTAGACTAAGTACAAATAAAATCATCTGACCTTGGAGAAATGTAACTTCCCAAACAAACCTTTTAGCAACTGGTCAACTATCGCTCCCATGCAAGGATAGTTTTATTTGTCCAAAATAGCAAGAGATGGACTTATGTTTTTGTACAATTATATGATGAATTAATTTAGTTAGCTGAAATTTGTAGAAGTTTTGCCTTTTAGCTTTGAGCAGATGTGTTTGACATGGTGGATTGGGTGAATTTCTGCCAAAATATTTGCATGTTCTTTGAACTTCTAACCCTTTGTTTGACATCAGGTCTGCACTAGATGGAGAATGTGGTTTCCTTGCTGCTAATCTTTATGCAAAGAGTGTGTTTGGCGAGGATGCTTTGGTGAACATCAGCATTGAGAAGCAACATGATGACAAGCTCAGTGGTTACATCAGAATAAGGAGCAAGACCCAGGGAATTGCACTCAGCTTAGGGGACAAGATTACCCTCAAGCAGAAGGGTGGCAGTTAACTGTGACAAGTGCTGCAGTTGTATCATCATTTTTCTCTTTTAGGAAATCCACGTGCCAGAGATACCAGTGCCGTGGCATTGAGCTGAGTATAAATGCTTTTTGTACAAAAGGATCAAAGAAAGAGATAAGAGGACAGTTATGAGGAAGTCACGGTGTTAGATCCCTGAGCATGAAGTTCTCAGTCGAAGATCCATGTTGCTGTAGTAACGATACTGTTCCAACTTCCTTTCCTGATAAAATGACAATGTAGAAATAGTTGTGAAGTTTATGTTGATTTCTCGACAGGTAGATGAATTGTGATCTTGTACTATTATGAATCCCTCTTGTTTTGATGGTATATTTTGCTTATATTTTAATTTTGTGGTCTTGAAACAAGCTCGGAGGCGGTGTTGTCACATTATTTTTATAGAGATCAATTTGAGCTCATGTTCTGTTACATATAGATTTTTTCTGTGTCAGCAGTCGTGTTAGGTTGCTTTGTGTTGTTTAGGGTTGATTGGATGGGCTAAGGCTAATTGTTAACTGGAGCTAAAATTTGGTTGACTGACTGTTATGTATTGCATGTTTAAATCTTATAAAGAACTATATTCTTCATGATTAACTTATAAAGAGCAATTGTTGAAAAAGTTGTTCGAAAATTATCTAGACTTTATATGTGGAAAACATAAGTTTTATTTGTTCAACATGTATTGTTATATAGGTAAAAAATTTCATCGAAGACTTGAATCTTTCACACTAGTCTTTAAGCTAATAAAACTAGGATTATTAAGAGTTAATATAAAAACTTAAAGCACCACCACTGGTACTGCTAATAGTTTTGAATAGTTAGCGACATGGAGTCTAAATCTGAAAACACATGATTTAAGTTCTTCAAGAGAAAATTTGAATGCTTTCATATCTATAGATTATTACATGCTTTTCTCTATGATAAACACTTAGGCAATAATAGATTAAGTAGAATTTGCAATTTGGGATCATGTTAGAGCAAGAGGAATTTTCAGTAGACCACCCACATACAAATGCATTCTAATGATACTTGTGCAGAGAGTTTTGACCATACGTCAGAACCCTTCCAACTCCAGTTCCAACCAATCCGAATCACTAAATACCTTCTTCATACTACAGAACTTCACATGCCAATCATTTTCAACAATCCGCCGAAACATAAAGCCCTCACTAGATTCTTGGTATAAGGAAATGCTTCTTTGTAGATATGGCACTGGAATAGCTTCAGATACTCAGTTTCAAATTATAATAATTCGTTTGACTTTTTTTTTATCTTATAAGCTTGACCACCCATAATTCAAAAATTTGTGCAAAATATTACTTTTTTTTTTACTATGGCTTGCTTTATTAATAAAAGTTCTTCAAAAATAACATAAATTTGACTATGTTTGCATAAATTTTTTAAATAAGACAAGTGGTCAAACTTAGATGTTAAAAAAAGTCAAATGAATTATAATTTTCTCTATAATTTTGATTAAACTTGAGATGCTTTCATTCTCTAAAATTTTTAGAATGATATATAATTTAGAATTGAGATAGTATCTTTTAAAAGGTTGAACCAAAGTTTAAAACAAGGAAAATACATTGGATGCATGTATCTTAAAAAGACTAATACCCACTCCCACTGAGGCGGAAAACAACCCCACTCCCATGTTCCAAGTTTGTGAATGTTTTTTGCTTTTTTTCACTAAGCCAAAGCACCATGAACCCATTAACATTGAAAATCGCACAAGGATCAGTTTCTTCCTATGCACAAAACAGCCCATTTTAGTCCTCAAATTCAACTTTTAGGTCAATTTCCTCATACAACTATAATGATGATCGTTTGAGTCTTCAAACGTTGCATTTTGGGCTTCATTTCATCCATAAACTAGGAAAGAACATTTCGGCTTTAAAACTCATTTTTAACTCAACTTTGTCTATCCAAAAAAAAAACTTAATATTTTAGACACAATTTCATTCTTTTTTTGGGGGGGGGGGGGGGGGGGGGGGGGGGGTAGACACAATTTCATTCTTGAATTATCAAAATGCATTTTGGCTCAACTTCGTCCTTTGTCCAGCATCACCTGTGATTTGAGATGGACAATCATTGTTAGGTACTATTGTCCTAGCGTCATCCTAGTTACCGAATCAGATTCCGCACTTTCAACATCTATATTCAATTTTTTTTTGCAAGGATTACACAAGTAAGATGAATATAAATATAGATTTAAATATTCTTAAATATGAATTATTCTAAGCCTAAGAACAAAAGGTATCATTTTATACACAAATGGTCATTAGTTGAGCCTAACTCTAGAAGTACCTAAGGAAAAATTATAAATATGTTATTGTTTCAATATATCCATGTATTATTAAGGAATAAATAGGGTTCAAAGCAACTATAATTGTTTCGACAAAATTCTTCAGTACCATTATAAATAACAGCTTGGGAATTATTAATGGTCACTGAAGATTCTTTGAATGAATATTGTTTTTTCTATCTCTGGTGGTGTTGGAGCTGACCAGGTGCAACAATGTAGTGTTCCACATGGACGATAGACAAAGATGAGTTGCAAATAAAAGTTTAAAGATTGAAATACACTTTTGATAGTTTATGGATGAAATTGAGCCCAAAATACGAAGTTTGAGGACTGAAGCGGTCATATTCATAGTTCCGGTACGAAATTGAGCCTAAAATTAAAGTTTGTGGACTAAAAGGGTTGTTTTGAAAGTTTAAGATTGAAACTGAGCCCTGGCTTTGAGATCAAAACTCTATTCTGCCGTCTAAAAGCACATGATTTAAGTTCTTCGAGAGAAACTCTGAGTGCTCTAATATCTATCTATTATTACATATTTTTAGCATCTATGGTTAACACTTAAACAATAATAATAGACTGAAGTAGACTTTGCAATTTGGGATCATTGTGTGTAGTGTGTTAGAGCATGGTTTTGTAAATGAGCTTTGCATTCTTGTTTTTACAAAAAAGTCTAAAAAACTCCTATCCAACGGTTTGACAAATAGACTTTGCATTTTTGTTAACTTGATAATTTACTGAGAAGGATTGGCATATATGCCTAGCGGATCGCGCTTGACATTTTCCGCTCTCGACACGCGCATTTTCTCTCGCCGCCGCAATTTCCACAATTTTGGTAATTGTCAAGTCAATTTTATTAATTGTCAAGTCAATTTTGTCAAATCGTTGGAGATTGACTCTTTTTATCTTTGACATATTTATTTGAGACTTGGCAAACTCTCAATTTTATCAATTAAAACATACAAAACTATTTGAGATGCTCTTAAGAGACCCAAACGAGACTTTAGTTGACCACCCACAAAACAAATGTATTATTCTAAATGTACCTGTGTAGAGAGTTCTGACCCATACGTCAGACCCCTTCCAAGTCCATGACCATCAAAAGCTTTCAATCAATCAGAATTCCCAACTACCTTCTTCATGCTACATACCCTTCACATACCATGCATTCTCTCAAGCAATCCGGCAAACACATACAGCCCTTGCTAGATTTTTCATACAAGGAAAATAATGCTTCCTCCATTGCTATGGCACCGGAATAGCTTCAAAGATAGGAAAATGAGCTAGTCGCAAAAAAAAAAAAGAGCTTATACGTACCCAACCACAATATCAGTACTACCACCATGGTTTCTGAATGCACCTAATTGACCATGGGGCTTTCTGTACAAACTGTAACAATACCTAGCAGTAATCTCTCGAACCATGGTACGGTGAAGGATGCACCTAATTTTGGTGTGCTTCCTTAGGACATGGTTTATTTCAGTTTGGGTCAGTAAAAGTGACAGTCTGACAGATGATAACCCAAAACGAAGAAAGATTTCTTAAGGCTGACGATGAGACCCATAGAATAGAATTTCTTTCCTAGGGCCTAGGCACAGTGATGATCATACGATTGATTGCCTGCTGACGACTGACACCGTGCGTTTATTCAAAGGAAGCAGGCGACATGCTGGGCAGTCGCCAAAATATAAGGGAGAGAAAAGGGCAGCCGGATTATTGAAAGCGGAAAGAAATAAGATTGCCGCAAGCTCCTGATTAGAATACATCACCCCTTCCCGGAATTTGAGCCACATTTCTTGGCCTGCAGACAAACCCTTGAATCATCCCTTGCCAGTGCCACCATTCTCGCTTCAAAGCCCGGCAAATGTGCGTGCGCCTGCAAGAGAATGTAACGCCTTCCGGATAAAGTTAACTAGACGAATTTGACTACTGCATTCCGGCGGAAATTCCTCTAGATTCTTACACGTATACTGTCGTACACATCAGATGGCAGCAGAGCTTGCCCAAGCAGCAAGTTGCGTACAGTATGTAGCTCGCAAGAGGTGGTGCATACTATACTTCACTTATGAGCAGCTTTTGTGTCAGTAAATTATACTTATTGTTGTTGCTACAATATATATGGATCTTTCATAATAGAATCTGGAATGAGAGAGAGGAAGAAGAAAGAGAGAGTAATATTTGTTTAGTCCTTAACAATATGAGTATCTATTGCTATGGATTGCTATATAAATCACTTCTACAATATTTTAGCTAGTCTGTAGTGAATATTTTAATAGCTATGGATTGGTTTATGGTAATATTGTGGTTGCTTAGATTCATCGTTCGATCCCTGGTCAGAGCCCTCTGCAATCATTTGGTGCATGAATTGCAATGCAAAGGGACGATCGTGGTCAAAATCTCTGTTTCTTTGGGCCGGAAACGAGGCCACTCCTCATCATTCTGCTGCTACACCTGACCTATATATATAGAGGAATCAGGCATGCTAATGCCAATCAACAGTCATCCATCAACCCCATAATAATTCCAGTTCCATCTCCAAGCCAACAAAGCGGTGCCGGACGGTGGACATGGAAGACCTCGCGGCCTCGATGATGCATTACCGGCACAGCGCGCCGCTCTACCTGCTCTACGACGCCGCCAACCACGGGCTGGCGGCTCCACCGCTGCCACTCCTCGGCAACAACGACGACGGCGGCTTCGAGTTCGTCACGACGACGACAACAACCCTTAACAACGGCGGCGGGGCGGCACTGCGGGCGTGCGCCAGCGACGTGTCAGCGGCGGCCTTCGCGGACGAGCTGTTCCGCGCCGGCGCGCTGCTCCCGCTAAGGCTACCCCCGCGGCTGCAGGGGCCCGCCTACTCCGCGGGGGCCTCAGCCGCGACGTCGCCCACGTCGTCGTCGTCCGTGTCCACCAGCTGCAGGAAGCACAGGGGGTTCGACCCGTTCGCGGCGGCGCTCGAGAAGGTGCGCAGGGACGGCCGCGCGCCAGTAACAACAGTGAGACGCGCGAGGTCGCTCTCTCCGCTGCGTGGCACCGCCGCCGCCGATGCCGCGGTCACCGCACAAACGAACAGCAGCGGCGGCGACTCGAGGCGGGCGAGGAAGCGCCGCGGTGGTGTCAGGCACCTGCTGTGTAGGTTCCTGATGGCGAGCGCCGCCGTGGCGCCGAAAGCCCTGTGGCCGCGTAGCAGGAAAGACGGCGTGTCTTACCGTCCAGGTCTGCTCGTCTGCCTCGGATATGGCGTTGCCGTGTGAGTCACGTACATGAGTCCGTCTCCGTCATGCTTCTGCTCTACGTACACATGTTATTACTACTGCTACTACTACAGTACACGTGTCAATGGCCTGATGGTATTAGGCTGTGAAAAATATTCCTGCAGATCATATTCATAAAAATGTAATGTACTGTATTGGAATGCTTTGAATTCGATGTCATACTCTCCATTTCGTAGCTAGTTAGCTACAGTTGGCAACAACTTCTGGCCAGTACACGGTGTCAATGAGTACTACGCTACTATATAAGCCATGTTCCGCTTGGCTTATTATTAGCCGGCTTATCAGTAAACAGTGTTTTCGTCTCACAGAAAAACAGCCAAAACAACATCAGCCGCGGCTTATCAGCCAAAAACAGCGAAGCGAACATGCCGACTATTTGGATATAAGTATTTTTAGACTTTTAGAAAAATACTATAGTTTTGTGAAATATTTCAGTTTTAGAGTGTTATGAAGTGTTTAGATGTAACATACTTTATGGTTTTGAATACCCTGTTCGGCTGGTAGAAAAGCCGGCGGATTGAATAGTGTTATGTGAAAGACAATAAGCTGAAACAAGCTATGAGTGAGTTTTTATTTTTATTTTTATTTTTAAAACTCTATTTTAAACTTCTTTTTTCTAAACTACGATTTTACTCACAAAAGGTTCTAAAACTATACTTTCGTGATACTATAGCTTTTTAATACTATACCATCCAAATAAGACCTACAAATAAAAGCCACCACATCTGAACGCCCGATCGATCATAGTTCTGGCCACCTGTGCGAGATGAACTAGTGATGTACCACACCAAAAGTTATATGGCATTGGTCTACCTGAGTGCCTAACCAATAACACAATTCATTGTTGGATTGAGTGCAACTCAGTTAGTCAATGTTTTTGTTGTGTGGCTAAAATATACATTAGGATAGAATCTCCAATTCTCCATGAGTTTTGATATTGTGGCCAGGTATTTTTATCGTAATAGAGTTAAGCGACGTACTACCTATCAACAACAAAGCACGTGGTTAGTATCAAAATCCTCTATTCTATGTTGCATCTGGTTTCGGAACAAGATGAGTGTCTTGATTTTCTGGGATGGGAGTGGGACGATCTCATATTCTCGATTGCTTGAGATGGCAGTCTCATTCTTTTCGTATGTTTGATTTTTTAAACAAGGTGCACAAAAGGAGATGATGGATGGTGGTTTTTTTTATCCGTTGATCACATTTTGGTCCTAGCTGACATCTTTTTCTAATATATATTGTTCATATGGGTTTTTATAAGAAAGTCAATACACGCATATTAATAAGCAAATAATTACAAAATTTCTGTAAGAAATTCTTGCAAATAACCATCTTCTTTTGACCTTTCGTGATCATGGGCTACCGCGAGCACCACTCCATGCGGCCAATACAAGCGGCTGCTCCCATCCTCGCTGGCCATGCGGACCGCAACCATCCCTTGCCCGATGGCTATAGCCTTTGCAACAACACCCATGCTTACACCCGGCTACAGATAGTTCTTCGTGTATGTTCAAAAAAAGAAAAAAAAATCATCCATACATACAAAGACCATAAGATAGTTCGGAGCAGACCATAAGTTACATTCAAATGCAGATGTAAAATCCATCCCTTTCGTGTATTTTTTTTGCAACAACATCCATACATACAAAGACCATGATTTTGTTGGCACAGATAGCACAATATCACAACACTTCCATATCCGGGGTCACCCACCCCCGTTTTAACCGTGTTCGACTTTTCCCCTTCTCCACCCAAACGGCTAAAAAATTCGGAGCAGACAATCGTGGCCGTCGATCATGGATCCGAGCGCCATCCCGTCACCAGTTTCCATTAATTAAATTCCGACCGTTGGAGAAATCCCTCCAAACCCAACACCTACAAAGCTACGCCGCCTCCCGCTTCCTTCTCCGCCATACCTCGTGCCCGACGAGCCCTAGGGAAACGCGAGATCGGCCGTCGGTGAGAGGAAGGATTCGAAGGGAGGGGACAAGGGGGCTGCGGATTCGCTCCTCGTGGACGGCGGCGGCGGCGGCCATGGCGTCCAAGAAGCAGGCGGGGCTGGGAGGCGCGGTTCCCGCTCAGGAAAATAAGAACGGCGGCGGTGAGTTTCCTCCCTAGCGTATTCTTCGTCTCGTTTGATTGATTCTTGTGTGGCTTCGGTGATTCGGGGGGATTAGAGTAGAAGGATGTGGCTTCGGATGCTGCCGCGCTCGTAGTGATCTCGAATTTCTCGTGCGGGCTTGTTGATTGGCTGGCACATCGCAATAATGGTCGGTTTCTTCCTTGGTCGCCTTTGCATAGTAGATCGACGGTTCATGAGTTCTTGAGCGATCATGTCGTTGCATACTGGCGTCGCTGCGCTGGTGTCTAGTTCTTCGTGTATGGGTTCAGTTGGGGGGATCACGTTCTTCATTCGCCTAAAGGGAGCGCCTTTTTGGAAACGAAAAAGATCTTTGGCTTTTGGTCTGACGGATTAGGCTTCTTGATCTGCAATTAGAAGTTCTATTTTGGTCTCTGCTTTGGGCGGTCTCTTGGGATTTTCGTGTGGATTGTTCGTGAATTGATAGACATGGCCAACATTATTTGCCCGCTGCCGTGTGGGTTGTCGATCGGTTTGATTACACCTTGTGCTGTTCTTGCTTGCGGGTTTCCTGCTCTGCTTCTCAATAGCGCAGAGCAGGCTCGGTATCGTTGCGATTCTTGTCCTGTTTCAACAATTCGGTTTATGTGCGCGTCTATACCAAATCGTCCCTTGTGATCTTGATTTTTGGGCTTATTGATTTTTGTTTATATATGCACGTCTATACCAAATTTCCCCTTGCGATTGCTATTCTTGTTCTTATTGATTTTGCTCTGTCAGTACTGTAACGAAGAAATCCATGATCTTGTTGTGAACATACATAATGACTGCAGGATTTTAGCTGTTGTGGCCATAATGCCGTGGGGAATCATTATATACAAATAGGAATATGTTTCGTTCTCATTTTTTTTCTGCAAGATTTTATATGGTGTACCTTCAGATTAATTTTGGTTTATATATGCACGTCTATACCAGATTTCCCCTTGTGATTGCGATTCTTGTGCTTATTGATTTGTCAGTACTGTAATGAAAAAAAATCCATGATCTTGATGCGAACATACATAATGACTGCAGGATCTTAGCTTTTTGTGTCCAATAATGCTGTGGGGAATCGTTATTTACAAAATAGGAATATGTTTCTTTTTCTCTCTTTTTTTTTCTGCAAGATTTTATACGGTGTGTACCTTCAGATTGTCATTCCATAATTAGCAGTACAATAATGTTTAATGTTGCTTTGCCCTTCAAGTGATTTTGGTACTAAGTCTCTCTGCTAATGCACTTATGTCCGTCTTCTAACAATTCAACTTGATCAGATGCGGCCAGACTCGTCAGGAAGCCATTGGCTACATTTCCACAGCATGCGGCGGCAAGAAGCCGTAGGGCACTTGCCGAGGTTGGCAACATTATGAATGGCCGGCCTTCTCTTGTGAACCGTCAGAAGCAAGCGGTTGCCGCAGCAGCAAACAGTCGTAAAGCAGTCGACGTTGCCAGCAAGAAGCCACTGGTTTCTCAGGCAGCAGCAGCAAGAAGCCTGCGACCACTTGCCGACGTTAGGAATCTTGTTATCAATGACCGTGCTGCTCCTGCAAATCGTCAGAAGCCACTGGCTGCGGTGTTTACCAGGAATGGGAAAGCAGTAAAGCTGAAGGAATGCAAGGTGAAGCCTGAAATCATTGTGATCAGTCCAGATACCAAGGAGAAGAAAGCCAAATTCTCAGGGGGTCCGAGACTCTGTAGGAGGGTACCAACGCTTTTTGATAATTTGACAAAATGCAGCAGGGTACGAACACAAGGAAAATTCTAGTGTTAAGATTGTCTCTTTCTTTTTCATTCTAAGGATGCCTGCATAACTTTCTGTGTACAGGCTTCTGATGGGGTTGTCAGCAACCCGAAGACGACAGATCTATATGACATCGATACACCTGATTCTTGCAATGAGCTGGCAGTGGTTGAATATGTTGAGGACATCTACAGATTCTACAAGAGCACTGAGGTGAGATCTGCATTAGCTGATTCAAAGAACTGTTGAAGTGACCATTTCTGATCATTGTTGATCTGTGGCGTTGTTGCTTGTGTAGGGCACCTGCCTTCCCCTCAGCAGCTACATGTGCTCGCAAGCTGAAATCAGCGAGAGAATGAGAGCTATACTTATGGACTGGATTATCGAGGTACAGTACAGGCTGATTCTAATGCCCGAGACACTTTACTTGACAGTCTACATCATCGATCAGTACTTGTCCATGGAGAGTGTTCCAAGAAAGGAGCTACAGCTCGTCGGCGTAAGTGCCATGCTGATAGCATGCAAGTATGAAGAGATATGGGCTCCACTGGTAATATTGCTGATGTTGTTTCTAACCATGCTACTAGTCCATTCTTCGACTAGCTTACCCAAAACAACAATGTTTGCAGGTTAAGGATTTGCTGTGCCTTTGTGACAATGCCTTCACCAGAGACCAGGTTCTGACCAAGGAAAAGGCCATCCTGGACAGGCTCCATTGGAACTTGACGGTTCCAACAATGTACATGTTCATTGTTCGGTATCTGAAAGCGGCAATGGGTGACGAAAAGGTATAGTTATCCTCCATTTTCATAGTAATGTGTTTTACCACCGCATATTTAGATATTGACATGTAATCTACCATTTCCTTCCGTACTTGTGGTGCAGCTTGAGAACATGGCATTCTTCTACTCTGAGCTGGCACTGGTCCAGTACACGATGCTGGTTTACCCTCCATCAGTGACCGCAGCTGCTGCCGTCTATGCTGCCAGGTGTACCCTTGGAATGAATCCACTGTGGACTGATATTCTGGAGCATCACACTGGCTTAACTGAGCCACAGTTACTGTACGTCCTGCCCTTGATGACTATATCTTGCCTTTGAAATCTGTTTGTTTCCTAATACCCTTCTTTACTGTAGTAGGCCAGCCAAGCCTATAGTAGCATCTTTGGCTCATGACTTGTCGATGTAACTGCAGGGATTGCGCTAGGCAGCTGATCAGCTTCCATGCCCTGGCTCCGGAAAGCAAGCAGAAGGCGGTGTACAAGAAGTACTCCAACCCCAAGCTCGGGGCCGTCGCGCTTCAATCCATTGAGAAGCAGAAGCTGTTGTCAGTTTGAGCTGGTGGGGCAGAGGCGCGCTGCTGCTCCTTGTCGTCTGTCTCTTTGGAAACTGCTGCTGTATCATCGCTTCGATGGTACCATTTTTTTGGGTCGTGTGCTCTTTGCTTTGCTACTGAAGCAGAGCGTGTGTTGGTCAGTGTTTGGTTAATACTAAACGATTATATCTGTCGGTTTGGTTATAATGGTATATGTGTGTTGTTTGTTGAAGGTTCTTGTGGAAATGTGATGTGAAACAGCTTTGCACTTGACCTTGTGCCATGTGACATGTGTTGTTGGTATCCTCGCAAGGTCTGAAGAAGACCACATATTTGCCGTTGTCACCTGACCAATGTTGTGACAGTACTAGTTGCACTTCGAGTTGCCGCTGGCCGGTTGCCACCAGCGTGGTATGGTCGTCCGCAGTGTATGGGTATAGGAGGTGTCCATACATTTAATGCTACCATAGAAACAGAGTCTTTACACTGTGAGTCTATATAGAACCTGCTCCTATGCATAGAACCGGGTCATATCTCTTCTCTCTCACATTTCAGGTACTGTACGACATATTTTTAGATCCAACCCCGGTTCACTATGAACAAATTAACATATGATATTTTATTATTGTGGGACTTATTTAAAGACACACTTCTGTATCTATACGCTGTTGATTCCCTTGGGACTCAGTTGATTCCCTTGGGACTCAGGTGGCTCACGTGGATTCCACAGATTGTTCACCCGATCGGCTGCGCGACTGTTTGTTCCGCTGCTGCTGCTGCAAAGTTTTCACGTCTACAGTACTAGATGGAATTTTGGAAAGAAGGAAAGTAGGACGCCAGCAGCGGCAGCTGCCGTAGAAGTAGCACAGCAGAGCATTTCGGCCTGCTAAGATTCCAGCCCATATCACAGGCTTCTCGGTCCACCCATCTCTCTCTCTCTCTCTCTCTTAATTGTTTTTTGCACCTTTTTAAGCACTAACAAAGGCACAAAACATTAGAGAGTGGTATTGCTTTGGGATATTATTTTCAGTAATTTGTTATATGAGTGGTTAAGAAAATATGTTTCATGATTAATGAAACATAAGATGTTCTTTTATCGCTATGTGTACTCAACTTTTGATATATTAATATTAATATAGAAATCGGTAATTTAGAAACACATGTGTAATTCATTGTTATTTTAAACATTAATTCATAATGGCATATATTGCTAAATTAGATGTTGATTTGAGGGAATATTCTAGTTTCATGTATTGGCATAGATGTAAATTTAAGAGGTTACTTAGATTAATTATATGCAAAGAGAGATAGAGTTACTTTAGGTTATGTTTTGTAATGGCATAGATATGTAATTTACATATAGAATGAAGAGTAGTTTATGTTATTTTAATCATGTTAGGTGTGAATAATTATAATCGATGTTTATTATAAATTATGATAATGCCTTGAATTTATTTATTTTCCTAGCACGACTCCTAAGGTTAACATAGAGGCTCCATTAAGACCCTTAAGATAGTAATACTTTATCATGACATGGGCATGTTTATTTGATATATATTGTTTTAGATAGCTGATATATTTTGTTGTGAGAAAAACACTATGGGAAAAGGTTATCATTGTGAGGAAGAAGAGAGGTATAGATACCTCCCTTCCAAACTGTCAAAATAAGTTATGGCAGTGCCATAGTGTGACATGCCTCGCTCTCAAGTGGCAGTGTCGCGCCAACCATCCAACATAAGAGCAAAGAGTGATGTGTTTGCTGCCTGGGCTTGAATACTTGAGGATAGTTTGATGGACACTTGGTTACACTTTTAGCTTGCGCATTGTATCCCTTTATAGTACAACTTTTTCTATACTAAAATTCAAAATATAAAATGTTTTTTACAACAAAATATAAATGAATTAAACACCTTTGAGTCCAATGTCGTGATCTTTTGTAATTGGGGGCTCCATCATCACTTACAATATTATCCTTTACATTTTTTCTGCTTGTCAACTTGATAAATCTCATTAGTTCTCTAATTACTTGGTTATTGTCACCAATATCCACGGTAAGGCTTGATTGCACTTACGATGAGCTATAAACATATATAGCATACTTAATGGTTATTGAAATCTGTAATAGCTTATATTCGTATTTAGATTTAGATTTGAGAGATATTATAGTTAATTTTTGTAGCAACATATGTTGATACTTCACAAATTAAAGTGATTGCTTTATAGTATCTTTCATATTGTAGCATACTTAGGTTGCATTATCTTTCGTAATACCATAAGTGGAAAATATAGGTAAAAATTGAGAGGTTATTTCAAATTATTTTTTTATAAGGATAGCTTCATGTGTCAAATTAAAGTGGAAAATTACTGACTATTTTTTTTTAATAAAAACAGCTTCATGTGCCAAATAGGGCCTTACATATTAGGAATCACTATTTCAACTCTAATATAACTAGTAGTGCTAACGCTACGTGTTATATTTTGTTCAAAGTTAATTCTATTAAATTTGATGTACTTCATTAAGATTTAGTCAAAAGCATAATCCTATGACTCCAAAACAAAAATTGAGCAATGCAAGTTCAGAAGACATAAATGTACTTTTATCAAAAAAATTAAGAATTCAATCTCATTTTATAAAAAAATCATATATGGTAAAAAATCATATATGGTGGCTCCACTAAATAGCGAACATTCATGCAAAGTAAATCAAACAAACAATTTTCAAAAATGCCTTTTTTAGAAACAAATCTCATTTCTTTTCCCTTTTGACAGCCACGGAACACAACCACATCTCCGCCGTCTCCGGGCACACATGCCCCCTCCTGCATGCTTTTTCAGTGTCCACCGGGCCTTCGTCTGGAAGCACTGCCTGCTCGCCGCCGGATGCCGCCGCCGCAACCAACGCAAGAGCCTCGGGAGTTGTGGGCCCACACACGTAAAACAACGCTTTAATGAAGGTAAATTCCTCTGTGTAATTTTTTTGGGTGTACGAAGGTTGAATCCTTCATCGGAGGACGTTTGTGTGGGTAGACCTAAATTTATTTAAGAATTCAATTATAGTAAAGATATGTAATATCTTCAACAACCCAATGGGTCCTTCCGGATATAGCTTTGTGGACAACAACAAGGGATTGCTAGACACATCTATAACATGACAAAATCAATCAGCTGCGCACTTCCCTGATGGAATTATATTATATATATATATATATATATATATATATATATATATATATATATATATATATATATATATATATATATAGACGTCCAATAGAAGCCCTGAGAATAGATGAAAAAAATATATTATATATGACGTCCGATCGTAGTCTGATGGAATTGATCATAGCTGAAATAATGGATCTGACTAAATAATGTATCATATCTTGATGGAATGAAAAGCTACGCACCTCACGCACGGGGTGGTTTGCAGATCGCCTGGCCCCTCTCGCCGGGCAGATGGGACTCGCCTGTCTCTCTCCCGATGGGAGTGCGCCGCCACCACTGCTGTTCGCAACCGAGTCCGTGACCTCACCAGTCAGTCGTCTACACCCGATCCTCAGCTTGACCCTCCCACGTCCACCAGACAGGCCGGCACCTAATCCGGACGTGCAGCTCGGCGACCAGGAAGTCATGTCCGGAGACGAAGCCGCCTGTCGCGGAGCGTGGCTGTCGTGAGGGGCGGGGCGGATGGACGTGATTTGAATTTTGAATTCATTCTCTGATTATATGTGTATAGTTACGTACACGAGGGGTGAGAAGGAGGGCGAGAAGCCTGGCTGTGGGGTCAGGGGGTGAGATTCAAGCTTCCCACTCTTTAAGAAGTTTTCAATTATAGTAGAAATGAGAAGAAGGGTGTGAAGCCTGACTGTGGGGTCAACGGGTGGGATCCAGGCTTCCCACGTACTTTTTTAGAAGTTTTCAATTATAGTAGAGAAGATATGCGTATAGTTACGTACGTGAAGGGTAAGAAGGAGGGCGGGAAGCCTGGCTGTGGGATTGGGGGTGAGATCCAGGCTTTCCACTCTTTTAAAAGTTTTTAATTATAATAGAGAAGATGAGAAGGGGGGGAAGTGTGACTGTGGAGGTTAGAGGGTGCGATCTAGCTCTTTTAGAAATTTTTAATTATAGGAGAGATATCATCTCCGATGTATTAATTGTGAGTCCACAAACAAACTTTCCTTGGTTAAAAATACCCCGGAGTGCTCTTTATTAACGACACTGTAGGACGGCCACAGACCCACAGTCGCCGTTCGGCAAAAAAAACAAAACGCCTGTACCTCGGTGCGCACGATGTCGATTACTACAGGTACCGGCCGACCAGCAAGTAGAACGTGGACAGGTGCCGGTTACGTGGCCCGGAGGCCCACTGGCCCATGCCGTTTCCCGGGTGAAAGAAAGATTCGGGCCAGGTCGACGTGGCGACGCAGCAGCCGAGATTTAGATAACGCTGGCCAACCTGTCTCCGCGGGGCGCGGGGCCCGGGGCCGCGGTAGCCACACGAATCCCTTCGGCAGCCCCAGACCACACACCGGCAGCACACGGCTTGGCTGCTGCCTCAAGTCACACCCTGCTCGCCCGCCGATCTCGTGGGTCCCGCGCAGGTCCATGACAAGTGAGGCCGCCTGGGTCCACGTATGGCGATTTGGGGTAGAGTGGTTAAGTACTCCAGCCAGCAGCAGCAGGGGAAGGGGTGTAGAGGCATCTTCGTCTCCCTTTGTCATTCCCCTGTTTCTCTCTTCTCCTCCAGTCCTCCACAACCAGCAGGCAGCAGCAGAGGTAGAAGAGGAACAAGCTTCCGGCGGGGGAAGAACAGCGTCACGGAAGGTTTCGGCTGCCTGAGTACGTTTTCACCAAGAAGAGTTCCTCGATCTTTCGTATGTTTGCGTGCGGCTCCATGAATTTCGATCTTCTGTCTATACTTTGCTGTGAATGGAATTCTCTCTTCTTTCTGTCTACTACTAGTAGTATGTTGTTTAATTTGCGGCTCGATGATCTTTCTGTCACGGAAGGTCGGGTTTGGTTATTCTGATCCCCAATCAGGAGCCACACATGACAACTTAAGTTTAGCTTCTGATGCAGAGTCGTTCGTTGTTTGTAGTTTAATCTGTTGGATCCTAATAGGAGCACCTTGATGTGGTTCAGATGAGCATCATGGCGTGGTATCCGTTGCCGCAGAGCGGAGGCACACCGTCGGCTGGCGACGAGTTCTTCGACGACCAGTACGCCGGCTGGCCGCTGTGGAGCTTCGGCTCATCAGCTCACGACGGCGGCGTGCGTGCGGCGGCGAGTTCAGACGAAGAACAGACCGAGGGCCCGGTGCCGCAGCATCAGCGAACGCAACCAACCGACGACATTTTCATGTATGCGGCTGCCTCACTTTCGGAGTGGACAATTCTTCCATTGCTGTTTCTGAAATTGCCGGCCGTGCAGCGGATGATCCTGAATTCCTGATCCCTTGTGATGACGACTTTGGTTGCAGGAGCCAGTTCTCCGACGCGGAGGTGAGGAAGATGGATGGCCCGTTCGAGGCGCTGGACATGTTCCCGGGCTCCATGCACCGCCTGCTGTCCTACGAGAACATGCTGAGCGGGGTGCTCACGGCGGGGTCAGAGGAAGAGCAGGACGCCACGCTGGGGGTGGACACCATGGACACCTGCGGCTTCCCTCTCTTCAGCCACGACCTGATGCAGAACGCGCTGACGGAGGAGGTAGTGCTGCCCGATCTTGTCACGCCTAAAAAAAGGAGCAGATCCGTCGTCGCCGATGAAGGAAGCGTGTTCTTGGAAGGGCTGGTGCTCCAGGAGCTCGAGGATGTGGTGTTCCAGGTACCTAACCTTCACCTCACCAGATCCAACTGAGAAATGTGACTGTTTGGTTTGTCAGAGGAATTGAAATTGAGAAACATGCCTCCTGTTTGCTCTGTCTCTGACTGAAGCTGACCAAGCGGACGCGGGTGTGCTTCCGAGACGCCTTCTTCAGGCTGGCTGAGAGTTCGAGAGCCAAGTGCAGCGCCGCAAACGGGACGACGCCTTCTTCTCAAACTGCTCCTGATCTCCACCAACCAGCAGCGTCCAGGGTCTCAACAACACCGGGGTCAGAACGGGAGACGAACGCCATCGACAGGACGGTGGCGGACCTCACCATGAAGCCGCCGGGTCCCGTTCCTCTTCCTGATGAGGTCCTCGTGAGCCGCCGCTGCCCCGACGACGACTCAGAGGCGGAGGCGCAGTCTGTAACCACTTACCAGCAGCTGGACGACGCCGGCGTACAAGGGGACTGTGACTGTCAGACTGATCACTGATCACTGATCCATCCTTTTAATGCTACGATTCGAAGGCCATGTTTGCCAAGTCGCCAACTGTAGCCTATATAATACTGTAGGTTGCTTGGCTTTGGTATAGAGATGTATGTACTGTACATACCAACATACTATACTACTGCTATATATAGTGCTATTGTCTGCAACTTCACTTCTATTATCAGCTCGCCAACAGATGAACACACAACTGGCTGCTGTTTATGCGTTTCTACTTCGTTCGCGTAACTGTATTGAGGCTCTTGCCAGATTCTTTTCTCTTTTTTTTTTGGCAGCAAGAGATTGGCGCCAAAAGTTGCGATGTGTTGCATTACATTCCCGGAGTTCATTTTCTTTTATATCTTTATTATAATAATTCTCTGTTTCATTTCAAGGACGGTGTCCCTTGTTTATGAGCTACTGTAATATGTACATGTGTCAACCGGCCCACAAGGTTAGTCGTAGGCCCATAAGACATTTTGCCATTTCGACACCCCCATGTACAAAGCTTTGGGTAACTTTTTTTTTTTTAAAAAAAAGGTTGCCCCTTGCTATCCATGCTTAAAACAAAGCAGAAATTAAGCATTAGTCCCCCAAAATTGCTCCTCTTCAAACTACTCTCTGGAACAGACGGTTGCCGCTGGAAGAAAAAAAAAACTCTGATCCCTGAAAAGGAGATATGCCCCCAAGCTGTTCCGCCCAAATCAACCAGAACCAGCGTCAATGGTTCAGGCTCCACGAAATTCAGGCGTTCTAACGCCGAAAGGACAAATGAGAGACACTGCACCAATTTGTCGTAAAATTTGAGCTAAAAAATGTAATTTACATTTGATCTTTCTGCTCTACAGCTACAACAGCAGCAGGCACAAGACGCAGACGGCTTAGTAGGGTTACAGGCTTACAGTTACAGTCCCATGAATGAATAGGAAGCAGTCTGCGCCGGTATGCCTGACAATAAGTTTACACCCTTGTCCAGCTACAGGATTTGTTGCCACCTTGTTGCGTTTCTAATCCGTGTACAGCAGCGCGGCAGAGGAATTGGCCGTGGACAGAGTACACAGCAATGGTCAATGGAAGGTATGTCAATTGAGCAATCCCAATGGTGAGAAGTAATATGTGTATGTTCTTTCTACTCCAGGATGTCTGTTGGCCACAGTTGCCTCCACTTGGAGATGTCATCCTTGCTGCGGAGCTTCCTAACACCGCCGTAGAACCCGTCACCCTCATTGCCCTCTTCCCTATGTTCCTTCCGATTCACCAGCGCTTGCCTCCATCTTGAGCCTGGCGTGTACTGATTAAACTCCAGCACGACGGTATCTGTGCAGCATAACCAACAGTTGGGGTTAATTTGAGTAGGAGGGCATGAAATCACAAAAGGCGTCAGATAAATTACTAAGGGTCATCTCAAGTGATATTCGATTCATGACAAATTCACTGTAACAGGACATTTGAGTTAAATGCGTGCATTTCAAATAACACAAATACTATTGGATTCATTTAAAAGGGGTGGACTGACGAAAGATTTAATATCTCATCAAAGATTGTGATTCTTTACCTAAAATATTCTACATGAGTCTAACACCAGATGTTGGTCAGACTTCAGAGCTACTGATGCTGAGCTCTGGATACATAAATTATAAATAGATAAATGAAAGTTTAATAGACGGTTTCATCACACAATTGAATACGTCCATACTACATGGTAATGGTAAGAGCCAGCTGCTTCCATAATCATAGTTAAAAATGGCAGTTTAGTTTATTCATAGGAATACACATTAGTGTGCAACACCCTTATAGCACAATTAAGGTCAAACATGTGCTACATATCTTAATTGACCATTTTGGGGGTACTATTTTTCTTTTTCTAAAATGCTTGAGAAAAATGAATCTGAGGCAATGATATTGCCATATAATAATGTTCTTTACTCTTTAGACTCTGCTGGCATGTTGATGACTACTGTATTAAAAGCAGATGTGGATACAACAACTTGTGTGATTATTAGTCAATTGAATAATAAGTAGCTATTTTGCTTAAAGATATTCTCACCACTAAGATGACACCGACAAAAGTGTTCATTTCCATCACATGACTCGAAGTGCCCAACAACTCCATACCACCAGCCTGCCAAACATAGAAGTGCATGAATGAAAACACTATCCACTGATAAAATACTCCTCGCCACTAGCAGATAAGATTAGCATATGACATATGGCCGTGTTTAATGATTCCAAGAATTGTTGGGTGCTCGGGAACATACCATATGGGAATTCTTTGTTCCTTCTCCACTGAATCTCAATATGATCACCAGGCCGGAGTTCATGTAGGCAGTCAGAGGTATGCAGATCATGCGCAAGAGTTTCAACAGGTGGTGCCCTGACCCTGTCCCAGTGCACACCATCCTCCAAGACTACAGTTCGTCGACCGTGTGGTGGATACCTGGCACATAAACAATTTTAAGAATATAAGCAAGGCAGTTTTCACAGCCTGTAAAGATCATCATATTTCTTGTATGTACTGTATCCACCACACAGACCATCAAAGGATGGAAATCAAAGGAAAACCAAGAAAAAGTTACTACTTCGTACCTTGCACGGAATGTGTCAGTATGGAAATCATAACTGAGCTCTGCATCATAGCATGACATCATGAACCCAACATGCCCATGCTGCAAAACAGATAGGAAACTTCAGAATTGCTTCAATAAACGTTACCATAAGTGTTTGAAACTATCAAAGAACAAGAGCCAACAAGAACACTAATGTAAGCAAGCTGCAATCCTAGTATTTGACCAAATTAAGGTGTATTGCAAGCCTGTCCAGGACAGAGCACAGCTGGAGCAGAGAAGCAAATATACTACTAAACCAAATTGGGATTTCCGGTAATCCAACGCTAATAAAAGGTCAGTAGTGAGGACGAACAAAGAGTGCTAGTAATTAGCAAGCTTCGCAATGATGGAACTGCTACTGCTACAAGAGGATGAGATTGTACCTCGCGGTTGTAGACCTGAGCCGGGAACCAGAAGTTGCCGCTCTCCATGGACAGGTACCACGACATGATGGAATCATCCAGCACGGGGGCCGAGGCGAGCGACGACTTGCCACCGTCGGGTCTGGGCCGCATCCAGGACACCACCGGGCAAACGCAGGAGAGCGCGGCGAGCCACCTCTGTCGCTTGCCGCCGCCGCCGCCAGCCGAGACGGAGCCGGACTCGGTGACGGACGCCAGGTGCGTCCTCCATTCGTCCCTGGCGGAGCGACCCAGGACACGGCCCCACTTGTCGGTCATGTGGCGCTCCCAGAGGTGGTCGCCGCGGCATCGCTCGCGCATGGAGCGGCAGACGGCGGCCATGCTCCGTAGCTCCGCCGGCTGTAGCCTCTCGAGAATGCAATCGATGGCCAGCTCCGGCAGGTCGAGCACCGACGGCTCGCCGCCTCCGGCGGCGGCGGCGGCATTCTCCACCGTGGCCGCCACCCTCTTCCTCTTGAAGGACGGCATGAGCGGCATGGTCTCTGTGGCCCCGGAGGCGCCGAGTAGGCGGAGGCCTGCCAGGAATCCGAGCAGGGAGAGCAGGAGCTGCTGGCACAGGGTGGCGAGGAACAGTCTCATGGCCTGGACAGGAACAGCAGGCAGGCGACGGCGAGCAGGGCAAGCATCAGCACGCGCTGCTGGGAAGCGAAGCGAGGTCAGGAGCAGTGGAGCTGCTGTTGCTACGACGACCAAGACCGCATCAAGAGCTCGGCTTTTATGCGCTTTCTTTCTTTCTTTCTCCGCTCGATCGGAGGAGCCGTGCGGGTGACGCGATGGAACCCACTTTACGACAGGCCCAGGGAGGAGAAGAAAGGAAAAGCGAAGGCGCAGCGAGAGAACACAATACAATTAGGTCAGATTCGATCGAATCGAAGCCCGGGGATGAAGGACACTTGTTGCCGAGCCGGTTGTTCCCGGATTGATTCGAGCTCAGCGGGCAAATTGAGCTCAAATTTGAGCTGGAATCTTGGAGCTTGGAAACCGCAGGAGATGGGATCTCCGGAGCTGGGGAACGGGCGTATGTACTGAAGCGAGCGAGCGAAAGATCAAGGAATGATCCTAGCAACCCAAGAATAATGGTGGGGACAGAAAAAAAAAAAGAATGGGGGTGGGGTTCTTGGAAGGAGATAAGAGAGAGGGAAAGAGTTGGTGAGGGGAGAGCTTGGTGAGTGAGCTGGGGAAGGAAGGGTAGGGCCGGCGGGCGTGCAAGCCCCACGCAGCCTCCCTCCTGAGCTCACCGGTGCCCTCGCTCCTCCTCCCTCTCCCTCCCCTCTCCTCTCTCGCTTCCAAGGACTGGTGCTAGGACGACGACGAACAAGAAATGGAATAGGAAAATTTGCAAGTGGCGGAGAAGGATATTTATGGGGTGGAAATTGAAGCTGGTTCCCGTGGTTCTTCGTCTTGCCGCTGTCCTTGTTTGTAGCGACTTTGCCTCCATGCCGCTTGTTTTTGCCTATTTTTAATTTTTTTTTTGGGGCAGTGTGGATTTAGGAGCCGTCGAGCACCAATAATTGGGATCCATGGGTTCGCTCGCGCGCGTTTAGGACCAATCATGCAGGGTTGGGCTGGGATGGGATGCCGTCCAACGGATTCGTGGCCAACTTTAGGGGACAAATATATATACTTCTAGTATATATAGGAGTATGTGTGTGTGAGCAACAATATTAGAAATAATAGTAACAACAATAATAAAAATACTATAAATAAATAATAACTCAAAATCTTGCTTTCTCACTCGCTTGCTCCGTGGAGTAGACCACCGAAAATCAACTCGGTAACATGGAGAAATGCAGCATGCTGGCTTGATCCGTGACGGACTGATGGATGGTGTCGTCATGTTTGTCAGGGCCTAGCGCTCGGGCTCCTTGCTACATTGTGCGGACAAGCTAGAGTCTACGAAACAAAAAGTAATTCTTTTATTAGCTCTTGATTCATTTTGTGAAGAAAGATAAAAACAACCCTTTTTACTATAGTGCATAAAAAAGAGCTAAAGCCAAAACCACTCAATGTTATACAAAACTAGCCCTAAATGACCCGTGGCTACACCGACGTAGCTTAACGAGGGCCATAGTGAGTCCTTGCCCTTCTAAGTTAGATCAATTCTTAGTGATTGTCTTAACTTTACTGCTTTAGTTGCTAATGAAATACTAATATATCCTTCTCTTCGTGCATTTTACATCATATTGGCCCCCTCTCTATTTATGGTAAAAAAACTTCACCGTTGTACGGCTAGGAAAAGAAACCGCCAAGTTCCTACTCATGTAAAATAAAAAAAAAACAATGCAAAATTTGCTTCATGGAGTCAAATAATATCATGTTTGACCAAATCTATAGAAAAAAATACTAATATTTATAATGTATATTAAATATAAGAGAGTATATTTATAAAGGAACCATGAGAGAAATAATCAAATTATATAATTACAACAATAAGAGAGTTTTATCATACACATATTTGAAGATACAAATTATGATAATGTTTTGTTTAAATAAATATAGTCAAATTTGAAATTGTTTAACTCTTTGGAAAACGACATTTTCATTCTCTTCAGGATAGAGAGCATTTATTTATAGAGAAACCACGAGGGAAAAAGAGGCTGAGGAATGAAATGTGAGGGCTCTAGGTAGTCAATAACATGAGAGAAATTTGACCATCATCAAAGAACAACTTGGTATTATGTCATGAATGAGTGCCCTAGATGAGTGGGGCATGCGTCTGGGGTGCTGACCGTCCTCATCAGGACTTGATGCTCATGATGAGATTGAGAGGCACTCCCTCCAGTGCCTAGTGGAGTGAGGAGTAGAATTGTATATACTCCCTCCGTATCGGAAATAGAAGACGTTTTAGACAAGTTTGAGTCAAACATTAAGAATATAAATCATCTATAACTTTTAAATTATTGAGTTTGCAAATGTAAAAATTATATGAATAGATTTGTCTTAAAAAAATATTTTTATAAAAGTATACATATATCATTTTTTCATAAATATTTTTATAAAAATAAATGGTCAAAGTTGTGTTTTGAAGACCGTGTTGCTATCCTAAATGTCTTCTATTTCCGATACGGAGGGAGTATTGTACTATATAATTGACGTGTCGGCTAAAGGACTACAGTACTAACGAAAAGTTAAACAGTGGCAGTATAGTTTATTACTGTGTTCCGTACTCCAACATGCAGCATGATGGATGCGCCATGGTGTTTGGCGATGTGGTTTGCCCATCGACTCCCCGGCCGGCTACGACAAAAGGAAACCGATCGATCCGATGTGCATATACTATATAGTAGTAGTAGCAGTAGTTACAAGCACTATGATGAGTAGCTCCAACAATAGTTCGAAAAAAAAAGAGTTGCTCCAAATAATGTCTTAAAAAATACTACTAGATCAAAGAATTAATATATATTTTATTAAAAAGAGAGAGGGAGAAGGAATGACAAATTATATTTCTCTTCATAAAAAAAACTAATCTCACACACTTTCATGCTACTCATGCTTCATCTAAATTTTAGGTGTCTGAAATTTAGTTTTCTTCTAGACAACGATTTTTGCCCATATTTTGAACTAAGATTATAGTTTTTGTTTGTTACAGTTTCTGTAGACATAATCTGTAATTTATAGTTTCGAGACAATATGACAAAACTTGATATGTTAACAAAAAAAAAATTATAATAATATCTATAGTCAGACAAAATTTTGATATATTATAACATAAAGATAAATAACAAATCACAAAAGATAGAATTTACTTATACTAATTAATAGTGCGAGGGTGTTGTCTTAAATCATATTAAAATTCATACACCTATGATACAGGAGAAGTGTATATTAAAGGATGCTTTCAGGTTTATATGAACTAGCAAGTTATTAACTCAAACCAAATGTTAATTGATGTCCGAAACAACGGCGGCCGGCCGGGAAGGATTCAGCTATATTATTAGTAGCGATGCATCAGACAGCAGTAGCTTCAGCGTATCTTCCCTAATCTCATTCTCTGACTTAATTAATAAATAATCTTTGTACTACTTGTCTCTGCTTCTCCACCTAGCCCAATAGTTGGCGTTAAATATGCGATAGCGCTAGATATGGTAGGAGATACCTGACAAATATAGAATCGTCTGCTAGTTGGTCCTGTACGTGCTGCCTGTTCCTATTCCTGTTCCCGGCCGGGACGTGTGTCGACTGCTGCGCACACAAAACCCACCGGGAAACGCCTCTGCGCTCGACAACGAGGAAGGAGGCCCGTTGGAAAATTCGGACGTACGTGGAAAAAGGCGTCGCGCCACACCTTTATTTTTTTCCTTCTCTTGTCTATTATCATATCAAATTGTTAAGATGCATGCTTACGTGTCAAAGTATAGTTACGAGCATTAGTTTAAGTGTGTATAGTCAGACTTGAACAGCGTGTGGCTTTAATATATAACCTAATAATAACATCTCCCACCACTAATACTAACTCCGTTTCGTTTCAAGTTACAGTTTGTTTAATATTTTTATATTAAATTTAGCAATTTATTTTACTTAATATTTATATAAAATAACACTTTTTTTATTATGGTTAGTAATAAAAAAATTCAAGAATAATCTCAATTTAACTATATTTATATTTGTTCATAAAATGTGTGATTAAATTTGAGATAAAAAAAATCAAATGAACTACTATAATCTAAGAACGGAGGCTCATAAGAGCAAGTATAATAATGGGCTGCAAGAAGACTAAATGCTGAGGTGAAGGAGAGAGGGAAGGAGAGAGAGGAGGAGTGAGATGTAAGTTTACAGCTAGCTTGGGCATACGAACCAAAAAATTGTGTGAGGTAGGCAAGTGGGTCATGTATTAATTGTGAAGGTGTAACCATTATATGAGTGGGTTGAGAGGTAGGCTACAAGGATTCATACAGTTAGCAGCTGGCTGTATTACTAAACTTGCTCTAAAGTGTCTTTTTTGTTTTTAGGGAGGTGTGAAAAGTTGCCGCACGGCCGCCGAGGGCTAGCTGGGTTGAAAGGTAGGCTGTAAAGATTCATACAATCAGCAGCTGACTATATTACTAAACTTGCTCTATGGTGTCTTTTTTGTTTTTAGGGAGGTGTGAAAAGCTGCCGCACGGCCGCTGACGGCTAGCAAAATCAAACATGCTGACTTGGATGGATGATGCATGGCAAACGCGTGGTAGTAAACCAAACATGCTGGTAAAAACGTCTTTATGGTGATTCTTACTTTTTATTAAGGGGGTGTTTAGTTCCACCCCAAAATCTAAAATATTTTAAGATTCCCCATCACATCGAATCTTTGAACACATATACAGATGATTAAATGTAGATTAAATTAATAATTAATTACATAGTTCATCTGGAATTGGAGAGACGAATCTTTTGAGTCTAGTTACTTTATGATTGGACAATAATTACTAAATACAAACAAAAATGCTACAGTGTCATTTTGCATTTTAGTTTTGGATCTAAACACCCCTAAAGTGATTCTTTACTTGCCATTTGGATTGTGGAACAGAAACAAAAGTAAAAATGTCAACATCGTGGAGGATCGAAAAGGAGTGTCGAGCAAAACAGATCAGAGCTGACCTGCCACCGAGTTGATTGATACACGAATTTTGAAATAGCAGCTGACACGTGTTATATCTCCCCCATTCTAGCAGATTAAAAGATACCTTTTCTAATAAATTATGCAACGTTTTAAGTTGTATATGTTGGGTTTTCTATTTACAATAATGCAGAAAAATAATATATTTTTTAAAAAAAATCAAAACATCTTATATAATTTTAAAAGGATGGAGTATAACTTAGCTGGATTGGGTACAGCGCTTTACTTATTGCTTTTATATATTTAATACAAAAAAGCCTCAACGACCGTTCTTGATGAAGCCCATGCTGCACAAGACTTGTTAACTTTGTTAATTGCCGCCATACTAGATCGATCGACCCTGGGCAGAGCTCATCACCTTGCAATTGTATAATAAACAAGGGCAACTTGGCGATGTGCCTTTATGCGAGTCGAGATTACACGATCCGGATGACGCAGTGGCCAACAAGATGCTCAAAGAAGAAATTAGTAGCCGGCCGGCCACCGGAGAGCACTGAAATGAAAGGGGAAGGAAGTTGCATGGCATCTCTTGCAAATCAGCATCGCCCTCCTAGTTACATGCATCTATCGCCGTGCCATCCATCCTTGGGCATGGGCAGGTTCACTGAATCCATTTGCAGGTATGGGCTCTGGCGGAACTGCAAGCTCTGCTGATTTGCAGCCGGCCGGTTTTGGGTCCTCCCTCCGTTCCAAAAAAAAACATAATTTTTTTGACTTCCATGATTCTTGTTTGACCAGTCGTCTTATTCAAAATATTTTAATAAATATTATTTATTTTATTATAATTTATTTTATCATTAAATATATTTTTATAATGACCTATTTAATTTATTATTAACATAGAAAATTCAAATAAGATGAATGATCAAAAAAAATTATAGAAGTCAAAGAATTGCGTTATTTATGAGACCGAGGGAGCATGCATGAACCTGGACAGGACAGCCTCAGTCCGATCCACTTCTCTGCACATCTTATAGTTTCATGTGTCTAACCTTGTTTGGTGTTTACCCGTGTCTAAACTTTAGACCTATCACATCATATATTTATATATTAATTTAGATTATTAAATATAGACTAATTAAAAAACACATTACATAAATTGAGTCTAATTTGCGAGATAAATCTAATAAGTCTAATTAGTCTATGATTTGATAATGTGATGCTACAGTAAATATTTGCTAATGATGGATTAATTAGGCTTAATAGTTTCATCTCGCTAATTAGTTTTTTAATTTGCTCTAAACTTTTCCTTTCAATATTCGATGTCACACGGTCTAAACTTTAGACCCTGGATCCAAACAAGCGTCCTGTTTGGTTACAGGGACTTAAAAAAATCCTTGTCACATCTGATGTCTAGACACTAATTAGGAGTATTAAATATAGACTATTTATAAAACTAATTTGTCAATTGAAGACTATTTTACGAAATAATTCTATTGATATAAAATAGTCTATAATTTGACAATATGGTGCTACAGTAAACATATGTTAATGATGGATTAATTAGGTTTAATAGATTCGTCTCGTAAAGTACTATATGACGATGTAATTAGTTTTATAATATAAATTTAATTTAATTCATTTAATTAGTACCAAATCTTCTGTCGACGAAATACGCGTCGGAGTCTACCTAGGGGTACCCCACGGTAGTAGATTGTAGGCGAAGGTGTGGCGACGACGATCAAGCGTAACACAGAGAGCGTAGACACGACGATTTAGACAAGTTCGGGCCGGTAAATCACCGTAATACCTTATGTCTTGTGTTTTGGTGGCTAGATTGATGTGTATATTAGGTTACAAGACCCGTAGATGCGATCTAGGGGATTGTATAGAGATGGTTTCGGAGGGGGTCCCTGCTCGCCTTATATAGCCGGGCAGCAGGGTTATAGTTTCCATATCCTAACAGATTACGATCGGTCCCTTTAGGTAAGAGATCCGAGTCTATCTTCTAGGATCCTTCTTGACGAGCAAGACTTCTTTGGAGTCCTTGGCGAGCACGATGAGCTGGTCGCGTGCCGCAAGACCTCATGTGCTGGGCGTCTTCTGGTCGGCAGACCCAAAAGGTCCCTGGGGATATGCCGAGGTATATATCCCCAACAAGTCCCCGAGCACGTTGCGTCCTTCTAGCGAGTCAGCAGCGTAATCCTTGAAGAAGTCCATCTAGTCGCCCTTTGCGTGAGGTCGTCGTTGCGGGGCTCCGACCAGGTCAGCTGGCTGGGGTGATGGTCGGAGAAGCCTCCCGACCAGGTAGAGCCGGCCGAGATCGTCGTGGCCTGATGTGCGAGCAGGTCACCTTCATTGGATGCTGCGGCTACTTCGTCAGGAAGATGTGGTGTGCTGAAGAAAAAACTTTTGACTGGTCTGTTCCCCGGTGAAGTGTACCCACTTAAGCTCTGCAAAAAAGACCACAGGGAACAACAAAGGTTTGTCGAGAAAAAATAAGTGTATTCACCGCGAGGTGAAGTGTATCCACTTAGTCCCCGAGCTTGGTAGCAGGTGAAGTATGCACGTGTGAGAGTTCCTATGTGATTTTGGTAATTGAGTGACAACTTAGGTGAACTAATATATGTTCAAGTGATATATACACAGGAGATTAGTTCAAATATGATTGTGTGATAAAGGAGCTTAATTGCAAATGAGACATGACATGGAGTCATGTGACCAAGGTGGAGAAGATCAAGATGAGGCTTGGCTTGATGGATCGGTTGCAAGTGTGAAGGGCAAGTGAGTGATGCTTGGCGCCGATGGACCGATGCAATGGTGAAGTGCAAGTGAGGTCAAGATCGATGAACCAATACGGTCATGTGATGATATGAAATGGATCATATCATTTGACAAGTGGTTGGTGCATGTGTAGCATCAACATTGGAGGAGATGAAATGGAATGCGCAAGGCAAAGGTATAAGCATAGGGCATTTCATTTCATCGGTCATAGGTGTGTAGAGAAGTTTATGACCAGGTTTAGGATAGATAGCCGTACTATCAAGAGGGGCAAACTTATTTGCATATCGGTTATCTAGTGCCACCGTGAGCGATCTAACTTTGCGATGAATTAGGATCGAGTGGCGCGGTGAGAGCAAGTGAAAATGCTTTGAAAATGATTGTGAACATGCTAACACACATTCTTAAGTGCTGGAACACTAGGATGTTAGCACATGTAAGCAAGGGCGAAGAAATAGAGAAGAGAGGAGCTGTCCAGAATGCAACGGACGCTGAAACAGGTGTCGGACGCTGCTGAAACAAGCGACAGACGCTACTGACACAGGCATCAGACGCTAATGAAACAATCGACGGACGCTACGCTCCTAGAGGTCGCGAGTCCGATGGCTGAGAAGGATCTGTGCACGTTGTGCGACGGACGCTAGAGAGAGTCCGTCGGTAGACCAACGGACGCGTCAGTAAAAATATCTCTTTGAAGCCTCTCTGTTAGGGCGACGGACGCTGAGTGAAACATGCGACGGACGCTGGCTGAAACATGCGACGGACGCTACTACAACAAGCGACGGACCGTCCGTCGCTCGCGCAGTTGGAACATAACGACTATTTTTGGTTGGCAACGACTCTATTGGCTTTGGGCGTTATAAATAGACTTGGTGGCCGGCCAAGGCTTGTTGCTGAGCACCCTTGGGCCTTGGTGGCTTGTGTAGGTGTGCTTGGGAGCCCTCTAACTCACTCATACTTGATAGTGTTCATCCGATTGAGTGAGAGAGCGATTACTAGTGCGTTGCTTTGAGAGATAGCTTCGTGTGGCACTAGGTGATCGTGTTGCAAGCTCGTGGTGCTTGTTACTCTTGGAGGTTGCCACCTCCTAGACGGCTTGGTGGTTGTGGCTCCGTCGAAGCACGCAAGAAGCTTGTGCGTGGCTCCGGAGAAGTGCTTTGTGAGGGGCATTGTGCTCGCCCCGCGGGAGATCGCGAAGAGCAACTCTAGTTGAAGGTATCATTGAGTTCCCTCATCTTGTGTTGATTAGGCGGCAACCCTTGAGGGGGTTAGGCGAGTGAGGCCTGTAAAAAGTCGTAAAACTCCAAGTGAGTGAGCCGATACAACGGGGACTAGCTTGGTGGCGACCAAGTGAACCTCGGGAGAAAAATCACCATGTCAACCTTGTGTACATCTTCTCGGTGGTTTGCATTCTCCAAAACACTAGCTTGTATTTACTTTCATATACTTGTGCTAGTGAGTAGTTTTTGCTCTTGTAACTAGTTTAGCTTGTGTGGCTTGCCTAGTTACCTTCTAGCTTGTGTAGCTTAGAAGTAAGATCTTGAGTGACTAATTGGCTTGAGTAGCCTTGTTAGTCACATTGCTTAGTTTGTGTAGCTAAGTAAGTTGAGCTCTCTAGTTGACTTGTGTAGTCTTGCTAGAGAGCATTGCTAGTGAGTTTAGGTGCTTTGTGCTTTGCTTACTAATATGAGTAGGAGCTCCCGGTTTGCTTAGAGTACTAGTTGCTTAGGTTTGTGTGACCTTGCAACCTAGACTTGTTTAGGTGAGCCTCCTAGCTTGGCACCTTAGTTAGCATAATAGACATATTTGCTAGGTGCTAGAGTTATAGTTAGAGGGGGTGTAGTCTTGGCTAGACCGATAGTTTTTTAATTCCGCATTTGTTTCGGTTAGCCGCTGTGCTTAAGTTTTAGAAAAGACTATTCGCCCCCCTCAAAGTTTGGTCTCTCATTTGTGGTCTTTACCGACCCGAGAGGATGGCGACTTATGGGCTATATGTTGAGTGTCCACACATTTTTGATAGCACACACTTTGCACGATGGAGAAATTGGATGGAAAATAATTATAAGTTTATTTCTCCCCAAATGTGGTGGATCGTAGATGTGGGACTCTCTTGTGCAATTGATGACAGGATGCAACTCAAGCACAAAAGAAGTGCCTACATCTCGATTGCCAACCTACTAACATTCTCTACCATTCTATGAAAGATAACATCTTTGGTGAGATTATGGACATGAAGAGCGCTCATGAGATTTGGACCTATCTCATTGAAACATATGAGACGGTGTCAAACATTGATGATGATATGTCCAAGTTGGTGGCACATGAGGATGTTGAGCATGACCACAACTCGGTTGTTGTGGAAGATTGCTCCACCTCATGGTCAAGTGATGAAGATGATCTATCTACCAAGAGATCACTTGACAAGAAAGATGAAGGCCCAACCTCAAGTGATGCAATTGATGATGCTACTCCAAACACACTTGATGATGATGATGATGATGATGATGATGATGCATGCTCGGGCTATGAGAGTGATGTCTCCATAAGCTCTTCCACTTCATCACAATGCTACATGTCACATGGTGACACTAAGGTATCAATTGGCAATATGATTGTATATTGTGATGACCCTAACTTTGAGCTTATGTGCAAACTCTCAAAGGCTTTAAAAAGTGAGTTAAACAAAACTAAGAAACTAAAAGATGAAAACTCACTTCTTAAGAACTCATGTGAAGAACATAAGCACTTACTTGATGTACTTAAATCTTCACATGAGGAACTAAAACTTGATCATGAGGAGCTTCGTATGTCTCATGAAAGTTTAGTTCACAAACATGGTTCTCTAATTAATGAATTGCTAAATCTTAAAAATGAAGAGAGCTCATCATTTGGGTCAAATGATCAATCACATGTTGTTGCTAACCCTTGTGATGTAGGGAAGAAGCATGTATCCACCTCTTGTGATGATTTACTTGATATGCCATGTTCTTCACATATAGATGCTTGTTATACTTCTATGTCTTGTGAGACTAACCTTTTGAAGGAGAACAATGAGCTCAAAAGTAAATTGAAGAATATGAGCAACAAGCTAGAGAGGTGCTACAACTCCAAAATCACCTTTGAGCATATGTTGACAAACAAGAGAAGGTATGGTGACAAGAGTGGAATTAGTTTCCACAAGAGCAAGGGCAAGGAAGTGAAGAAGCAAGACCAAAAGAAGCTATCTCATTTCATGTGCTTCAAGTGCCATGGAATGAGACATCTTGCAAATGCTTGTCCAACCAAGAATGCTCAAGCTAAGCCACAAGTCAAGCCCCAAGTGCAATACAAGATCAACCATCAAGATGGTGATTCGGGGATGACAAAGAAGAAGAAAACAAGAAGAGGTGGCAAAGCAAGAGCAAGGCATCCAACTCATACTCATGATGCCAACAAGATGATGATGAGAAAATATCAAGAGAAGAATCATTTGGCTCACATCAAGTGCTTCAAATGTGAAGATATGGGACACTTTGCCTTGAAGTGTCCTACCAAGCTTGAGATGAAGATTCAAGCAAAAGAAAATAGGCAAGACAATGAGAAGCACAACATGAGCAAGGAAGAAAAGACTCAAGCAAAGAGAGTGTGCTACTCATGTCGGGAAAGGGGACACATGACTCATTCATGTCCCCTAGGTATGACTTCTAAGCCTATTTCAATTGATGATGATCATATGCTTAGAAAGGATGGTAGTGGTACCTCTTTGGTTGATATTGCAAAACATCCCGCTATTCATACTAAGGCATTGCCTAAGTATGTTGCACCTAACTTGAGAGGACCCAAACTAGTTTAGGTACCATCAACAAGTGGATGATGAGTTGTAGGTACCATTGACATTGGAGGCTTGATTCAATGTGTCTCATATTGTTCATCATATAATTGAATCAAGTAATGAAGCTTATTGCTACATTATCCCAATGCCAAGTCAAAAGAATGAAGTCCAAATACTACAACATATAAGTGCATGATCAAGTTGTGGTGGTTCTTTGGATTGATTTGAAGGCTTGCAAATATTCAAGTTGAAGATTGCAAATGGATTGATCTTGATTTACTAAGGTATATCTATTGTTGATCAAGTTCATTTGGGTGTGTATAAGATGCTTGAATTGGATATACACATAGTGCATATGAGTTGATTGAATTGGATACATATGTGCACTAGTTGCTTGCTACAAGTTGATTGAATGATATTAATGCTTAGTGATCAAATTGAGTTGATTTGAATGAGTAGGATCAAGAGACTTCCTTTAGTAAGTGTATTGAATGGATATAAGTCTTGAGATAGTATTCAAACAAGTTGAGTTCAAGTTTGATTCAATTTGAAGAAGCTTAGCTCATTTTGCTCAAATCTGTCAATATTCAAAATCTGAGCTAGCTGTGATCATAGCCATGATTGAGAGATCAAATCTATTTGGATTGGCTTGAAATTTTGTATGCATGCTCTACACTTATGGTATTAGTTGTTGTGAAAATTTCATGGATATTGGATATGGAATACTTCGGTTTTGGAGTGGATCTTGTCTACACATGTGCAGCAGTTTTCAGCATGTACCTAGGTGGAAAGATGTGAAATCTGGTAGCAATCTAGAAGTCCAATGAAGCTCAAATTTTTATGGATGTTAGATGACTTAGTGAAGCACATCTCAACCAAATTTCATGATCATTCGATATGTATTTTGGGAAATATGGTATATTCTTTGAAGAATACATAATCTGCTAGAAAAGTGACAAACATTGGATTGATCTAGAGTCACTAAGATTAAAAGGTCCTCAAGTTGGAATCATGATTATAAGTATTTGAGGCACCTATGTTTGATTTTGGTTTGAGCTAGAAGCATTACAAGCAATGAGTACAAGGCCATTTTATTGTGGAGTATATTTGGCACATATATGACACTCAAATTGAAGATCAAGATCAAACTCAAGATAAAGATGAAGTTTAAGTTCTAGTGATGATTAGAGATCAATGGATAGAAAGAAAAGGAATTTAACAAGATATGGTTGAGCTCATATTTGATTCATGTTCATTCATCAAGTAGAGTTTAACATTTGAGTCAATCAAACAAAGCTAATTCAAGTGAGTATCAAGGATGGTTCTTGGAGAGAGGTCACTTCTCCTTTTTGTAGGGGCTTGCCGCCTTTTGTAGGTAAACCAAGAACGTTACTTGGAAGGCTAACTTGGAAGTGGTGATCTAGGGATCATTTAGAGATGCTTAGTTGAAAGCTATCAATAGGATTGATCAAAAGAAAGCAAGCAACACCCAAAAGAGAGAGAATCATGTACTTATTCTACAAGTGTATCATGGTATTCAATTGGTATCATCTTCTACAAGTGGTACATCATTTGGTATTCTATCATGAAAGCAAAGATCAAGAAAGAAGCAAGTCAACCACAACAAGAAAGTGCACTTGATCATTAATGGGACTAAATTCATATGGGTGAAGATTAATATTCCAAGTAAAATTCATTGGTTTTCACCATGCTCTTAATGGGAATTCACATTGCTAATTGGAGATGAACATGGTCTATCCTCTACTCCAACATAGCAAAGGTGAAATTGTTTGACATATGCATACATCTAATACTTAGAACTTGTTTAGTGCATATAGTCATACATAGTACTCATTCATTGAAAATCAAATCAATTTTATGCTTATAGCCTACCACTATAGCTTGATTGAGTTGTTTGATCTAGTGGTAGTATATGAGTTTGTTCATGAGCTAGTAAACCCAAGTACTTGATCTATTCATGGATTGTATAAGTGACAAGTACAACCTCTATAAGATAACCACTTAATGCGTGTGAACAAGCTTAGACAGGGTTTAAACCGGACTTGAAAACTTATGCTATACATGTTAGTACAAGTCCAACATAGAAGCTCATGAAGATGAATCTAGTTCAAGGACAAGACAACTATGCAAATGGATATCAAGATGTAATCTACAAATGGTATCTAGACTTATGCTAATCTTTCAAAGAGTATCAACTTTCATATTGGTACTTGCAAAAGATGTCTAGTTCTAGCATACTTGTGATGATCCACATTGAGTTAATTCAAATAATTCTACAAGTGGTAATCTCACAAGTGATATCCGACATGATACAAGTGATCCTCAACTTTAAGTGATCAAATCATAGTTCTCTTTCTTATGAAGCTTATTTGGATGACAATTGCTTTGACCAGAGGGGAGTTTCCCCACTCAATGGTATAATGGTCAATGATCTTACATGAAGAGACATTCCAATACATATGTGTTAGTGTCCATCAAAAATAAAAAGATACAAGTATCAACAATCTACCCTAGTGCAACCTTTGCATCAATATGAGCATACCTTTTATGGAAATTGATGACAAAGGGGGAGAGATTAGTGAACAAAGATATATTAGTCAAATGGACATGCACTAAGGGAAAGAGACATGGACATGGACATGGACAAGGGAACAATATTAAAGGATCAAAGTCTTGAACTAAGTGATGCACACAAGAAGGGGGAGCAAGCTCATGAACTTGGTTGATTGCATTTGATATGTGCATATTCATGTGCTTGCTTAAGTCTTATCTTTATATGCATGCTTGTGTGGTATATGCTAGTTATATGATTTGAATGATGATTTGCTAACTAGCATGCATAGGTTGGTAAGCTAGATAGGTGTTCTAATAAGTGGTATCTAGAAACCTTGCTTATAATGTTGATCTCACGGGGTTTCTAGTGTCTTTGTGCTATCTAGCTAACCATGGTGGTGCTAAGGATGAACTTCAAGTGAAACTACAATGAGTATCTTCAAAGGTTTATCCTATAACCCTTAGCATCACTTAGTAGTTCTAGCACTCCCAAAATTCATATTTATGCATGTGTGCAAGGCTTAAACCAAATCTTGTTGAGCACACATATAGGGGGAGCTATCACTACAAAGTCGGACTTTGTGGCATTTATCCAAATCTTGGCATAGAGCTTAAATGATGGATAAATGGCATAATGTTCAAAATGATCTTAATTTACATATCTTTGTAGAGTTGTCATCAATTACCAAAAAGGGGGAGATTGAGAGTTCCTATGTGATTTTGGTAATTGAGTGACAACTTAGGTGAACTAATATGTGTTCAAGTGATATATACACAGAAGATTAGTTCACATATGATTGTGTGATGAAGGAGCTTAATTGCACATGAGACATGACATGGAGTCATGTGACCAAGGTGGAGAAGATCAAGATGAGGCTTGGCTTGATGGACCGGTTGCAAGTGTGAAGGGCAAGTGAGTGATGCTTGGCGCCGATGGACCGATGCAACGGTGAAGAGCAAGTGAGGTCAAGATCGATAAACCAATACGATCATGTGATGATATGAAGTGGATCATATCATTTGACAAGTGGTTGGTGCATGTGTTGCATCAACATTGGAGAAGGAGATGGAATGGAATGCGCAAGGCAAAGGTATAAGCATAGGGCATTTCATTTCACCGGTCATAGGTGTGTAGAGAAGTTTATGACTGGGTTTAGGATAGATAGTCGTACTATCAAGAGGGGCAAACTTGTTTGCATATCAGTTATCTAGTGCCACCATGAGCGATCTAACTTTGCGATGAATTAGGATCGAGTGGCATGGTGAGAGCAAGTGAAAATGCTTTGAAAATGATTGTGAAAATGCTAACACACATGCTTAAGTGATGGAACACTTGGATGTTAGCACATGGAAGCAAGGGCGAAGAAATAGAGAAGAGAGGAGCTGTCCAGAATGCAACGGACGCTGAAACAGGCGTTGGACGCTGCTGAAACAAGCGACAAACGCTACTGACACAGGCGTCGGACGCTGATGAAACAATTGACGGACGCTACGCTCCTAGAGGCCGCGAGTCCGATGGCTGAGAAGGATCTGTGCACATTGTGCGACGGACGCTAGAGAGAGTCCGTCGGTAGGCCAATGGACGCGTCGGTAAAAATATCTCTTTGAAGCCTCTATATTAGGGCGACGGACGCTGAGTGAAACATGCGACGGACGCTGTCGAAACATCGACGGACGCTGGCTGAAACATGCGACGGACGCTACTACAACAAGCGACGGACCGTCCGTCGCTCGCGCAGTTGGAACATAACGACTATTTTTGGTTGGCAACGACTCTATTGGCTTTGGGGGTTATAAATAGACTTGGTGGCCGGCCAAGGCTTGTTGCTGAGCACCCTTGGGCCTTGGTGGCTTGTGTAGGTGTGCTTGGGAGCCCTCTAACTCACTCATACTTGATAGTGTTCATCTGATTGAGTGAGAGAGCGATTACTAGTGCGTTGCTTTGAGAGATAGCTTCGTGTGGCACTAGGTGATCGTGTTGCAAGCTCGTGGTGCTTGTTACTCTTGGAGGTTGCCACCTCCTAGATGGCTTGGTGGTTGTGGCTCCGTCGAAGCACGCAAGAAGCTTGTGCGTGGCTCCGGAGAAGTGCTTTGTGAGGGGCATTGTGCTCGCCCCGCGGGAGATCGTGAAGAGCAACTCTAGTTGAAGGTATCATTGAGTGCCCTCATCTTGTGTTGATTAGGCGGCAACCCTTGAGGGGGTTAGGCGAGTGAGGCCTATAAAAAGTCGTAAAACTCCAAGTGAGTGAGCCGATACAACGGGGACTAGCTTGGTGGCGACCAAGTGAACCTCGGGAGAAAAATCACCGTGTCAACCTTGTGTACATCTTCTCGGTGGTTTGCATTCTCCAAAACACTAGCTTGTATTTACTTTCATATACTTGTGCTAGTGAGTAGTTTTTGCTCTTGTAACTAGTTTAGCTTGTGTGGCTTGCCTAGTTACCTTCTAGCTTGTGTAGCTTAGAAGTAAGATCTTGAGTGACTAATTGGCTTGAGTAGCCTTGTTAGTCACATTGCTTAGTTTGTGTAGCTAAGTAAGTTGAGCTCTCTAGTTGACTTGTGTAGTCTTGCTAGAGAGCATTGCTAGTGAGCTTAGGTGCTTTGTGCTTTGCTTACTAGTATGAGTAGGAGCTCCCGGTTTGCTTAGAGTACTAGTTGCTTAGGTTTGTGTGACCTTGCAACCTAGACTTGTTTTGGTGAGCCTCCTAGCTTGGCACCTTAGTTAGCATAATAGACATATTTGCTAGGTGCTAGAGTTATAGTTAGAGGGGGTGTAGTCTTGGCTAGACTGATAGTTTTTTAATTCCGCATTTGTTTCGGTTAGCCGCTGCGCTTAAGTTTTAGAAAAGACTATTCACCCCCCTCTAGTCCGCCATCTCGACCCTACAACGTGGTGCCAAGCTTTATAACGATGAAGGATGTATTTTTAAGTATAGGTAATGAGTGAAGCATAAGTTTTGCAAAAAATGACTGCGAATACCCACAGTCCCCGAGCCTAATGTAAGGATTTGTTGGGTTCTTATATTAGGATGTATATAAAAACTGCTAAAAAAATGAATTTAGTAAAGACGACTGTGAATACGCGTAGTCCCCGAGCCTGAGTCAAGGAGGTGGAATGTTCTTACGTTGAGGTCTTTATTCGTAGTCCCCAGGAGTTTGTTGTCTGGTGGCGCCACTGCTTCGTGGTGGAGGCGATCCTTGAGCCTTGCTCGGCGTATTTCTGGACGGAGTCCCCGAGCCTGGTCGAGTCTGCGAACAGGTGGCGGAGTCATCGTTTCTCGTCAGCGAGTCCTTGAGAATTGTTGACCTGTATGTTTGCAACTGTGCTACTATTCCTGTTTAGAAAGAAATCATAATGAAATCATATGCCCAGTCCCCAGGACTGTGGTGTTAGTAGTATAAAAAAGGTATTGACTGAAATCATTATCGCGGAGAAAGAAGAGATAAGTAAAGCAAAGGAAGGTATTGGGACGAATTAGCCGTTTGGTTTAACGACCCAAATTACAGCGTGGGAGGCTGGTGTCGTGGTGGTTCCGTATTTGGCCGTTGCAGTTTCCCAAAAACCCTGAGAGATGAAGCGCCGCGCCGATTGTATAAAGGATGAATCCACGGCGGAACGGGGACGGTCGTGTCTTTTGGTCTTTTATCCGAAGGTGTGTAGGATTCGAAGAGGTGTGACTCCCTTGCCTGGGTTATTCGATCATGATGGAGATTCGTCTATGTATCCCCGTGAAGCTTCGGGTGAGTATTGATTCCTATTGCGTTGATTTCCTTTGCATTGCCTAGTCGCAAGTTCTTGAGAGGGTTTCGTCGACGCCTATTCCATGCTAGGTGTGACGAGAGTTGGCGGCGCGCGTCTTGTGATGGATCTTGCCACCATGATGGCCTTGCCGGAGGATGTGGCGTATCGGATCCTCCTTCATGTGATTGATAACGACAACAATGTGCGTGAGTATGTGAAGATTCGCCCACTCTGCCGGTTCTTTCGCGACTTCTGCGATGATTCGTCGACGATTCGGCTTGTGTCCCTTCGGCGAGTCCAGGACTACTATTGTCCCTACTTCCCCTTCCTGGAGACTGCCTTTGAGCAGCGCTTTCTCGATGCCGGCCACCGGGAAGCCATGTTCTTTCGCGGCCTGGAGTTACTGATGCTGTGGGGACAAGACCCTATTGGGAAATTATTGATTGGTGGAGCAGTGGTAGCTGGCGATGGTGTCGCAATGTAATTTAGGGCCATGATGCTGTTTTATGCAGATTCGGCGAACTCGGAGACGCCTATCCTCATTGGTCGCCTTGGCGGTGGTGCTCTTCCGAATGGTCGGTTTTGTGATAGGGGCCTTTGTGGTCTTCGGCGGCGTTCTCGTGGCGATCTTCATGTCATCCGAAGGCGGCGGTGGATTCATGCCCCGGAGGACGTCCCAGACTTGGTGGTCGTGGTTGAGCCTCACCTTTGCGTCTGGGAAGGGTGTCGTAGCTTTGGTCCGGAGGGTAGTGACATGTCTAGGATCATCATGTACTGTAGTTTGCAGTGCCAGATTCGGCATGAGTTTGATCTCTGGACTAGGAATATTAGTGAAGTGGTCGCGTATCGTATCAATAGGATGAAGTTGTAGTCGCCAGGTGCTTTTGTGGAAGCATTGTCCTTTCTTTTGGTGTGTCAAGATGTTGTGGCGTCTGTTATTTTGCTGCGGGACAACAATGACTTGTCATTCAAGTGTTGGTGGTTGGACGTATAAGTGAAAAACTGCAAAGCTATTAAATATCCGGGCGGTGAGCTTTTGTTTCACTTGTATGTCCTTGACTGCCTACTAAGTCGTGAGTCGTAGCGATGAAACATTCGGCCTTGGTTCTCAAATGGTCTGTATCGTAGGGCTAGCGCCTTTGCACATGTATGATACATAAGGACTCCCAAGGAGGCGCGTAATGACAACCCGCGGCGCAGAGGGCGAACAACTCATGCACGCTTAGGGAGATGCCATGGACAGGGCCTTTTTCTGATAGGCTCGATCATGGCGTGACTTTGGGCATGTGGAGATTGTTCCCACAGACGCTGGGCGCAAAGCCAGGCTGCTTGTAGAGTCATCAACTGTACCGTGGTCGTGTACAGATTCTGGGCGCGCGGCCTCATGGCTACCGACCCAAGCAGTATTGCCCGGCTTCTGAGGAAATACTGTCAGGAGCTCTGTCAATGTAACCATAGCGCTTAGGGTAGCTACTTCTATTCGCTATGGTTAACCGGCAGGCCAGCTTCGGAAGCTTTCTGGTCGCGGCTAGGCTGTTTGGAGAAAACGCCGTATTGCGTTTGGGTGGGGTCGTCGAACACTGTGGGAGTGTTTTGGAGAGGTCGTCGACCGTTTGCGAGCTTTGTCAAACTTGTCACCGTTGCGCCATGGGTGTTTCGCTCGAGTCATCGTACGTCGTGGGCGTTCGAGCCGATGTCATTGTTACGCTGTGGGCGTTTTGCACGGATCAGTTTCGTTGTATGGGATGTATAGAAGATGAAACGCCTTTTATTTTTTGATGGAGGAGCGCCTAGTACAAACGTTATCGTTACATTTGTAAAGTCCTTAAACAGCGCCGAGTGGTGGTACCTTCTGCATCTGGTCGCGGGTGGCGTCTGCGCTGATCGTCGCTGATTCTGTTTCTTTTTGCTGCTTGGCGGCTGGATTGTCGTTGTCACCGGAAGTGTGTAAGTCTGAAACGCGGGGTTTCTCAATGGCATTGATTGTCTGCTGCTCGCATTCGTAGGCTATCTTCAAGTTGGTGCGGAGGCTGATGATGCCTTGTGATGTCGGGATTTTCAGCACCATGTACGTGTAATGTGGGACTGCCATTAGCTTGGCTAGTGCCGGGTGGCCCAGTATCGCGTGGTAGGCTGTCTCGAACTCGGCGACGACGAAGTTGATATTTTCGACACTAAAATGGTCCTTATCGCCAAACTGCACAGGGAGGGTGATCTGTCCTATTGGTGTTGACGCCTTATCGGGGATGATTCCCCAAAAGAAGAAATTCGCCGGTTGGAGGTCTTTCTTCGAGTAATCGAACTGACGAAATGCATCGGCGAAGATGATGTTGATGGCGCTGCCGCCGTCGACTAAAACCTTCCTGAAGCAACACGTTGTGATGGTTGGATTCACGATTAGTGGGAAATGGCCTGGGTATTTGCAGTCTGCCCACTCGTCTTCTCCGGAGAAGTTGATTGGTTGATCCAACCAATCGAGGGGGTGAGCCTCGGCTGCGTTCCCCCCCCCCCCCCCCCCCCCCCCCGCAGCGGCGAGTGAGTAGACGTCATTGCGAGCTTGGCGGCGTTGTCTTTCTCCCTCGACCAGCACACTGCCCACGAATATGGAGTATGTTGTTGAGGCTACTCGGAATTTTGGCGCTGGCGGTCCCTGGTCCTTGCCTCCGTCTTCATCGTCCCTCTTCTGTCTTTTGTCTACCTTGTCCTTCATTGTCGTTTCTATGAGCTCGCAATTTCGCAAGGAGTGTTTGGAGTTCTTGTGTATCGGGCATTGTCCGTCGAGGATCTTCTCTTAGCTTTCGTAGTAGTTCTTCTTTGGGCAGGCGTCCGTGCTTGCGACGTAGCGATTGGGTTGCCTGTAATCGTTCTTCTCCGGCCGGTGTTCCGAGTTATCTGATCGGTGGTCGCGGTGGTCGCTGGGTGCTCTCCCGTTCCTATAGTATGGTCAGCGATTATTGTCCCCTGCGCGTTCCGGAGAGCGGGAATAGCGCCGTTGTTGACACCGTCTTTTGGACGTGTCAATATGATCTAAATATGCTGATCGAAAAAGAGATGGTCATTGCTTTTTATCGGCGTCGAAATGCTACTAGTCAACTACTGATGGAAACAAAGGAGGTTGCCGATGACGAAAAGCATCAGAGGAAGAAAAAGTTTGCTTGCCGATGGGAAGGTTGCCGAGCTGAGTATGCTAATGGATGCTAGATGACGGGACTGACGTCAGCAAATGTTGCCGATGGCATTAGGGATAGGTGGTAGATGGAAAGAGATCTGCCGATGGAAAGTGTCATTGCAAAGAAAATAGATAAGAAAACTGGTGATTGTATGCTAGTGTTTGTTTTTTATAGTTTGAGTCCGACTCTTGCACGAGTCGTTTATTTTCTTAAAAATAGGAGTTTTGTTTAGGTATAAGTCATGTCTGTGTACAACTCCTCCTACCGGAGTATAAATATGTACCTAGGGCTTACCTGAAAAAGATATACAATCAATCAAATACATATATTATTTTCATCTACTTTTCCAGCAAATTTACTTTCATCGTACTAGTTCTAGTTTATCTACGAGTTCTTACGAAGTCTCGATGGGCTGCATCTATACAATCTCCGTCAACCTCGCGAGTTTCGTGTTTTGAGCAATCTGAGTCTTGACGTCCGGGCGCATCGCCGTAGTCTCGTTCATCATTGTTCTAGTTATCGTCCTTGTCGATTAACTGGTCAAATCGACTGGCACACCTTGGATATCGAAATTTCGGGTATAAGCCCGAGGTTTTCGCAGATCCGACGCTTTTTGTGTCAACACCTCTTTTGGCACACCCAGTGGGACTCTAGATACATCTTTGATCACGATCATGGGTGATTCTACTGATGTCAATCCGAAGAATGTCATTGAGGTCTCTGAAGCAGATCTGAAAGATGATCAAAAACAGATCATGGAGAAGGCTATGGAGGAATACAAGCAGTTGTATCTGAAATCCTTCAGCCTAAGTAGGAGCGGCGAGGCTATCCAGAAGCACGATCCGCCATTGCCACGACAGGTCACTTTCGACGCCAATCCTGGTAAATTACAAGAGATGGTTAATTCTGCATTAAATCAAGCATTAATTATCCACTCTACTGTGTTGTTCAATACTGTATACAATGTTGTCATGCAATCTTTCAAAGAAGGGCAGCCACCTAAGTATGTTGGTCCAGCGTATCATCAACCTGGATCGGCATCTGCCAAGACTTCATCGGCGGCTCTAGTGATATCTTTCCAACCTGTGAATCCTTCTACTGATGAAGCTACACCACCAAGATCGAGCCCTGCAAGCATCGTTCTGTTGAACACCGATCCGGTGGCGTTGGCAATGTCAGGACATGTAGTTCAGAATCAGCCAACTCCCGCCAACTGGTGGGGATACGGTATGCCTCCGGATTCATCTGCTGATGCTAAATTGATCCAAGGCAATAGTGCAGTGGGAAAGGCCTCTATGGAATTGGCAATATCGGCACAGCCGATGAGTCCGATACTACATTATGCTACGTCTTCTCCAAATGTGTAGTTACCGCCAGGAGATCTTCAGATGTCGATACCCAAAGTGCCTTTTACGGGCAACCATCGACAAGTTCTTTGCTGATGCAACAAGATTTGGCAGTGATAAACCGTCCCATGATGATGGCAAATCCTCAGGCTGGAATGTCAGTACACCAAGGGGGCCACTTTGTTGAATACTCCAAAATACAAGAACAACAGATGCCAGGTGGCTATCAATTATCGGCAAATCATATGCCAATGACTTATAATCCTGGATGGACTAATCAGATTCAACAACAGGTGGTTCAACCTAGACATCAAGTGGCGGGAGCACAACAATACTATTATCCGGCAAACTCTCAGAAGGAAACATCGGTGTACCGACCGATGAATATCAAGCCGCAGTATGCCCCAGTGGGTGCCCAAGGTTATACATCGGCAAATCAACCAGTGCATAATATTCAGCAAGGTGGTGCTGCGCCTGTGCCAATTGGATCAGCTTATTTGCCACAAAGGCAGGAAGGGGCGTATCAACCAGTCTAGCCAGTTAATATCCAGCCGATCCATCGGCAGGATCAGGATGCGTACTGGGCCGATAAAATTGCTGCAGTGATGAAAGAGCAGTTCAATATCAAGCCTAAGGTCAATACGTACTCTTATCGGATGCCGTACCCTCAGGCATATGACTTGATCCCTCTCCCGAATCGGTACAAGGTGCTAGATTTCACGAAGTTTTCTGGCCAAGATGACACGTCAACAATGGAGCACATCAACCGCTTCATTATCCAATAGGGAGAGGGAACCAACAAAGATGAACTAAGAGTAAGATTATTCTCATCGTCTTTATCTGGATCGGCGTTTACATGGTTTATCTCGCTTCCTCCAAATTCTGTGATTACTTGGGCTGATCTGGAGAAGTAGTTTCACAAATACTTCTTCTCTGGTGTTCATGAGAAGAGGATTACCGATTTGGTCAAGCTGAAGCAATGCAATGACGAATCGGTGGAAAGCTTCGTGCAAAGACTACGGGACGTAAAGAATAAGTGCTACAGTTTGGTGCTTGATGATCAACAATTAGCGGATTTGGCTTTCTAGGGGTTGCTGCCGCACATCAGAGATAAATATGCATCCCAAGAATTTGAAAGTATGAGCCATCTTGTGCAAAGAGTTACCGATCAAGAAATTAAAGCTTTCGAGCCTAGAAAAACTTAGAATAAGAAGGTGTCTTTCATTGAATAGAAGGAAAGTTCTGAATCGGATAAAGAACCAAACATCGGTGTAGCCGAATGGGTGAAAGACAAGAAGACGATATCCTGTTCGTTTGGCCAGAAAGAGGCTGAAAGGTTCACCTTTGACATCACCAAGGCCGATAGGATATTTGACCTGTTGCTTCAAGAAGGGTGTATTAAGCTGTCGCCTAATCAGGTGATTCCATCGGCAGAAGAGCTTAGAAGGATCAGGTATTGGAAGTGGCATGCCGCAACTTCACATAGTACCAATGATTGCAAAGTCTTTAGGCAGCAGTTGCAGTCAGAAATTGAGTCTGGGCGGATCAAATTTGAAAATTCTAAAGCCCAGAAGCCGATGAAGATCGACCAGCATTCGTTTCTGAATAATATGGTGGAAACTAGCGGAAAGATCAAGGTACTAACATCAGAGGTTGCCAAGAAAAATTCATCGGTAGATCCCGAGCATCAGATAGCTGTGCATGATGTGAAAGGAAATAAGCTTGCCGATGGACGAACAGGTAAAAGAATTGCCGATGAAGGCAGTAGCGCTAGGAGGCCTCAAAGACATGCATCACATGGCATTATAATCACACACAGGAGGCCACGACAGGAATATGAGCATTCGCAAGAAGAACAACATCGATAGCGGGAAGAAAAAAGACGCCAAGAATGGTATCGGCATAAAGATCATTGGAAGTGCCCCTTCTTCGTCCATTGTTGGGAAGAAGGCATCAAGCTGCCCACTGCCGATAATTGTTCTGAATGCAATGGGTACTATCCTGCCAATCGGTTAGAAAAGAAGTCTCGCTTTGAAGGTCAGGGATCAAGCTATGCTAGGCTGATCAGAGGAAAGGGATCAGTACATGATCGGCTGGGGGCAAGCTCAGTGTGCATGACAGGCTTGGCAAGCATATCCGTCAAGAGGAGCTCGAAGAGAAGGCTAATGCAAGGGTGCCCGATGAAGAAATATTCTCTAGGGATCCAAACATAAGGGATGGCGCAAATACGAGCCGTGAAAAACAGAATCAGCATGTTTGGAAAACTAAACTTCCTCAATGGTGTCCTAAGGGTTTGACGAAAACTCAGAGGAGGAGGATCCAGCGTGAATGCCAGAGTGATCTTTGTTATAGAGGAAATCCTTCAAGGGAAGAATCTCCAGTTTGGAGTGGAGGCCGAAACATCAGAATAGGAGTCCATCGACGGAAGTCAACATGGTTGTTCTGTTGCCGATGGAATTCATGGCACCTACCGATGCTGAAGAAGAAGCTGCTGAGATGGTGTAGATAGTTCTAGATCCGATGGCAGCTGTCTTTGAAAAGCCTGCCGATGATGAAAGGCCGCACATGAGAGCCTTGTTTGTCAAGGGCAAAGTCAATGGGTAACCGGTGTCAAAAATGTTAGTTGATGGCGAGGCGTCGATTAATATAATGTCGTATGTCATGTTCAGGAAGCTTGGAAAAGGTGACTAGGATCTAGTCAAGACAGATATGAAGCTTAAAGATTTTGAAGGGAATGTGTCACCGGCTGTGGGAGCAGTGTGCGTAGAGTTAACTATTGGCAGCAAAACTTTGCCGACAACGTTTTTTATGATCAGCGGTAAAGGTACCTACAACTTGCTCCTGGGAAGGGATTGAATCCATGTTAATTGTTGTATTCCTTCCACGATGCATCAAAGCCTCATGCAATGGGTCGGGGACAAGATTGAAGTCGTCCAAAGTGAAGCCCCATCAATTGTTGCATCGGCAGAATCGGAAACCTATGAGCAAACCAAGTGCATATCTGGTGAAGCTTGGGATACAAAGTTCCTTAAGGTGGCCGATTACCGAATTACACCGATCCAAGCAGTTAGTTCTGAAGAAGAGTTTTAATGGATCAATTCGCCGATGATGGAAAACTTAGGCAGGGGTTTACATCAACCGATGATTTATTGGAGATAGACATCGGCGACGGTAGCAAGCCTAGGCCAACTTTTATTAGTGCTAAGTTAGATTCTCGATGTAAGCAACAGTTGAGTGATTTATTAAAAGAATATAAAGATTGTTTTGCTTGGGATTATACAGAGATGCCTGGTCTAGACCGATCGATAGTTGAACATCGGTTGCCTATTAAGTCGGGTTTTCAACCACATCGGCAGCCAGCACGCCGGTGCAACCCTACTGTGTTACCCGATATTAAAGCTGAGATTACAAAGTTAATCGAAGGTGGGTTTATTCGGAAATGTCGATATGCCGAATGGATTTCTAATGTGGTTCTTGTATATAAGAAGAATGGAAAACTTCGTGTTTGTATTGATTTCAGGAATCTCAATAAAGCTACGCCAATGGACGGCTATCCAATGCCCGTTGCCGATCTACTAGTTGATGCTTCTGCTAGACATAAAATTATCAGTTTTATGGATGGTAATGTTGGATATAATCAAATATTCATGGCTGAAGAAGATATATCCAAAACTACTTTTAGGTGTCCAGGTCACGTCGGTTTGTTTGAGTGGGTCGTAATGACTTTTGGGTTGAAGAACGCCGGTGCTACTTATCAAAGAGCGATGATTTTTATTTTCATAAGTGCATCGGCACATTGGTCGAAATCTATATTGACGATGTGGTGGTTAAGTTCGGAGACTTTGAGAAGTATCTTGCCGATCTGCGGAAGATTCTGGAGCACACAAGGAGCATGGGCTAAAGATGAATCCAAATAAGTGCGCGTTTGGCGTATCGGCAGGTCAATTCCTAGGGTTCATGGTACATCAAAGGGGTATAGAGATCGGCAGAAAATCCATTGATGCAATTAACAAAGTGGTTGCTCCTACAAGCAAGACTGAGTTGCAATCTTTGATCGACAAGATTAATTTTATTAGAAAATTTATATCTAATTTGTCTAGGAAGATTAAGTCTTTTATCCCTTTGCTAAAGCTAGAGGCCGGTCAGGAGTTTGTATGGGGAAAGGAGCAGCAATCGGCCTTGGAGGAAGTTAAAAGATATTTGGTGAATCCTTCAGTTTTGATTCCACCTCAATACAGGAAACCTTCCAGGTTGTATTTGTCTGCCGATGACGGCGTTATCGGGTCAGCCTTGATTCAAGAATTTGAAGGGAAAGAACATGTGATTTATTATTTAAGTAGAAGGCTGGTGGACTCTGAAACCAGGTATTCGGCCGTTGAGAAATTGTGTTTATGTTTGTACTTCTCTTGTACCAAGTTGAGGCATTATTTGTTGTTGGCCGAGTGTACTGTTATATGCAAAGATGATGTGGTCAAGTATATGTTGTCGATGCTGATATTGAGTGGAAGAATCGGCAAGTGGGTTTTGGCGCTGTCAGAGTTTGATCTGAGGTATGAATCAACTAAGGCAGTTAAAGGACAAGTGATGGCTGATTTTGTTACTCGCATTGTGGTACGGTAAATTCCGTAGAGATTGCTCCTTGGGCTTTGTTCTTTGATGGATCTACATGTAGAGAAGGGGCAGGTATCGGTGTTGTCTTGATTTCTCCCGAGGACAGAAGTATGAAATCTCATTGCCGATTGTAGCTACTTCAACAAACAATCAAGCTGAATATCAGGTTTTGCTAAGGGGATTGGAGTTGCTTAGAGAAGTACGTGCCGATGCCGTTGAAGCCTTTGGTGATTCTATGCTGGTAATCAATCAGCTGGTTGGAACATATGAATGTCGAAGTGAAATTTTAATCGTGTACTATGAAAAATGTTTGCGATTGTTGAAAGAGTTTAAAGAATATCGCCTCAAACATATTCCTAGGTTACATAATGAAGAGGCTAATCGGTTAGCACAGTGCGCTTCGGGGTATCAGTCAGTTCAAGAGGTAATGGCGTCGGTGATAACTACCAATGATTGGAGGAAAGAGATTGCCGATTACTTGAGGAAGCCATCCAAGAAGGTTGAAAGACATTTGAGGTTTCAAGCTACCAAGTATGTGCTCCTTGATGATGAATTGTATTATCGGACAATTGATGAGGTTTTGCTCAGATGGTCTTGGTAAAGAAGAATCAAAGGTCTTGATGGGTGAAATCCATGAGGGAGTATGTGGAGCACATCAATCGGCATTCAAGATGAAGTGGGTGATTAGGCGAAATGGATATTATTGGCCGACAATTCTTGAGGATTGTTTTAAATACTTCAAAGGGTGTCAAGATTGTCAGAGGTTCGGTAATGTTCAGAGAGCACCCGCATCGACAATGAATCCTATAATCAAACTGTGGCCGTTTAGAGGATGGGCTATTGATCTTATCGGCCAGATTTATCCACCATCGAGTAAAGGGCACAAGTTCATACTCGTAGCCACCGATTATTTCACAAAGTGGGTTGAGGCTATTCCGCTGAAGAACGTGACATCGGCAAACATGATAGATTTTGTTAAAGAGCACATTGTTTATTGGTTTGGTATTCCTCAAACTATTACAACTGATCAAGGGACCATGTTCACATCTGAGGAATTTGATGAATTCGCGGCCGGTATGGGGTTTAAAGTGTTAAACTCTTCTCCTTATTATGCTCAGGCTAATGGACAAGCTGAGGCAACTAATAAAGGAGTGATCAAGCTTATCAAGCGCAAGATTGAAGAGAACCCTAGGAGGTGGCATGTAGTGTTGAATGAGGCTTTGTGGTCATATCGGATGGCATGTCATGGTGCTACTAAGGCTTCGCCATATCAGTTGGTATACGGACACGATGTTGTCCTACCTTGGGAAATCAAAACTGGTTCTAGGCGATTGTTTTCCCAACACCAATTAGCGGTCGATGAGTATGATATCCTTATGAAGGATGAATTAGAAGATCTAGCGGGTCATCGGCTAAGAGCTCTAATCAGTATCGAGGAGAACAAGAAAAGGGTTGCCAGATGGTATAACAAGAAAGTAAAAGTAAAAGAGTTTGCCTATGGTGATTTAGTTTGGAAACTGATTTTACCGTTTGGAACTAAGAATTCGAAGTTTGGGAAGTGGTCTCCTAATTGGGAAGGTCCTTTTCGGATAAATCAGTCTGTTTCTAGCAACGCTTATATTTTGGAAACTCTCGAAGGAGTTGTATTTTCCTACTATTTGAAGAAGTATTATCCTAGTATCTGGATGGATGCATAAAATGATGTAAATATAAATACCGATGACAGAGTTATCGTACAAAACATCGATAGAAAAGCGTTAACGTTATATTACAGAAGGATCAATTGTCAAGTTCAAATGTAACAAATTACAACCAGGATTGGATAGATGAAATCGCACGAAGGCGAACTTGGTCAGCTTCTTCTATTTCCTTGGCATCGTCATCGGCAACGCCTTCAACTGGCTTGATTTTTCTCTTCAGCAGGAGAGCTTCGCGAGCACAGGCATCCCTCTCTTGTTGCAGAGCCTTAGTAGCAGTAGGGAGTTGAGTTTTCTTCTAGTTGGCTGAGTCTAAAGCTGCATCTACTCTCTTCAGCTCAGCTAACAACTCTTCTCTTTGTGCCAATAGACGAGTAATCTCTTGTTCAAGCGCGCTGCTAGAGGCTTCAAGACGGCCGATGTCTTTGTGCTTTTCGTCCGCAGTTTGCTTAAACTTGAGTATTTCTTCGAGTTTTGCTTGAGCGGCTCTATCGGCAATACGTCGTGAGGCTCTTTGGTATTGTAGTTGCCGACTCTCGAGAAATGCCGCTTGGAAGAGCAGTTCTTCAATATCGGCAAGCAATTGATCTTGAATTTCTCTGAAAGCTACCCTTACTGCACTAGAATCTTGGACTAGTTGAGATGTATTTTGTTGCAGTAGGAGTAGCAGTGCTTCAAGTTTGGATTTCACTTCTGCCGATAGAACAATTGAAGCTTGAGCAGAGCTCTCTCCTTCTTCATCGTCATCTGGGATGTTGACAGAAAAGGACAATAAGCTATCGGGAGAGTCTTGGGCTTGAAAAGAGAAGGAATTAAAATTTGTCAGTTGAAAGCTTGTGTCTTGCAAGTTTATGATAAATGTTTTAGTTTACCTGCTTTAGAGCGATTTCTCGCCTTGGGCTTGGTAGGGTGGCTGACACAACTGTGTCTTGAGGATCGGCAATGGTTGTCGATGAGTTTGTCTCTGTTGGGAGAGCAGTTGGTGTTGGTGCTGGTGTTGGTGTCGGTGTTGCTTTTGCTGTTGCGGCTAACCCTTGTGGCGATGGCACTGACTCCTGATTGGGGATCTCGTCTTGTGATTGGTCAGGGATCGATGCTGATACTGGCTCTGGTGCTGGTGTATCGGTAGGAGTTGGAAAAGTCACAGCTGGTGATATGACTGGGGCTGATGGTTTTGAACGTTTTTGTCGGGGAGCGGCACTTGAGGAGCCTTGGCGCTTCAATTTTTGCACTTCGGGGCATCGGTAGACCAAATTGGAGAAGCTTGTACATTCAGAACAGCTACCGATGAACTCGTTGGCTACAAAATAAAGCATATTGTGCAAGTTGAAAATTAAGTGAGTATCACCGATGAGAGATTGTAATCGGCATAAAAGAAGAAAAATTGTTACCGTGAAAGCTTGCGCCAGGACAACGGCAGCGACCGATGGAGTAGCGGCAGCCCCAGTCGGTTTTTGCTTGGTTATGAGAGTGACTTTGGGCGCCTTTCCATACACGAGGGAGGCTAGTGAAGGAGCCTTGCTGCCAATTACCGATGTGGAATTTATCGGTCGTAAGTGGAAGGTTCTACCACTTATACTTTTCCTTGGAGTTGGGTCATCAACCTGCTAATAGAGAATCAGTTACCAGTGCATTTGAAGGGAAATGACAAGAAAAATGGTGTCGGAAATAAACTTACCGCGTCATCGGGAATGATGTAATCAGCATCGATCAAATGCCGATAGTAATGCGATGGTGTGGCAAATAGTTGATTCTTCCATTCTTGCAACCAAGATTTGTATGACTCGGTGATGAAGGATGTTGGTGCCCAAGAAGACAGATCAACATTGGTTACATCGGCCTAAGAGGAGAGGGTGATGATCTTGTTCCAGTCCATAGCACTGGAGAGGACTTCTCTTGGTTTTATCACATCGGCGTAGCTGAGTTTGATCGGTAGTTGACCAAACGCTAGCTGTCTTGCTGCTGCTGATGGATAATAAAATTTATATGTTGGAGGAGTATTCTTCCCGATCCCGAAAATGTTAACTGGGATGGCCCGGGGAATAAGGGTGGCTTTCATAATTTCTTCATTCTATGGTATGTTTCCATCAGTAAGATTGAAGGAAAGTGGAAATCGGTTGTCCTCATCGATATAAGGCCACCAAACTCGTTCTATAGCAGGAATTCCGCAGTAGAGTCTCTGAAAGAATAGATCGAGTTGGCCCTCATTGGCATCGGTTCCTGGTAGCACTATCACAGCTTCCCCAAAGTTAAGAGGAGAACGGGTTGCCGATTCATCCTCATCAGGTGTATAGTCCTCAGGCAAGTCTCTTGGGAACTGTTGGCTGAACAAGTCAAATTGGAGACATTTTTGCATATGAGCGTTTAACCATAAGTTGATAAACCACCAAGGACCTCCGAGGTTGCTGATGGGTTTGCCTACCAGTAATCTTTCCGATACCTGGTGCAGGAGGTGATAAACTGAACTAAGAAGATATCGGCCGAGAGAAAACCCTCCATTGACCAAGAGTTCTGCTGCCGGAAGGTACATATTGGTGGGTCCAACTGTCTAGCCACAGAAAATGAACTTTTCCAGCCACATATTTAGGAAGATGGTGTGCTCCCTTTGACCTACCGATCCAGTCTTTTGGTATTCCTGGATGTATCCGGTCCAATCGCCGATATTGCGAGTGCTCACCCGATGTTCAGACTTCTTACAAAAGAGGGTGGCATTATCGGCAGAGAAGATATCAAGGCTGGTGAGCATGTACACATCGGCAAGTGCAGGGGGTAGCTGGTCCATGTTGGAATAGGAAAGCATTCATTGTATCATACCAGAAGTATGAAGCGGCAATCATCATATTTTCGTTCTTGGCCATATCGGCAATAGACAGTCTAATGCATTGGTCGATGTTGCGTTCTGACCAATAGGCTTGTTGTGACCTAGACATCCTGAGGTACCAGTTTTTCCACCCTTTGGTGGGTTTGGGCCAAGAACAGAATGTATCTGTCCATCACCCTAGATTGAAGTATTCGGCTCTGAAGGGGATACGATTGGTTTCTGCATCGATAAGGTTGGTTGGATCGGGATTTCCCACTGGACCCAAATAGCAAAGGTGTGCTTGGTCGATGGGGATCACTATTTTGCTGCGTATTTCCTAGATTCAGAAAGCAAAAGAAGAAGAAGAAAGGAAATCGTGAAATCGGATGCGTGGAGATTGCAGAATGTGGAGTGAGGAAAGAGGATATTACCTCAGGGACATTGAAATTGATCGCCATCGAGAACGGAAGAGTTCTTGCTGGAGTTCCACCGTTTGCTGGAAGAAGAACCGTTGTTGATGATGCTGGCGTGATCTTCAGAGGCGCCGGTGAAATGGGGATGAAGGTATGAGCTTAGGGTAAAAGGAAAAATGGTCGGTGACGGTCTTTATAAGCCCGAAGCGTCAGGGGTGTTTTTGAGTTTTTCTTTCTTAGCCGAACAGGGGTGTGATAATAAAATTATACGACAGTCTGGGAATTATAACCGTTGGCGCTACAGTTGCGAGAGATATTGATAAATTGTGCGCAATGATCGAGGTAATGATGGAGATATTTTGGGAAGAAAGATTATAATGGAAAAAAATTCGGCATATGAAATATTTTATACTCCGAAATTGGGGGGCATGTGTTGACACCATTTTTTGGACGTGTCAATATGATCTAAATATGCTTATCAGCAAAGAGATGGTCATTGCTTTTTATCGGCGTCGAAATGCTACTAGTCAACTACTGATGGAAACAAAGGAGGTTGTTGATGACGAAAAGCATCAGAGGAAGAAAAAGTTTGCTTTGCGATGGGAAGGTTGCCGATCTGAGTATGCTAATGGATGCAGGATGGCGGGACTGACGTCAGCAAATGTTGCCGATGGCATTAGGGATAGGTGGTAGATGGAAAGAGATCTACCGATGGAAAGTGTCATCGCAAAGAAAATAGATAAGGAAACTGGTGATTGTATGCTAGTGTTTGTTTTTTATAGTTTGAGTCCGACTCTTGCACGAGTCGTTTATTTCCTTAAAAATAGGAGTTTTGTTTAGGTATAAGTCGTGTATGTGTACAACTCCTCCTACCGGAGTATAAATATGTACCTAGGGCTTACCTGAAAAAGATATACAATCAATCAAATACATCTATTATTTTCATCTACTTTTCCAGCAAATTTACTTTCATCGTACTAGTTCTAGTTTATCTACGAGTTCTTACGAAGTCTCGATGGGCTGCATCTATACGATCTTCGTCAACCTCGCCAGTTCCGCGTTTTGAGCAATCTGAGCCTTGACGTCCGGGCGCATCGCCGTCGTCTCGTTCATCGTTGTTCTAGTTATCGTCCTTGTCGATTAACTGGTCAAATCTACTGGCACACCTTGGATATCGAAATTTCGGGTATAAGCCCGAGGTGTTCGCAGATCCGACGCTTTTTGTGTCAACAACCGTTTGTTCTCTCTATTGTGGGTGGCGTCATTTTGGTTGGCGTAGGGGTTCGCGATCATCATCATCTGCTCTATGGTCTTCACGTTCTTCCGGGCCAACTTGTTTTGGAGGTCGTCTCCTCGCAGGCCGTTGGAGAAGATGGCGATAGCTTCTAGGTCGAAGATCTCTGTTATGCTCAGACGTTTGTCGAAGAAACACCTGATGTATTCTCGGAGGCTCTCGTTACTTCTCTGGCGAATGGTCTCCAGGTCGTAACGTGTTCCGGGCTAGATACATGTGGCTTTGTATGTTTCGACGAAGATGTCCTTTAGGTATTCCCAGTTGTCGATGGTGCCGTCTGAAATCATCTGGAGCCAGCTGATGGTAGAGGTGGACAACATTACCGGCAGGTAGTTTGCCATCACGCCCCGGTCTCCTTCGACAGCGTACACGACGATCTCGTATGTGGAGGCCCATTGCTCGGGGTCTACCTTATCGTCGTATTTCTCCACTGATGTGACTCTGAAGCTCTGGGTCCAACGTATGGCGCGTAGGCGGGCTGAGAAGAGGCGCAGTCCTCTCGTGGCTCGGGGTGCTGGCACTCGGTTGTGTCTGGGGCTGTGATACTCGTCGTCGTCGTACCCTGGCGATCTTCGTCGATATTGTCTCGGAGGGCTCCGGCGTGGCGGGGTTGTCGACTGATCACGTCAGACCCTGGCGTTCTCTCTATCGCCGTACCGCGGGGGTCTCTGTCTTCGGTCCCTCGGAGGGCTCCGACATGGTGGAGTCGGTGATTGGTCGCGCTGGATCCTGTCGTCGTATCACGGCGACCTCTGTCTTCCGTCCCTCAGTGGGCTCTGGCGCACTGGTTCTGGTGTTCGACCATGGGGGCCTCGTTGTGGTCTTCCTCGTCGCGTCCTAGAGATCCTCCCTGGCGCTCTCTCAGAGGGCTTCGTGAGCGATTCCTGCTGTGAGACTGACCAGAGGACTCGACCACTCGTTGCTTTCTTTTTACCTGGAATGAGGCCGCCTTGATGTGGGCGTCTATCTTCTCGACCAGGGGCGTACCTTCGAGTTTTGTTAGCTCGTAGATGGCTGCTGCCAAATTGGCGCTGGGTGTTGAGTATACCGGAACGTCGCCCATCATCTCGAACTCGTACTGGAAATTGCGTCGTGGTGGCTGACCATGATGCCTCTGGTCCCGTTCGTGCTATTCTCATGCAATGCGTTCTTGCTTGAGGCGCTCCTGGTTGCGCCTTTCTTGCTCGCGGTGTTCATCGTCGTGCCTTTGCGCGCGGTCGGTGTTGCGCTGCTCCGTTGCGGTGCGCTCGGCGCCGTTTTTGTTGTCGGGGGCGGCGCTATCGACGGAGATCTGAAAAATCCTCCCTCCGAAGCCTGGAGGGAACTCTGGGAAGCTGCCGGTGGATCTAGATGAGCTCGCGACTTCGGTCCCTGTGCTGGTGGCCGAACCCGGAGAAGTGGTGTCGTCGAAAGACACTGCTTGCTCGGAATCGCTGTCAATTGTGGAGATGATGATGGTGTTCACGATCGGGATATCTGGTGCTGAAAAAGCGCCGCCTAGTTGCGAAGCCCAAGACGCGTAGTCCGATGTATGCGAACGCTTCGGTGGTTGCATGGTCGGTGACCATGATGGCCGGGGAGCCGACGTCGTGCCGCCTGAACGAGATTGATGCACTCGGTGATGCTGGCGTTGGAGCAGTCGATGGTGCCAACTAGGTCGTCGACGCTAATCTTCTTCCGCGGGCAACGTGTCGGCGTGGTGGGACGACGCTCGCGAGCAATGGCGTGTCCGTCTATCGAGGGGCAGATCCAACGATCCAGGAGATAGATCCGATCTGTAGTACGGTGCCGGCCGTCGGCAGGACCATCGAATCCGGGAACGTAACCGCTTGATGAGCCATGACGTCGATGCACACACCCCCTACCTGGCGCGCCAACTGTCGACGAAATACGCGTCGCAGTCTACCTAGGGGGTACCCCACGGTAGTAGATTGTAGGCGGAGGTGTGGCGACGACGATCAAGCGTAACATAGAGAGCGTAGACACGGCGATTTAGACAGGTTCGGGCCAGAAAATCACCGTAATACCCTACGTCCTCTGTTTTGGTGGCTAGATTGATGTGTATATTAGGTTACAAGACTCGTAGATGCGATCTAGGGGATTGTATAGAGATTGTTTCGAAGGGGGTCCCTGCTCGCCTTATATAGCCGGGGAGCAGGGTTACCGTTTCCATATCCTAACAGATTACGATCGGTCCCTTTAGGTAAGAGATCCGAGTCTATCTTCTAGGATCCTTCTTGGCGAGCAAGGCTTCTTCGGAGTCCTTGGCGAGCACGATGAGATGGTCGTGTGCCGCAAGGCCTCATGGGCTGGGTGTCTTCTAGTCAACAGGCCCAAAAGGTCCCTAGGGATATGCCAAGGTATATATCCCCAACACCTTCGATGTAACATCCGCATGTTACAGTATGTTCTCCCTTGATTGATCATCGATCTGACACTGGATACTGTTGGGTGTGAACATTTCGCACTTCGCGAGCACGTCTGTTCCTGGTTTGGCACGATGAAAACAAAGGAGCAGATTTTATTTGGTTGTTTAGTAGATCCGAGGATTCGTTGCGGGACTGCTACGTCAAAGATCTCATCGATTTAGCAGTACGTTACGCCTATTGAGCGGGGGTGATCTCAATTTATTAAACGTCTCGCTTGTAAAACCATGTGTCCTAAAAAATCAATGCCGACATCTAGGCTCACCCTAGGCGACTCGGAAGGCGGTTTTTAAGGCGATTTCCTTTCCCTCCTTTTCTCCCTGACGGATCACGAATCCATCTCATCCTGAGAACTGGGGTTCGGATCTTCCACGTCCTAATCTGTTTTCCTCCTCAAACCTTCTCCGAGGTGATCGGAGCCCAGCCAAGATCCTACTAGCGTTGTCTCCGTCTGGCCCCTGAGTTTTTTGAACTGTTTTCTCAAGTCTCTTCCACATAACCCTAGGGTTCTTGAGGAGGGAGGTAGTGGAGGGTATGTTTGGGAAGATGTCGCTCACGGAGGAGAAGGGGGTTTGAATACTGGTGGTGGTCTGGGGAGTAAGGCGCCATCGTCGAATTCGCAAGCGGTGGGAAGGGTCCTAGCCGACAAGGTGGTGATGGAGGAAACCCTAGAACGCACTCTGGGAAGGGTGTGGTGTCTGATCAAAGGTGTCTTATGCAAAGATCTGGGTGAGAATTTTTTCCTCTTCACTTTTCTGCAAGGATCAGGAAAGAGACGAGCTTTGGAAGATGGGCAATGGATTATATGAAAAGATTTTGTGTTCATGGAGGATTTTGATGAAACAAAAACACTGGAGGAGATGGAGTTTAACCTGATCCCTATATGGGTTAGGGTCTCGAATCTTCCTTTTGGGATGATGAACAAGGAGAATGGTGAGGTGATGGGGGAGAAGATCGGGGCTTTCATAGAGGTTGATGTGGGTGATGATGGAATGGCTGTGGGTACGGTTTTACGTAATAAGGTGTTTTTGGACATTCGAAAGCCGCTGATGAGGGGTGTCACCATCAAAATTGGGAGCGAGGAGAAAGAGAAGTGGTGCCCGGTAGCATATGAGTTCGTGCCGGACTTCTGCTACACATGTGGCATAATTGGGCATGTTAGCAAGAACTGTGAAACCCTCTTGAAGAAGGGGGAGGTGCCACCGTTCTCAAGGAGCCTGTGTTTCATTCCTTAAAAGCGCAAAGGAGACTTTGCTGAGGATAGTAGGGTTGGGGGTTTCAAGGGATCATGGAAGAGTGGAAGTAATGGGAGTAGGAGTTTCTCTGGTAATCGAGACCAGTGGGGCTCATCTGGCTCGGGGAGTGATGCCCTAAACTGGAGGAAAAAGGGGGCTGAAAAGAAGCTAGAGAAGGGGGAAGAGGTCACCAGCCCGGTGAAGAAAAAATAGCAGCATGGTAAGGATGAGGGAGGTTGTAAGGACCTGATTAGCCTAAAGGGGGGGTGAATAGGCTTGTTTTATAAACACTTAACAACTTTCTGTCAGTAGGTCCGGCACTGCCAGCCTTGGGTCCGGCACTGCCGGGGTGGCCGACACTGCTGCTCTCTGGGCGGCAGTGCTGGTCACCAGAACAGAACTAAGCACAATTCAAAATGTAAACTAAGAATGGAAATTGTGCTTGAATACAAACCTTCCTAGAGGTGTAGGGAACCTCTAACACCACCTGAAAGTGGTAGCAACACACTCACGGAGTAGATCGGGTCCAAACCCTAGAAATCACCTTTCAAACAATATATATCAAAGTATAGAGACAATCACAAGGGGACACAAGATTTGACCCGTGGTTCAGCTCGCCACCAAGGCTTACCTACGTCCACGTTGTTGAGGTGCACCACACAAGTCTCAAGCTCACCACAAAGGCTAGCTCTTTCCTCGGTCTCAAGTCAAGGGAATGAACCCTTAAGATGAGAGGTAATGTACTAGCAATATGGAGGGTGATACAAACTTCCCTAGGCTGCCACACGAAGGAGGCAAACTCAAGGGCAACCTAGCCAGCTAGGAGCAAAGCTCCAAGTGTAAAGAACTCAAACCACCGGCCACCACGCAAACCAAATGCTTGTAGGAGTTGAAGATCCGAGGGAGAAGCTTCTTCTCAAGCTTGGAGGCTCAATCTCTCAAAGGTTGATTGTAAATCAATGGAGGAGAGTGGATGAGAACCAAGGGAGAAGGGGAGATCAAGAAGAGAGCTTCTCTTTCAGTTTTTCGAAGTCTGAAACTGAGAATCGCAGAACTAGCCGTTGGGGCAGAGTGAGGGGGTAAGAAATACCCCTCCACTGTCCAACGGGCAAGTTAAGTCGCGGCAGTGCCGGCCTGGAGCCCAGCACTGCGGCCTGGAGGCTAGCACTGTCGGCCTGGCAAAGACAGCAACAGATGGATCTTGAATAGCTGGCTGTTTTGCCCACTATGTATGTGGAGGTGTGATATATTTGGATAGATATTGCATTTGGTTCACTTGTTGGCATGCGTGTTGAATCCCTCTTAATAGTACGGCATACCTAACTCAATTTCAAAGTATAAAATGAATTTAAACTCCTCTGAGCTTGTTGCCTTGCACTTTTGTAATTGGAGGGGTCCGCCAACCTGTTCATCAACCTCCTTAAGTTTAAACTGCTTGTCATACTTACAAAGTCTCATTAGTCTCCTAAATATGTTGCCATGTCACCAAAACCCACTTAGGGCTTGATTGCACTTTCAATCTCCCCCTTTTTGGTGATTGATGACAACACACTTAGAACTTACAAAAGTGAATAATAATCTGAGACAATGCAAGTAATGGGTGTAGGAGCTCCCCCTAAATTTGTGAATGGGAATTTGAATTTCCAAACTTGGCATGAAAAGCCAAGATTCACACATTTGAGTGAAATAGGGCTCCCCCTACATCCATGGCTACTGTGGGGTGCTGAAAAAGGTGTCACAAGAATATACGTGAAGGTACAAACCTGTCACCAACACAAATCAGAGGGCTTGCTGTTGAGCAGCCCGGCACTGCTAGTCCTAAGCCGCACACTGCCAGTGTGGCTGCAGACAGCAAGCCTGCGGAAGCTAAGGCACGACCACACATCCCAATATAAATATAAACTAAAAGCATACTAAGACAAGCATGATATATATGAGAGAGTACATGTCTACAAATAACACGAATCAAGTACTTAAGTGGCAATATTACAATAAAATAGTTTTGAATGTTGCTCTCTCATCTCACAAACTAAAAACAAAGATAACTAGCTGCAGCTCCTCCATGACCCTCGAAGATTGTTGTACCCCCTTCACTTAGTAATTCTCCCCCTTTGGCAACAAGTCACCAAAAAGGAGAAAAAGAACCAAGCAAAAAGAAATACAAACTAGTCACTATCCTCATCCATCTGGTCATCTTCATCATCATCTTCATCTTGATCTTCCTCATCATCATCATCTGGGGCTGAAGTGAAGTGAACACTAGGAGCTGATGCACACTTGCTACATCTCCGAGTCTGCGGCTGCTGGATCTCCTCCTCATCTTCCTCATCCTCCTCCTCATCATCATCCTCATCATAGGTAGACTCCTCACTGAGCTGAGGTGGAGGTGTAGGTGGAGGTATCTGTCTAAGGCCCTGCTCCTGTCTGAGCTGCCTGATCTCCAGCCTGGTCTGGTAAGCATGGTCATTGGCATAACAGATGCCAGCAAAGATCTTCTTTAGAATCCTACCAAGCTTACCCTTCTTCCTGCCTCTGGTAGCTACTGTTGTGGAGGACTCAGGGCGCTCTAAAGCTACTGCCCTGGTACTAGCTCTAGGAGGGGTCACTTCCTCATGGATTGCATTAGAGTGAACTGCCTTCTCTGCTCTGTAAGGCTCATGGACAATGTCCCTGTTAAACATCTGGCCAGTCACCCTCTCAATGATGAACATAAGGTAGGGAGCATAGGGAAGCCCCTTCCTAGAATCATCAGCAGCAATGAAGATCTCGTCCCACAGAAACCGTGCAACTAAAAAAGGTGGTGCTCCACCTCTCATCCTCCTTAACACATTCTTGGATGTGTTATAGAGGTTTGAAGCAGATCCCACCTTGGGATAGAGAGTGGTCCTGAAGAGGTTGTTCAAGATATAATACTTACTCCTCAGCCCCTTCACAAGACCATCTGCATGCTCTGGCTCAATGTAGAGCTGTGAAATCTCCTCATTGGTCAAGCCTCTCTCATCATGGATGTTAGAGCACTCTCTATCATCCTCTCCAAAGCCAAGAAGGCATGCAAAAGTCACATAATCCAATCTGAAGTGCATGCTCTCAGTCATCCAGTGCATCACCATGTTTTCTCTATCAAGGTAATAGGTGGCATAGAACTGATAGATAATCTCTGTGTTCCAGCCATTCTGGAATCTCATCCAGTGATACATGTCAAGCTGCTTGCACTGACCAATGACTGTCAAAAACAGGGTCTCTCTTGTTCTCCAAGTGCTCCCAATCTACATACTTCATCTTGATGATCTTGGGTTTAGTAGCATGAAAGAGGACAGTGGAATAATAATCAGAATGAAAAACATTCCAAAACCTGTAGTCCACTCTCATATCCATTGGCACATCATAGGGATAGATGGCCCTTTGCTCTTGGACAGATCTGAACTGATTCTAGTAGCCCACCCTTGGCCTTGCATGGCTATCCTGAGGCTCTCTGACATGAACCTCCTCAGGATTCTCAATGAGATAAGAGTCATCAAAGAGACCCAAATCTGGAGGTGTCCTAGGACAAACACCCTCCATTATGGTTCTCCCTGCCCTTTGCAATTATTCCTCTTGAATTATCCTCTGCCTGGGATTCAGACCATCATCATTCCTGGGAGTGCGGGTCTTTTTCCTTGACCCCTTTCCTCTAGCACCACAGCTCGATCCACCGGCATCCATCTATGCATTAAAAGGAGAGAAGGTTAAGTTGTTGCACTTAGACAGTGACTAGAAACTTTAGTGGAAAGATTCAATTAAAAACGAGAGTCTATGGTTGATTGGGGAAGCAAATGCATTGGTGCTACTACCCAGAGCCCGACACTGTCGGCCTCTGGCCCGGCACTACCGGCCTGGTGCAGACAGCACCCTTGCTTGCTTTTCCAATCCACCATGGAATCTTGGTTTTGACAAAATCTAACTACTGGAGGTACATCACCATACATAATACAACTACTAACAACCTAAATCCCATCTTAAAATCCGCACATTGCATAGATCGAGGCAAGTTAGGGTTTCAAGTTATTACCTTTGAAAGAGAGGGAAGAGGATGAAGAAGGTCGGGCTTAAAATGGAGCTTGACGCAGGGAGGAAGATCCTCCACACCTCCTCCAATGGCAGCACCTCTGAAGGGCGGCACCGCCGGGGAAGAAGAGAGGGACCTCCGGGCTCCCTAGGTCTCCTTGGGGTTGAGAGAGGAGAGGGAGAGGGTTAAGTGGGGAGGAAAACGACTTAGGATGGAGTCTCCTCGGGTCTGGGGTACGAAATAAAGGAGGACCCGAGAGCATAGACTTGGGCCCGACAGGCTTGGGTCCCTTAAGTCGCGGCACTGTCGGACTTAGGTTCGGCACTGCCGGGCACCCCGGCACTGCTGGCCTAGGGGCCGGCACTGCCGGCCTAGCCAGGCAGTGAGGTACTATGCCACCTTTATAGTATATATTTATGCAAATGTGGACATATACCTGTGACAGAACCTTTTAAGAAAGGGTCCACTTGCCAAGATTAATATTCCATCCGACTTAATCCCAAACAAATGATCCAATCCTTAATTAGTCCATCAGGTGTCACCACTTTACAGCGGGTCATTCACCTCTTTCCGAACAGGATCTCCTCATTACAAACATTGCAGAAGTAATACGATAATTTATATTATATCAAAGTAGCAGAAATTTGGAGTCATATTACAAACCATAAGTTTTGAAATATAACTTAAGTGTCATACGATAATAATACATCAAACTGCTGATAGAGTATATAAACAAACAACCGAGGTACTCTTGCCAAAGAATCAAGCAAAGACAACTAATCCTCTTCATCCTCAACAGAAACAACGGTCATGCAGCACGAAGCTACACAGACCGGACTGGGACCCTCATCTGCAACAGGGGTTAACAAACCCTGAGTACGGGGTACTCAACAAGACTTATCCGACAAAATAAAATATTTGGTGGACAAAACATATGCAAGTCATAGGATTCAAGGTGAGGTTTGCAAGAATCAAGTATTTTGCATAAATGAGCATTTATAAAAAGAATTGAAATTTATTTAATTCGTTCAAAAGATTACTCAAGTATCAATCTAAATTTATGATTGATGACAGGGTAATAAACATCCATGAAAGGAAACCATCAAGCATCCAATTTAAGTTTCATTACCTATGATGTAAAAGGCAGGGTCATGTTTCCATATCCGAGGAACACGACAATTCGAACCGGTTTATCCGAGCTGGGGCTTCCCAATCACACGACATATACAACACTAAAGCACGCATATGTCTACCTTTCCCTGGATCCTCTATCCGAGAACGGTGTTCCGCTACTCGAGATCATAGTACGCCTCCATCCAGTTCCTCGAACTTGGAGGGTACACACTACTCTCTCCATCTCTCCACTCCCAGTGCGGTTTGACCGTCCTTTAGACTAGATTAGCCAGAGTTCGGCTTCCAAAAGTATGTGATAAGTACTCCAAAGTCACAACCCTCTAACTTTTTACAACGGCAAGGCCCTAATGACACAGGCGGAAAGAACCCACTCACCAGACACCGCTGATGGCTCTCAAACACCGTATCCGCCCGGTCCCGAATTATTACTTCCAACAACATTCCTTTCTCAATAGAGCATAACCATTTGCCGAAGCAATATGCTATGTGTAAGTGACTGGAAATCACCTACTATAAAACTCTAAGCATACTAAGCATTTTTGGAAAAAGTTTTCACCTTTAAAAGAGTGTCAAGGTAGAAGGTACAAGTAAAACAAGGATAAGGCTATGCATCAAGTAGGAATTTAATAAAGTAAGACCACGCAATAATATAAATCATAAGTGTATTTAAATAAAAGATTTTTAAATACAAGGTAGGGTTTGAATGCACCGGGGCTTGCCTTGGTTGGAGGGATACACAAACTCGGGCTCAGATTCAACAAGAGAAAAATCCCCTTCAAGAGAGGGATTATCCAACCCAACCAACGAACAATCTACACGATAAAATGGCATGCTTAGATGATGCTTGAAATAATAGACATGATGCTTTACAACACACACACAGCACTTAAAGGTTGAGTAAAACAGATAACAACCTTGAGTACAACTTTCCTTCATGAAGGAAAAGTTAAACTAAAGCATAAAGCAATTTACTTACAACATGATTAAACTAATTACTAAGTTTAATAATTATGTCCAAAAGCACTGAGCAAACAACACTTGAAAATACATGTCCAAACTATGGTTGTCACTGGACAAATGACCATTTGCATCAATCAATACAAAATCACCCAAAACCTAAAGTCATTAGGGTTTCTAATCATTTTATAAATAATTTTACAAATAGCCATGTATAACCGTTCATCCAAAAAATTCCAAACTTTTTGTACAGTAAGGTATAAATGTATAAAGGTTACGCAAAATTCCCATAATTTTTGGAGCATTACACAGAACATGAAAAAATCATGAAAAAGCCATTTCTTAATTACTTTGAGCATTTTTACAGGATTAGAAATGTACTGAACATGGACATCTTATATTTTTATTAAATACTACACATCACAGAGAGCATACACAATTTTTTACAAAATTTATTTATACACAGAAATAAACATACAAAAATAACAAAACACAGAACTGTTCAAAACAGGAAATTAAGAAAACCCCCTTAGAACCAGCCGCTGACAGCTGGGTCCCGACTGTCAGCGACTCCAGAACAGAGCAGCGGCGCCGGTGACCACAAAACACGGCGGCGCGTCGCCGGCGGTGAACCAAACGGCGAACCGACTCTTGCGCTGGACTCCCCGAACCCAACAAGGTGTGATACGTCCATTTCCATCCCTCGGAAAACCCTCGCCGGCGGCAACGGTGGCAACCCGCGCTCGGTCGTGCATGCGCCGGCGAGTAGAGACATGCGCCGGAGAAACCACGTGCACCAACAGACTCAGTGGCCCCCAAACAAAGTGAAGCGCACGAAAAACAAACGAAAAACTCCACGCATCGCCCTTGCCGATGGCAATGGCGGCACCCCGCACGCGGCCGCACATGCGCGGGCGAACCCAAGCCATAATCGGCTCAACCAACTACCCCAGCATGATTAGCGGCCCCCATACAACGCGGACCGCTACAAGAACAAAAGAAAACCCCAGCGAAACGACCTCGCCGACGACCATGGCGGATGGCGGAGTTCTGAGCGACGTGCACCGGCCAAAACACGCACGCCCTTGCAAAACCAACACCACGACCAGACTCAGGACGGCTAGGCGAAGCTAGCGCAAGACTCCGACTCAAAAAAGATCAACTACGAAGATCGACCGACGAACGCATCGTCGCGACGTCCATGAACTGTGGTGGCGCTCGCGGACAGAGCACGACGGCTCGATTCAAGAAAAACTAAGCGCGCGAATAGCTCGAGGTACTCACCCTGGTCACAGAACACCTGCTATCGGGGCCGGAGATGAAGCAGAGAGAGCTGGCGACGAAGATCGTGCCGGCAGAGAGAATGAACCGAGCGGCAACGTCGACGTTGCCGGAGCTACGGTCCATCATTTGCAAAACGGAGGATAGCAATGGAATCAGTGAAGAATAAGGAAGATGAAACAAGAACCAGAAGGACAATGTGGCTCCTGTGTAGCCGGTGAGACTGCAAACCAGAGCGGCGGCGCTCTCGCCGGAGCCGAGGAAGAAGGCTTCGCGCTGGGCGATTCACGCGTTCGCAGCTTCAACCAACTAGTGCGGGAGGTGTACTAGGTCAATGCGAAGGCCATTGCGGTGGATTGAGAGCTTGGTAGTGACTGGAACGCTCGTGCGATCTCAGCGATGCAAAGTGCTCATGCGGCGGAGCAGAGCACAGTGGTGACACGGCGTGGAAAGGGGCCAAGGGGTGGACGGCATCCCATTTTGAAGACGGCAACGGAGCCATGGTGATGCCACGCACGCGATGGAACGCATGTTGTGGACAGAAGGCGAACGGTGACTCGGCAGGTGGCCGGCCAGGTGTTGGCGCCATGGAACCATTTTGAAACACATAATTGATATTTTTCAAAGTTTTGCCTAAGTCTCTAGGTGGACAAACAAATGTGTGCTATAGTTCAAACCACATTACGGGAATCAAGTATATTAAGCTCACTACGCAAAGCACAAAACCTTGTCTCATCGAGAGGCTTAGTGAAGATATCGGCTAGTTGCTTTTCGGTGATCACATGGTGAGTTGCGATATCTCCTTTCAATTCATGGTATCTGAAGAAGTGATGACGGATGTCTATGTCTTTGGTTTTAGAGTGACTAACCAGGTTATTTGCGAGTTTGATGACACTCTCGTTATCACACAAGAGAGGTATCTTGGTGAATTGACATCCAAAATCTTTTAAGGTTTGCCTCATCCAAAGTAGTTGAACACAACATGCGCCCGCTGCAACATACTCGGCCTTGGCGGTGTAAAGGGCTACACAATTTTGTTTTTTAGAACTCCAAGACACTAGGGACCATCCAAGAAATTGACACGTCCCCGAAGTGCTTTTTCAGTCTACCTTGCAACCGGCGTAATCGGAATCCGAATACCCAAGTAGATCGAACTTAGAGCCCTTAAGATACCATAAGCCAAGGTTAGGAGTGAAAACTAGATATCTCAAGATTCTCTTAACGGCCACTAAGTGGCACTCTTTCGGATTAGCTTGAAATCTAGCACACATGCACACACTAAGCATTATGTCCGGCCTAGATACACATAAGTAAAGGAGAGAGTCGATCATGGAACGATATACCTTTATGTCCACGGATTTCCCTCCTTCAACAAGATCAAGATGTCCATTAGTTGGCATAGGAGTCTTGATTGGCTTAGCATTGGCCATGTCAAACTTTCTCAACATATCATGGGTGTACTTGGTTTGGCATAAGAAAGTCCCTTCCTTGAGTTGCTTGATTTGAAAACCGAGGAAGAACTTTAGCTCACCCATCATAGACATCTCAAATCTCTTAGTCATGATCCTACTAAACTCATCACAAAAGGATTTGTTCGTACTACCAAATATTATGTCATCGACATATATTTGGCACACAAATATATCAATATTAATCTTATGAGTGAAGAGAGTAGGATCCTCTTTGCCTATTTCAAAGCCTTGTTTGATCAAGAATTCCTTAAGGCATTCATACCATGCTCTTGGTGTTTGTTTAAGCCCATAGAGCGCCTTATGGAGCTTGAAGACATGTTGAGGGAACTTGGGATCTTCAAAACCCGGTGGCTGCTCAACATACACCAACTCTTGGATATGGCCGTTGAGGAATGCACTCTTGACATCCATTTGTTGAAGCTTGAAGTCATGATGGGCAGCATAGGCCAAAAGCATTCGGATTGCTTCAATGCGAACACATGGTGGATAAGTACTCATGTATGTTCAGCTTTGATGATGAGTGATTGACCAACATGTGAGTGTTTCAGTTTGAGTGGCTTATCCTAACCTCTGCGAAAGCAGAAAACAAGTGCTTGTCTATCGGCTTGTGGTGTGCAGGTGCTATGCCTAGTGACAGTGGTCAATGGCGTGGAGAAGGTCGAGTAGAGGCTTGCCGTGCCGATGGACTGAGAGCGGTGAAGGGCGGAAGCGGGGCTCGGACTGAGGGGCCATGGGCGCCGGCGGACTAGCTGTGGTGGCTAGTACTTGGCACCGGCGAGCACGCGAAGACATGGAGGTAGACCGAGTCGACCGAGTCAAGACAGTGGACGCGCGAGTCGAGCGGAGGCTCAGGGGACTCGGAGTCCGACCGGGCGAGGACAAGGTGGCTCGAGTCGAGCGGTTTGGTGGTTTGGGCCTCAAAACCATCCGAGGACGGTTTCCGATTTTGGGCCTCAAAACTCGGGGTTCGGTAGTTGAGCCCAAAGCTACCAGTGGCGGGTTTCTTGGGTTTGGGCCTCAAAACCTAGGCGGAGCTTCCGAGGAAGCAGGGATGGCACGTGGCGGAATCCTAGAGGTTGCGTCGAGGCGACGACAACTCCCGGCAGGAAGCAGGGCCGTCCATTCAAACAAGTGGCTGAGAGTTACTGACTTGGATTACAATGTCTTAGGGCTAGGTAATTCGGTCTTGTATCTAGGGGGTCATTGGGAAACAGCCAAAGCCTCGTTAAATAGAGGATGAAGGGGTATCCTCATCCTATCTCTCGAACCCTAATCACTTTGCCCCAACTCTCTCTCTAGTTCATGAGATCCCTAGGTTGTTTCCACCAACCTTTGTAAGAACTTGAGATTGTTGCAACGAATCGGAGGCCGTAACCTCCATTAGCCATGGTGGTTTCGATTTCGTGATTGTGTCCGCGTTTTGCTTGTGTGTCTTCGCGTTTTGCTTTTGCTCTCTCTTTTTCCCGAGATGATTTCTCTTTGTAGGGAGTAGCTTTACGAAATCCGTTTGAACCAGGTTGTTCGTATTCGTGAGGAGCTTCTTAGCACCGAAGGAATTCTCCTCAAACCTCACGAGTGCGTAGATCGGGCGTTTTCTTTGTGGTGTTCTTCGTTTTTCTCTCTTCTCCCCTAAATCCGAGTGTTCCCGTTTATCCTCTCCAAATTGAGCGATGATTTCTTCGGGATAGCTCCCCAACTGCACTAGGATCATGCCTACAAAGTTTGGTTGCAATTGGTGTTCATTTGGTTGAGTTTTGGGAAGATTTGGCGAAGAGAAGTTCGTTTTCACGAAGATCAGTTTTCTGCCTGTGAGCGTCGGACCTCCTGACCTCCAAGCTCCGGACCATACCAAGTGGTCCGGTGGTCCTGACTTTTCTCGTGTCAGGCGGCAAGGGGCGTCGGACCACACTCCGGACCTCTCGGCTTTTGAGCTCCGAACCTTTGACGAGTGGTCTGGTGGCTCTGCTGAGAAACACTACCACGCGTCGGACCTCTCTCCTTGGTCCGACGGGGTAGTCCAGTGGTCAGGTCCGGAGGCAGGGTGCTTACTGGATCGTTTGGCGAGTGAGCACCAGACCACCTTCCTTGGTCCGGAGGTGGCATCGGACTAGTCCGGAACTAGGGTGCTCACTGTGTTGGCGTGTCTCGGCGGGTGAAAGCGTCAGACCTGAGCTCCGGACTACTCGTTATAGTCCGGTGGCTCTGTCCCATCTGGTCCGGAGCTCTCTATTGGTTGCTGTTTTGTATAAAAAATATTAAAAAATGTCTTATAATTTAAAACACGTAACAATATTTAGTCTTTAAAAATATAACTCTTAAATATAATGTCCGATGAAGATGATCTTTATATGAAAATTATAGCTCTTAATAAGATTTACAACTTTGTAGTTTTGAATTTTACATTTAAAATTATTTTTTATGCTCAAAAAATAATATAAAATTTCAGCAGCATATTAATCATATATCAGAGCTTGTCGTCCCACTGAAATTATTTTTTTTCTTGAGATCAACACCTTTATTAAAAGGCAATTGCTCCGGTACTCCTTCTTTAAAAAAACACAAATCTTAAAGCATCCTATTAAGCTAGTTAATTGTTTTCTTATTTATTTGTTGCTTGGGACACGATTGGGCTCAACCCGTCGAGCCCAGCCCGAGTCCAGGCCCCGATCGGCATATCCTTTCTTCCATGCCGCTCCTATACTACGTCGAAGGAGACGACGTTGGCCAAGCGCAGCGGCACCTGGCAAACTGAGCCATGGGCGGCACCTCACCGATCACATTTCGTTACGCTAGCAGCTCAGCGGCGCCATCCGATTTGGCGTGCCCGTTTGGTGGTGACTGAAGTTGTCACCGCAGCCACCAAACCTTCTTGTCGGCTGCCAGCACACCAGCACACGGCAAAATGTCGAAATAGAATCTGAGATGATTGAACGATGGGGAACGAGGTCACTTGGTTTGGTCCACCGGCCGCCACTGTTTGGAATGGCCGCCACAGGAGATAGGAGGAGGGGTTGGACCTTGAAGGTGCTGCCTTTCGTCGACTTCCTGATGGATTCGTTTGCAGAGACGGAAACGGCAGCGGCCCACCACCTGCACACGTGACTTTCTCTCTTGATATGGGTTGGGCTCGGACTGGGCTTCCATGGGCCTGGCCTATGCGGGACCCAAGTGCAAAAAATAATAATAAATAATAGTTTTTTTAATTTGTTGCTTTGAGATGTGTGTATATTTTTAGAAAGAGAAGCACCGGAGCAGTTCTCTTATTAAAATATTGAATAAAAAGAGACTTAAAAAACTTGATAGTAGAGTGCCGGATAGCTTGGAACTGTTTTCAACTATAAAGTTAACTATAAAGTTAACTATAATGTTTCCATTTCAATCAGTATTGTTTTGCAAAACTTCACGCCACAATAACGGCGACAGTTAAATCGATTGTAACGTACATCGGTTCCCGACAAACAATTCCTATAAAGCAAACACCAAAAACAGCTGAATTTTTTGTTATTATTTAAAAATCCATATAAAAATTTTGGTTAACCCCAAATGTACCTTGAAAAGGTGTAATCCTATTGGTAGAACACTATATTCTCAAAAACAAAGTTTTGTAGTAGTAGCGCTAACTAACTAAAAACATTTGAAAATTAGCAATAAATCCGGAACATAGACAACAACTATGGTACTACTGTAGAAACAATTTTTATATAAGAATGTTTGGCAAAGCTCCAGCTCTGAAAATACAGTTTCAGATCCATAATCCAGATAACTCTACCATAGAGCAGCTCCACCATGATCTAAGATCCCAAAAAGTTTTGGTTACGCTCTGGGTTCCCTTCCATCCAGGGGCGGATATGCACCTAGGGCCACTAGGGCCATGGCCCTAGGCATGGTCTAGAAAGTTTAAAGTCCTAATCCTATGAACTCATAGCTCCGAAAGACAATAGCTTAACACCATGCGTTTGATGGATATGCAGAGCCTCTCTCACCTTCCTATGCTTACTTGTACAGAAAATCAATATTTAGATAATTTCACGTTTATGATTGATCTATAAAAAATATATTCATTTTTCTACAAGTTAGTGATTAATTGATAAAGCCATAACTCTCATTTCCATCAAACCCCATCTTCCATATCAACTTGTAGTTATAGTTTTATAATTTATTAACCATTATGTTGTATAGGTTATGAAATTGTTTGTTTCTTTTACGAGCCTTCTTAATTATAAAAGAGATTTTTATTTTTGTTGTACCTAATGTGAAAATTATATAACTAATGAGTATTGGTACTTAGCATTGGACATTTGGTATAAGTTGTTTAGGTATTTAGGGCGTGTTTGGTTCTCCGCGCACAACCTTCGCGTGTTTGGTTCCCCGCCACAACCTTCTAGCTTGTGGCATGCCACCAGCACAACGCTGCTTCTTGGTTCGGTTTTTGGATGTGGTAGCTACAATCTTCTCAGTTGAAAAATATGTCATATAGTTGTGGCACCAATTTTAACCACCACAGGTTAGACGCTACCACACTCGCCACCAAATGTGTGGCCAACCAAACATGCTCTTAGATAGTGGCCCTAGACGTAGAAATTGACCAGCTCCGTCACTGCTTCCATCTCACTGCCATCTAGGGTCCATGCGTCAATATCCTCTCCCTCATGCGATTCTTCTTCCCCTGACGAGCAGGAGGAATAGATCTGCAGCCACGGCTAGGACAGAACGGAGAGGGGCGCGACTGGCCAGGGCGGTTGGGGTTGTGGCAATGCGCAGCTCACCTAGGTCAGGAAGGGGGTTGGCACACAGGAAGGATCGACGCGAGCGAGCGTGGCCTCGCCGGTGGGTGGCCGGCGGCGAGCCACTATCGGGCGTGGCCACAACCATAGGGCGACCGCGTGATTGTTGGGGAAGGCCGGTTGCGGTGAAGAAGACTTGCGACGGGAGGAAAAAGAAACTCGCAATGACAGGAGAAAGAGAAGAAAAATAAAACAAATGTGTTATTTTCCACTTAACAGTTGCAGTGGTGGTAATTTCCCCTAACTCCACAAAACTTGGATTTGGGGTGCTCCAGGAAATCTATGGATCTGGTGGCAGATCTACCGTATTTGTAGAGCAGATTTGAGGTGGATCTTCTAGAGCGAAGACCGTTTGGCTGGAAAAATCTAGAGCGAAGCTATTTTTGTGGATCTAGAGGTGCGTGAAGCTCTACCAAACTAAGTTCTATATATAAGTCCAAAATTCATTATAAGGGTGGCTTTTGTAACCGCCTCTGACCCAAGGATATGTAGAAAAAAAATGAGATATTTGCAGGAGAACATGAGATGGTAGTTTAAAAAAGGAAAAAGTATCATTACAGATAAACACATGATTATGATTATTTTATTTGGCTAGTAGTAATCTGTTTTATTTCTTTCTCTCTGGGAGCGGACATGGTTCCAATGGAACAATAAATAGCCTGGACGGCTAAGAGGCCCGTTAGTCAAACCAGGCCCATCGGTTACTTCCCCAGTTAATCTGGGCTGCTCCATTCAAATCTGGTACCGACAATGGGCCCGCTACAATTCATCGCTCTACGTTTCACACCCAATGACGTGAGCATTGTTACTTGTTGACTTGTTACTGTTAGCATCATCAGAGTATATATACTGAGATTATTGCGTAGCGTAGAGATCAAATCCACCGTCTCTATGCGTCCTCCAACTTCACCAGAGCAACTGCGCGACAGCACGAGCAAGAAGGAGACGGACGAGTGCATAGATCCCGCAGGTGATCGGGACTCGCGAATGAAGCCAGCGGCTAGGGCACTCCAATTACCTTCTATAAGGACACCATATCCGTCCCAAACATATCTAATTTTATTAGATCCATTCTAAGTCAAAATTTTAAATAACTGTGTAGAAAATAGTGTTAATGGGTACAATTATAAATATGTATGCAATGGAAAAGGATTCTATAATTATATTTAATAAGACTTATTTGATGCAATAAATATATTAGTTCTTTGTTAAATCCTGATCAGTCAAATTGATAAAGGCTGAAATATAGAACAAAAATGAGTTTCAAGAAAGAAAATAACGTAAATAGTAGTACTGTATTTCACAGTAACCTGCAGGTACGGCAAATTTAGCTAACAAGCTAGCGAGAATAAACAGGGCTCGACTACAGACAGCACGCCGATTGATTGCACTACCTCTATAATATATAATTTTATTAGGTTTGACTATATTAAACTTTTAAATTTAATTAGATTTATAGAAAAATATTATCTACATTTATAATTCTAATAAATTAATTAATTTACGAGAAAGAAAACGTAGTGCTGCGTAGCGATTAATACAGTTATAGTTATTACACGTACACCCCGTAGAAAAAGTGATAGTTGTTGCGCCTTATAGTTATTTAGTTATTATTATGCATTATTTATTTTATATATTCATATACTCCCTTCATACTCAAAAAAAAATATGTCGTTTTAAAAAACGACACGGTCTTCAAAGTGCAACTTTGACCGTTTGAAAAATATTTATTAAAATATGATATATGTAATTATGTATATTTTTATGAAAAGAATTTTTCAAGACAAATCTATTGATATGATTTTTATATTTTTTAAACTCAATAACTTAGAAGTTATTCATGATTTATATTCTGAATATTTGACGGACCTATTTAGTTCCAACCAAAATCCAAAATACAAAATTCCAACTATTTTGGATTCTAAAATCCAGAATGCAAAATATTTTGGTGGGGTGTTTAGTTCCAACTAAAATTTATCTTCTAATGATGGGAATTGTGAGGATGACACACAAACCAATGCAAAAGATTCTCTTATTTTGACCTCTTGAGTCCAAAATGCAAAATGAGAAACGGACCACTTTTTGCCAAATATTTTGGGTGGTGTTTAGTTCCATTTTGCAAAATAAAGAATCAAAACCTAAAATATTTTGGATTCCTTGGGAAACTAAATATCGCCTAAAACTTTATCCTAAACGATAAGTTTTTTTTAGTATAGAGTGAATATATGATCATTGACCAAACTTGAGACTTGTCAAAAAAAACGAGATTTTCTTTTTTTTTAACGGAGGGAGGAGCAGTGCCACGAGTAAGTAGCGAAACACTGTGGCAGAAGGAAACTTGGGTCCAACGGCACCGCACCACCCCAACTGCAGAAGCAGGGTCCACGGTTCGACCAGAAGGGAAGCCACGGACCAGAACGTGGTGAAAACAGAGCCTTGGGGGCGACGAAACCAACTCCAACTGCTGCAGCCTGCCCAGCTGAGCCTGTATAAGATTCCGCCTCCGATTTGCAATCAACAAACGCAACGCAACGCAACGCAAGTTCCCTCGCGCGCGTCCGTCCGCCCGTCCGTCCGTCTTCGCTAAACCCTACTCGCGGCGAGAGATCGAAGAGGAAGCCCATCGCCGACAATGGCGTCCCGTACGAAGGCTCCGCCTCCGCTTTAATTTTTGTGACCCCCGCCCCGCCCCGCGCGTCCTTGTTGATGTGACAAGCAGCAAGTAATTCTGATCTGCGCGTCGCGTGCACTGCAGGCGTCAAGTTTGAGAACTCGTGCGAGGTGGGCGTCTTCGCGAGGCTCACCAACGCCTACTGCCTCATCGCCGCGGGCGCCTCCGAGGGCTTCTACAGGTCGGCTTCTTCTTCTCTTAGTGTTGGAGTTACGGTCGCGCACGATTGCGCCCTGTCGTCGATGATACTGAACTCGCGTCGCGTGGCATGCATGCAGTGTGCTCGAGGGGGAGCTCGCCGGCGCCATCCCCGTGGTCAGGACCTCCGTCGCCGGCACCAGGATCGTCGGGAGGCTCTGCGTCGGTAACAAGAGAGGGCTGCTTCTTCCCCATACCGCCACCGACCAAGGTTAATTGGGTGCTGCTACTACCACCGCTACTATTTAATCTGTTGAATCATTTGCATTTATACTGCATTCGTATGGTATGCCCAAAATAGTTGCTCAATCGCAATGTTGCGAATCGACCATGGGTTCAAGTTGAAGATCAGTGTTGAATCCAGTAGCTGCTGTTTTGGGCTGATTGTTTTACTTGTGAGTTGAGAAATAGTGGGAACAGCCCAACAGGGGATTGATTGTAAACTGATTCATCTTTACTTGTGAGTTGAGAAATAGTGGGGACAGCCCAGCAACAGGGGATTGAACGATTGATTGATTGTAAACACAGGGCAAGCATCGCATCGTGCCGTGCGTTTAAGGTTCCTCTTTCACTGACAGACCCATGGTCTGACCTGACATGCATGTTTACCATTGTTTGTTTCTTCTCGTGTTCCCAGAGATCCAGCACCTGAGGAACAGCCTGCCCGATGAAGTGGTGGTAAAATGCGTCGACGAGCGCCTTTCCGCCCTGGGAAACTGCATTGCCTGCAACGACCATGTTGCTCTCACACACCCTGACCTGGACAAGGCAAGCAGCTAGCTGGTCCAATTCAGAATAATGCCTGCACTCCGCCTGCTGCTCTCATGTTAGTGCCTGACCGAGACCGTCTCTCACACCTTGCTACTGTTTTTTTTTTTTCTCTTCTTCTATGGGACAGGAAACTGAAGAAGTCATCTCAGATGTCCTCGGTGTAGAGGTGTTCAGGCAAACCATCGCGGGGAACATCCTGGTTGGGAGCTACTGCACCTTCACCAACAAAGGAGGACTGGTAAGCCCATCCACCATCTTCCTTATCACCGCGAGCTAGCAGAGCTGCATACTCAACGGTAGTAATCATGTGCGCGCAGGTTCACCCGCAGACGTCGGTAGAGGACCTGGACGAGCTGTCGACGCTGCTCCAGGTGCCCATGGTCGCCGGCACCGTCAACAGGGGCAGCGAGGTCGTCTCCGCCGGCATGGCCGTCAATGACTGGACGGCCTTCTGCGGCTCCGACACCACGGCGACCGAGGTGTCGGTGGTCGAGAGCGTCTTCAGGCTGAGGGGCCCCCGCCCAGGGACGCTGGGCTCAGACGTCAAGAACTCCATGGTTCAGGATTTCTTTACGAGTTGAGTGCTCTTTTGCCAGCTGAGCCAAAGGCAAAAAGGCTCTGCTGACTTTTGCTACTGGAGACTGGAGAGTGAGAGACCTACCGCATTGACCGAATTGCCTGCAGCTGCATTGCTGTACCATCGAGCAATAGCGTTTGTATCAGAAATTCAGAAGTCAAATGTTTTTTTTTTCTCTTTCCAATACCATTTTTTGAAAAATCTCTTTTACCATTGCCACGCTAGCATTCCCTCTCGAGGAATAGATATATCGATTCGCACGCCAAGTTTCAAATGAATTAGTAGTACAGAAGCAATTGAACTGATTCCTCCAGCAAAACAACCAATAACTACAGCACAAAGGTTATACCAGCAGAGCACAATAAACTCACAGCTGCCAATTCGGATTTGGAATCGCAAAAGGCCAATGATGCGCAAAAGACTCATCTTGATTCTACCGGCCGGATCGGATCAATGAAATGGGCAACAAAAACATATGAAGAAATAACACACTGGATTTCTAGGACACTTGTGAAATTTCTATCTCAGAAGTTCAACACAACGCACGAGTCCAAATGCAAATAGACGCTAGTAGCTCATTACATGACTATATAAGACGTTATTATCTCACCATATTCTTTTAGCACAATGCCAAAAACAGCACATGCGTTGCATGGCAACATGATGGATCTCACACTACTCCAAAATCTAATCGAGCAAGTCAGATATTGACTTCTTCTTGAGAAATGGATCAGTAGCGGTAATCAAAGTTGCCACAGCACTGTTGGGGAAAATGTTGTCAGCCTTCATCCTCTCTTTGAATCCATAAACAGGGGCCTTAGCATGTAGATAAGAATGGAGCAGCAACTGGTACATCCTGATCCTCCCAGTGTAGCCCATCTGCCGCAACTTGTTGAACACTTTCTCTGAGTTGTGGACGTCTCCTTTCTTTGAGTAGCTATCAAGCAGCTTCATGTATGAGCTGAAATTAGGCTTGATGTGGTTCTTCAGAGATAGCTTGTGCAATAGGGACTCAGCTTTCTCTACCTCTCCGGCATCAACATATAGCTTCACAAGTGCATCCAAAGTTGAGGTCCCAAACCTGATATGGTTCTCATCCATCCGCTTTACTAGTTCCTTACCTTTGTCTAAGAGGTTCTGATCAGCATACACCTTTAGCAAAGAGTTGTAGAATTTGGCAGAGAGTGTTTTCCATTTCACAAGCATGTCCTCAAAAATCTTCTCTGCCTTTTCAACATCACCAAGTTTACCAAATGCCTCTATAGCAGACAGGCACTCATCTAGGCGAGTATTGTCCTCGCACACCTTCCAAATTCTTTCCACATCATCACTATTGCCCAGAAAAGCATGTAAGGGTAATAGAGTCCTGCAAGCAGCACGATTTTTCTGGATATCATCACCCTCCATTGACTCCAAAAGTCTCTCTGCTTTCTCACGCTGACCATTAAATATGTAGTGCCTGGCAATTGTAGCATTAAACATGAGATCTGGCTCAATGCCATCTTTCTCCATTGACTCAACCACTTTCTCCATAGCTTCAATATCTCCAACCAATCCCTTGGCGTCTACAAGGAGCTTGTAAGTGAAGAGAGATGGTTTCACATCCTCTTTTTCCATCATTGCGAGAACATCAGCAATCTTCTTCTTATCCAACCTTTTGTAGAGTAGCAGAAGCTGATTGAAAGAAAATGTGGTAACCGGGAATCCAAGATCCTTCATCCTATTAAAAACTTCCTCTGATTTTTTGACATTGGCTGCAGAAACACAATTGGCCAAAAGTGTTCTATACACAATCTCACCCCTATGAGATGCAGGAACTTTCTCAATATACTGTTCTGCTTTATGAAGACCATAGACCTTAGCTGTTAAATCAACACGTGCAGAGTAATCACGCTCTCCAAGTTCGAGCAGCTGTGATTTTTGAACCCATTCAACAAGCTGCAGAGAAATAGTGACAAAATTATTCACAAGCCAGAACAGCACACATGATGATATGAAGGTACACAATTACGTTGATATAACATCAGTTATCTCTTCATACCATACATTGCATAGTTGAATGTTTAATTGAGTGATCATTTCTGATTACAGATTATCAAATAATGGGCATCCTATCTGGATTTTTGAAAAGTGGTAGCATGAAGTTGAACACATGCATTTACCCTGAAGGTTGTTACCATTATTTTTTAAACCAACTATAAGTGTGCAACTACATCATTAGCTGTGTTGCTTTCCTCAGTGGTATTGTAGAACTACTGCTAATGTGTACAAAGGATAAATAAATGTACTGGCAATACATAAAGGTAAACTAGAAATGCAAAGAAAGACACCAGAATTAAGTGTAATAAAATAAAAATAGTTAGAAAAATGAGTGAACAAATTTATACTGAGTAGAAAGCAATAAATAGCCTTTTGCAATAAACAAAACAAAAGCACCAAGAAATTACTTAGAACTATACAGAATCACAGATACACCAGCAAAGATGCAGTTTACATATCATTCATATGATCTGGGTTATCACTCTATGCTTGCCAACCCCTTCTAAGCTAGTATTACTTAAGGATCTTTGTACTTTTCTTGTTTTTACCCTCTGTAAGATGTTTAAAAATAAGTACAGGAAAAAAATCTACTTGCTAAGTACCTATTTTCACCTTGAAAAAAAATCTAAATTTCAGCATTAGGGGCCTATTTGGATGCTGCCTGCCAGAAAGCTGAGCAGCAATGCGGTAATCCAGACCCCAGGCTTAGCAAATCGTGTGCCTGCGAGCACCTGACTGTGTCTGGCAGGTTTTCCAGGGTCACAAGCAAACATGCTTCTATGTTGCTGGTACTTATTCACATATTATCCAGTGTACTAGGTGTTTTTGAAAAAATTAAATATAGAGCCAATCCAGCATACTAAGTGTTTGCAACCAGTTTAAATATAAAACCACCTCTCAGTAAGTTAAATGTTAAATACCTCCAAGGCTTTGGAGTACCACTTCCGCTTTCGAAGATTAAGAAGGACATAATAGAGTTCTCCCCTATCAAATGCATTGCCATCCTTTGCCCATTTCTCAAGCGCTGAAGTGAGTTGATGCCTTGGAGCTTCCAACGCGGTCTTGAGGAGGATGGAACCAGATATCTTTTTAATGTGCTCCTTCTCAGGTTTTGCATGGGCATCCACATCATGCAAGCCAATTTCATCAGCGGCATCCTCATCTGAACTATCTTCAGATGTCAACCCAGCATCATTTTTACCAGCTTCTGGTGGAACCTCGAGATCAGAAAATCCGTCCTCTAACTCATCATCCTTGTTACCAGAATTTTCACCTGGCTGAGAGGAGAAACCCCTACTCCACGCAAACTGGCCAGATGAAAATGACAATTGGAAGGCTGGTGGCTTTGGCTTATGACAGCAGCACGCTTTCTGACAGCCTGCCTCATGGTGCTCTTCTACATTCTTTGCATCGGCAGTTAGCAGCACCTCAAGACTAGCGCAACCACGGGCACTCACAGCTTTCTGGCGCGGAACCTGAATCAGAATCAAGCAGTTAGCAAAAGCTGCAAGCCAATTATTAGAACAAATTGCATGCACAACATGACATTTTCACATGCTGACAAAAAACATGAAAGATAAACAGGCAATTGAAGGTGAAGTTGAACAAACAACCATGAGAAATTGCTCTTCATAAAAAAAACAACATTTTGTATTAGCCAATCTCACAATATATAAACAAACTATAGACAATAATATATAAGAAATCATAACAGATGCAGATAATTTACTACAAACCTTGGCAATTACATAGATAAAGTTATCCTTAAATCAGCACAGAAACACAATACGCCCAATACCAACAATCAATCTCAACTCAGCAATGAACAATTCAACAAAGATTTAAACTTTATCCCCTCATAACGTTATACCCGTGTTTTCCAAGCAATCGCGACCTATAACCTATTAGCAGGGGATCATGCATTTCGGAGCGCAGAAGATAAAAAATGAACGGATCTACTTGGCGCTGCGACGCAATAAGCATAGCGAATGAGGAGCCCTACGCGGATCAAATAGACCGCCGCTAAAACGACGGGTACGGGGGGTGACAACAAGAGACCTAATCGGAGAACCAGCGGCCGGGAGGATCACTACCTGAGGGGGTTGCCAGCTCGGCGGAGAGCCCACATGGCGTTCGCTGCGAGAAGGCTCCGGGTGGCAGCGGCTGTCGAGAAGGCGTGGAGGAGGGAAGAGTTAAGGGGACAGGGGAGGGAAGGAGGAGGCGGCTAAAACCCTAGCGGGCGGCTGCCTTTTGGAGGGAGGAGGGAGAATGGGGAGGACCGGAGGGTGAGTGGGGTCTAAAACCCTAGCGCAGTGCGAAGCGGAGGCGCGGCGGGCCGATTTGGTGACGGCTGCGGCCTGCGGGTGCGATTTTTAGATATGTCTTCGGTTCTGCCAGAACCAGCGCTACTGCCACACGCCAAGTTTACATGGGAATCGGTGTGTTGGGGCTTCCGTTTTTTTTCTTCCTTGCATGCTATTTGGACTACTCCACGTTACGTTTTTTAGCCAAACGATTTTAGCTCTACGCACATAGCTCCAAAAAAAAAAGGTAAAGTTGTGAGATCACCTAAAGAGCTACTCCACAAAGTCTAGTTTTTTTTGGAGCTGCTCCACAATTGAGTTTACAGAGCAGAGTTCGTGGAGCAGTTCCAAACAGACCCTTAGATTAGGGGGAAAAAAGCCTGGGCCTTGCTCCCACATGCTCGATGGAGAACCATTTGTTTCGATCATTATGTGTGCATAAAATTTAGTGTTTCTCCCTCCATGTGTGCAATTAAGGATCATTAACTATTACTTTAGATAAGACAATATTTAATCTTAAAACAAAAGAATAATCGTTCTACTCGTTTATCTTATCAGCCAGTATTCCAGTCTTATTTTAGTTTATTCTTACTCACAGAAAACTATTGAATCAGACAACTTTTCTACCAGCCGAATAGGACCAATACAATATTTGATGCCTAAATAAAGTTATATTTTATTCATAAACATTTTGTCCTACTTTTCCAATGGATTGTTTGAGCCTGTCTAAAACTTGCAACCTTTGAGGACTTTCAATTTGAAATTATATATGTGTAATAATTTCAATACTTCATTTTAAACTTGAACTTAGTGCATATGTTGTGTGTGAAAATAGGAGCTAAAGGTTATACAGTAATCTACCTTAAAGATGTCTTAACTCGTAAGACAAAAAAATTGGAGACATGTCTCAAGCATATTAATCACACACCACATGTCATTCCCAACTGCCACAACAAGCCCAACACTAACATCATTCTCCAGCAATACCCAACAAAGCATGTGTAATCATTAAAAACACGACAAACTCGATACATGACGGTAAGGCGCAAGGAAGACGAAGGAAGGAACGTCAAAGAGGAGTGGAGCCGGTGATTGTTGGAATGGGAAAAAATGTTGGAGACGATATAGAGTGGCAAGCGTGGTGGGATGATACATAATTATGTGATTTTATCGATGAATGATGTGGGACTACCTTTAAGACCAGTGCTTGCCTTAAACCCAAAGAACCTAATCACATGATGCGTGGAACCTTGCTTAATGCCCCTATAGTTCTTAAACCCACATTAAAATTTATGATTTTTTTTCAAGTATAAGAATTTTGTTTTTCCTATTTGTCACCAACCAAAATTATTGGTCATTGTGATATTGTAATATTTGTAAAGTAGCACTACATATATAAATTTTATAGAAATATTAATATTAATCCTAATGTTCAATATATCACTATGGACCTATCTAATAACCAATCTTCTTTAATAACCATGTCACGATTCATTATTCTTTTTTATTATCACAAACTTGAGACCCCTTTGCAATGAAGGAAAAAACTTAGGAATTTGAAGAATTCAATTTTTATAGAAAAAAAACCATATGAAGCTCTTTTAAAACAAAATGATGTTTCCAGCAATTCTTATGAATTGGACCGTTTGGAGGAAACTAAACATATGGGCTCTAACTTTATGGTTTTTTTTCTTTTTTCCTATACCAATCAACTTTTTCTGAGCAAACAATATCAATCAGTTTCAAAGACATCTTTCTAAGCTTTCATTTGCTTTAAAATCCTGTCTAGAATTTAAAGTGTCATTTTTTTTGTAGATTTTCTTACTCGCGTGTTTTTGCAATTCCTTTTGTTTCAAAAGGCTGATACTTCGAATCAGGCCTGGCTACGTTTTCGGGAAGAAAGAAAAGATAATGCAGCGGCCCGTTGGTCGCCGTCTCTACCAAACACGGGTTCCTCGGCCCGCCACCGCCGGTAACCGCCACCAGAAGTAAAAGAAACCACGCGTGTCAGCCAGCCATTGGATCCCCACCATTGCGCGCTGTTCGGCGTTCGCACCCGATCCCCGTCTCCGTGCGGCTGTGTGTGAGCCTGTGAGAAGGGAAGGGGAAGCAGGAGCAGGAGAGGTTCGTCATCGCGTGGTGACCGCGCCGCTCTGTTCCTCCGTCCTCTCCTCCTTCCGGCTCTCGCTGTCACATGTACGACCGCCGGCCCTATCCAACGCTCGATCTCCTGCCGCAGAACCTCTCTACTGCTCGATCTACTCGTCCTCTGTGCTGATCCGTTGCTTTTGCCGTGCTCCCTTTTGGTGGGGTTTTCTTTTTCTTTCTCCCCCTCGGAGATCAGGTCGTGTGGCGCGGGGGGAGCTCTGATCCGGATGGTGCAGCGCCACGGGATCGCCTACGGCCATGATTGATCGCGAACGAGCAGGTCACACATCTCTCGCCCTAGATCTTACTCTGTAACGCCATTTCCAGCGCGTTTAGCGAGTGATAGTGGCGAAAAGATGCGAATTTTCGTGGGTTTTCAGCGGAATTCGCTCTTACTTTGTGTGGGGATCCGCTCGTTGCACTCTCACTGAGTGCGTAGATATCTAAGCTGCAGTAACTGCGTGAAATGCTATACTAGAGAGAGATGCCATTGTGCTGCAGAGCTGGGACACAGTTTGGCTGTGTGCTGCTTGCCTGCTTGAATTGGTAACTGATGGTAAGTAGTATAATGTGTGATGAATTCACTGAATGTAGTGCTTCTTGGGTTTTGAGTGCAAGTTTGGTAGGGATAATTATACGTTGCTCCTCACTGCAATTGGGGACATATTGTGCCAAGAAAAGATGCCCCCCACATTTGTGCGTATACTTAATTATAGATTTAAAGCAACAACAGTCATTTGATTTGGTGGCAACATTGAAGTTTTTTTAGAATTCCAGCAGCTTACCCTGGTCCATCAGCATTACATTCAGGACCATAATAACGCTTCAGGTTTGCTACATACGAAAAGATCAATGACCACATCTGATCTGACACCCCTACCAAAAACACCCATTGGAGTTTCAAAGTTTGTATATAAAAGAACCATAGCACACGTCACACAGAACACCACGTCCAAGGCTATGTAAAGTAAACCACAGTAGGAAAACCAAATGTATCATCCATGCTCAGATCGGTTCCTCATCATTGATCATGCTCCATTCATTGTAATTCTTGCTGGTCTGGTCACCAGAGTCGGTAGCGACAGCTCTGAACTGCTGTAGGTGGCGAGTGGGACACAGTTACTCCCAAGATTTGAGCAATGAGAAGATGGATCACTACAACTCATACCACACCATCGGCCATCCTAAAAACACATAGAATCTCTGAGCTTCCCAAGGCCCCACATCGCTGTGGAGCTAAACACATTTAGCACCCCCATGCCTTTTCTCGCAGATCCAACATATTGCAACTGATTTAAAGTCACATACCATCTCATGTTTAAACACTTCAGCTAGCTCCATCCACATTTGAGAGGCTACTAAGGATCCAAAAAATGGTGGCAACATTGAAGTCAGTTTGTACTAATGGTTATCTGAAAATACTGTTCTTTAATAATTTTTGTTTTGCTGGCTTGCTGCTACTATGCTATCACTCATTTCTTCAGAGTGTCCTTGTTTATTTTCTATGATGTTTAGCACTAGTAGTGTAGCTTCTGCATCATGTTAAAAGAAGCTGATGTTTAGCACTAGTAGTGTAGGTTCTGCGTCATGTTAAAAGAAGTTTGCACTAAAACCTGTCACGAGGATGATTTCTCATGCAAACAAGTGTTCTTAAAAAAAAACTCGAGCCTTGGTGGCTAGACAGCCGCCGGGACATCCAGTTTAAGGTAGAAGACCTCTCACGCAGTGACGCAGGTCGAGAAAACTCTGGAACCCCATGCCCCGCTCTCACACAAGGGCCATTTACCCTGTGAGTGGGCCAGTCCTTTTACCTGTGCTTTGGGAATGTGGGATAGGCGAGGGGTATTTTTCACCCTGCCGACGCTGAAATCTGCCCCCGCGGGCCACGGGGGCGCCACCCAGAGTACTTGACCACTCGACCTAGCATCCAGGCGCGGTGCATAAGCGGTGCCGACACTTGGGTGGGCGCGGATGCGCTTGTAAGTGGCAATTACTGCGTCGCGGGCGGGCACCAGGCGTTGCTAGTGCCCGGTGGGGAGTCGCAGGCGGGCACCGCCTGATGGAGCAGCGGCTGCCGGCTCGCGCTGCTCAGGTGGAGGAGTGGTGCACAGGCGGGAGAGCAGAGGAGCAGATCGGGGGTGCGTAGGTGGAGGAGAGAAGAGGAGCGGCGGCACGCAGGTGGATGAGTGCGAGGACTGCCAACAGTGGTGGATGCCTGTTAGGTCATCGTTGGGTACTTGGGTGTTATAATGTTTAAATGGGCTAGTGGGCTTCCTCTCTTGATGGGCTGAGTGGGCTGTTATGGTACTGCTCTTCCTTTTCTATTAACTCTCACATTTATGCAGCTAAATCTCCTGATTTGTAATTAGTGTGTAAATGCTTAAGCTACGCTTATAACGCTTTGCTTAAGCGCTAAACAGCGGGTTATAGCTGACTTAGCACTTAACACTTTTTGGAACTTTGCATGTAGCCCTTTCCAGAACGCATTGCTCATTACTTTGAGGTCTAGATTTCCCTTGCTTCTATCTCTTGTTGTGTTTCCTACAAAAGGATCAGTAGCAGTTCTATTTCAATAAGTTTCTGTCTCAAATATTATAGGTGGGCAACACAACATATCTATGCTACTCATTCCAAAATACTTTGATAACCCCATGATGATCCAAATGATCCTATGCAGCTAAATCTCCTGATTTGTAATTAGTGTGTAAATGCTTAAGCTACGCTTATAACGCTTTGCTTAAGCGCTAAACAGCGGGTTATAGCTGACTTAGCACTTAACACTTTTTGGAACTTTGCATGTAGCCCCTTCCAGAACACATTGCTCATTGCTTTGAGGTCTAGATTTCCCTTGCTTCTATCTCTTGTCGTGTTTCCTACAAAAGGATCAGTAGCAGTTCTATTTCAATAAGTTTCTGTTCCAAATATTATAGGTGGGCAACGCAACATATCTATGCTACTCGATCCAAAATACTTTGATAACCCCATGATGATCCAAATGATCCTTTTTATTTGAGCACTTAACAATTGACCTGTGCTTCTAAACTTAACCTGATGTTTGTAACATTGAACGGAAACTTTTGGATGCCTCCAGGAAAACTGTAAAGCTCTGGATCAAAGCTTCACAAAACACACATATTTTGCTGACAAAGTTGAAGCTTTAGCTAACATACTAGAGTTCAAAGACTTGAAACATCACCTAGGACCACAGCATAACTCATCAATTACCTTTTGTGAAAGAAGCTGCTGATATTGGCTACCAAACCTTGTGTTGTGGACCAGTCATTGTTACAGTTGACTTTAATTTTATGATTCTTTTGACTTTCCTTTTGTTTTGTCAGCCATATGTGCTTGGGCCTTGGTGTACTATGGACAACTTTAGTGTTTAGAACAATCTCTGACAAACGTAGGACCCATATGAATGGTGCGCTTGGCAAAATTTCTTCAGTGTTTAGAAATCTAGTTGGTTTTGGAATAGGATCCACCCAAAATGATATTAAAAGCAAAAAGTTTTATTCTCTCTCATCCCGTAAAAAGTCTACCAACATTAAAAGGGAGGCCCTACAAAAAATTGATTCTCTTGCATCGGTGCCTATTCGCTTCAGGCGTTTTCTTAAGTATAGTAGAGATGCAATCATCTCTATTTTGCACCTCTCTTGCAACACTGTCAGAGCTGCCCTAACAATGCTTTATTCTTGGTATTATTTTTTTTCTTTGGTTGAATCTTTAAATATTTGGTCGCAACCTTAATTATATGTGTATTAAATTCTGACTGCATGTATGGTTTTACTTCACAATCTTAATTGCACTGTTTCATCATTTTCTTATGTATGTAGTTTATTTGATGCAGAGGAAATGCAAGTTAATAATGAGGCACCACTAGGGTGCCTCAAGCCAAATATTTCTCAGTATAACTCTCCAGAGCAGAGAGGTGGAGTTGAAGGGTTTCCTGAGAATAATGAAAAGAGGAATGTTATTGTTGCTGCGGAAAAAATCTGGGAGGTGTCTCCTATTCCAAATCAAGGCTTTAGCAGGCCCTTCTACCGACAAGAATTTTATGCCTGGCCATATATTTATTCAGATTATCAAATGGTGCGTCAGCCACTACCTTATGGTTTTGACAACCAATTTTATCAGATAAATAGGGACCACGGTTTCCCAATTGAGAGCAGAGTTCAGTATCTTCCGTTCAAGATGCTCCCTCAAGGTCACCCCCATGATGCACAGCTTCAGGAATTTCAGTATTTCGTGGTTATTGACTTTGAAGCAACCTGTGACAAGGTGAACAATCCATTTCCACAAGAAATCATTGAGTTTCCATCTGTCTTGGTTAACAGTGCAACTGGAAAACTCGAAGAATGCTTCCAAACGTATGTTCGGCCGACGTATCATCAATTTTTGACCGATTTTTGCAAGGAGCTTACTGGCATACAACAGATTCAGGTCAGTGCATAATCTGAATAATCATGAGGTCATAGTTCTGAATAAGTGTCATCATGATAGCTGAACAAGTGTATTTAAAGGTATTTAAAGCAAGGAACCACTTATTTTCAATGCAGTCTCGACTATACAAGTTGCATAAACACACAAATAGCTTACTCTGAATTTCAAGCCACCTTTGGAAATGCAGATTACGCTCATCCTTTAGATGCTGACAAAGTTATATATGTGGTGTGGTAACAAGTGGGACCAGGAATTTGAGATAATAGGGGCTAAACAAATCGACAAAGAAATAACATTAGATGCATGGGGACGTATGGTGCATATACCAACAATTTTTTTTTTTGATACCATAAGGACTAAAGTGCATAGAATAGGAGCATGAGTGGGGGCCATGGTCCAGTCAGCAAGACTAAGCAGCAGTTGTTTCCCATGGCTGTGGCACCCGCAGCCAGCTACAGAGGGTGGGATGCAGGGCTATGGGAAGGGACGGGAGAGGGTTTAGGGTCATGGACTTGCTGATGGAGTGGTGGGCTGGTTCTATCTTGCTCTTCCCCTTTCCTCTTTCTCCTTTTTCTTTCCTCCCTACTTTAGCATCTCATTTTCTCCATTTCCTCTTTATGTTAGTATGGCGTGACCTTGCCTCGCCTCACAAGAACAGTGTTGTGAAGAGGGTAGGTTGCCATGCGTCTCCTTATACCTCCCTAAGTGCACTGCTTGGTAGCTAGTGAATTTCTTCAGAGGATTTGCTATTACTTTTGAAATGACTTTTGAATCAAGACTCAGGACTGACCTATATAGGCTCACATTTGGATTTGTTAAAGAAGATTTACCAAGTCCTTTTATTTGCTTGAGACTTGAGAATAAAATAAAATAATTAATATTCTGTTAAACAATTTGGGTATAACTCAGGCAAAATTTATAATCATGTGACTATATGGTGAGGTTCAAGTTCTTTAGTATTACTACTATACTAATATATGGGAACACGGGATGCCTTTTGACCTATATGATCTGGTGCTACTCAAGTTTACTCCCATTCTTCTTTTCTGTTTGAAGCTTTACCTTTCTTTGGTATTTGAGATGTAAATTTGGCCACTATTACGTCATTATATATACTGACTACTATAGTTTTATGAAAGCATTTCTAGAGACAAATCAATGAATCATGTACTTATAGTTTTTATGTACCCAACCTTGTGGAAAATGTTAATGTTCATACTCCAGAAAGCTCACACATAGGCTAAGACAGCAAATAAAAGAAAGAGTTAAAGGCGATGGTGGGTGTCGCCACACACTACTAAGTCGACACACCGTTCACCGTTGGCATTGCTTGTGCTGCCATTAAAGTCGGTCCCACTCCCACATCAAGCAAGCCACTGCCATGCAGTGAAATACAAATAGTCCTTTAATCCATACCCTTAAAAAGTCTCAACTAAGTAAAATTACAGGTGAAGTTGATGAGGAAGCTTTTGAAAATGAGAGATGTTTTCATTTGTATCATGTATAAAAAATTCCTTCTTTATAAATATAATCAAACAACCATTCAACGCTGAAAATGCTCTTTCAACACTTGCTGTTGGAACTAGTAGCCGTAGGACTAAGGGTTTATTTGTACCTCTACTCCATAAAGATATTAGAATAACAACATTTTTTTGGTTGATTGAGTTCCTACAGTTAATCTACTGAACTGATCACACCAAGTCATTAACATGAACCAATAGCATCAAGACAACAAATATGAACTAGAATTAATGAATTGCCAATTCTCCCTTCATGAATCTTTGGTGCCATAGCCAAAGGCAGCACGGCTGCATTGGAGTAGCTTGTTCGTGTTGTGCCTTTGCCACATTTGTGCCCCGTGGCAGGTGATGGTGTGGCTAGCTGTTAGGAATGGTCAGGAGACGACTGGCACCAGGGGACCTGGGCAATGGGGCAAGTGAAAGAGGATGAGAACATGCAAACAAGTGATCGATGACTAGCCATTGGTGGATTTGGTGAAGGTGTGTGTTCCTCATCGTTGGGCTAGTGCTAAGCACCACACACAAGACAACCCAACACGGTAGAAGGTCAAGAGGAGGCTATTTCTCTTGCTTGGGATCAAATAGAGAAGATCTGGCCTCCTATATGTATAATTATATATACATGGTAGTCAAATTTTTTTTTCAAAATTATTGGGTGTATCTTTGTACACCTATGTCTGTCTGCCCTTGGTCGCTAGTTGTTGTGTCATTGTTGCCGCTTGCGCTGTTCTATCGAACCCTAAAGCTTAAGCTGATGGGGAGGTGGCAATTCACTTATACTTAACACCCCCCCTCATGTGGAGGCTCTTCATGGAATAGGAGTGAGCAAAAGGTATTTTATTTAATTGCGCTAGCTAGGAGGTTTTATTTAATAAGTTCTACTAACTGATCAATTTAATCCTTCTATTTTTCATTGAAATTTTACTATTATATTAATATTTATTATGTATTTTGGTTATTTCTAGTTGGAAGGTTGGTGTTGGGTTTTGGAGTTCAATATATCTTTAGTAAATCCATGCGACAAATAAAGAGATCATCTTTGTTTTGTGTACCTTTGTTTCTATCTCACACTTTGAACACAATGGATATGCAAAACCACTGGTTCCATGGCACTATTGTTGTGCCAATTTTGAATATTACTGTTTTCATATGAACACGATCCATGCATGTGTAGGTAGACAGAGGTGTGCCTCTAGGTGAAGCCTTACTCATGCATGATAAGTGGCTAGAGGACAAGGGCATCAAGAACACAAACTTTGCTATTGTGACCTGGTCTAACTGGGACTGCCGTACAATGCTGGAGTCAGAATGCAGATTTAAGAGAATCAGGAAGCCACCTTATTTTGACAGGTAACATATCTTGTATATAGTTGGCTAATAACTTAGTTGACTCCTCAATTGTTATTGATCAGTATTGAGGAAAACCGTGTCTTTCTGGTGATGGATTATGTGCACTGCCTGATACAGTGTGTATATCATAGATTTAGGGTTATGGGTCATGTAGGATAAGTAGGATATGCTAATGACTACTATCCTGCTTCCATGTGTGCTTTATGAAAATTGTAGATTTGGCGTAAATTGTCCTCCTGAACTTGAATTTTGGTGGGTTGCCACTCCAAATTTCAATTTGTGCGTTAGCCACCAATACTTTTGAAAGCATTTCATATGTAGATTTTTTATTCAAAAACGTTTGCTGCCACAGTGCATGTTACAGTATAAATAAATGCATTTGATTTTCTACCAACTTGTACCGATGACAAATTGCAGAAACTGGGAAAAACAGAGTTTTTCCAAATCGATGTCATTGATATTCATTTCGGACACCATGACTTCCAAGTAGGTTGTGGGTGTGGATTTTGCATGCTAGAGATGTGACATCCCTATTAGAAAATTCAGCATGTTTCAATGTTTCAAAGGTTAATCTAGAGACCACATCTGTAGCGCATACAAAGCTAAATAAACCTGCAGAAATTCAATCTCAGATTCATCCTTGATGCTCAGAAACAAAATGGACAAGCAGTCAATCCAGCACTGTTTGTCATGTAGTAACAATATCCCTGGTGGTGTTTTGATGAATCTTGAATCAAAGATGAATGAACTTGAATTTTTGCAGGTTTATCTAACTTTATGTGTACTACATCCTTGGGTTTGGTAGATTTTATTGAACGTTGCAACATGTTGGATCGATCGTGTTTGTTAAAGACGATCGTGATGCCCTGGTCACCAACCCCTAATTCCCACATTATGTTTCATTCACATGAGTATATCATATACATGTCATTTGGGTACTGTAATATCTAAATGAACTGTGTGAATTAGGCCCCTGGGTAGTAATAGTGTGCGAATTTAACTTGTTATCTTCTACTCCCTCCGTCCCCAAATAATTAATTTCTAGAATCCGTGCCGGTCAAACTTTTTAACTTTGACTAACTTTATAGGAAAAAACAACATCTATAACATAAAATGAGCACCATGTGAAAATATATTCTATGGTAAATCTAATTATACTAATTTGATACCATAAACCTTAATATCTTTTTTCCAGAAATTCAGTCAAAGTTCAAAAAGTTTGACTTGACAACTCTAGGAATCAATTTATTCAGGGACAGAGGGAGTATCTTTTCATGCTGTGTAACATAAAAGTGAAGATGCGTGCTGCTTATTTTTCTCTTTGACAAGCTTGAATAGATAAGAGCCAGATTGGTAGATGATGTACATCGATTTTCAAAAAAGTGGGTGAGTGGTGCATGCTTGTGGTTGCTCTGAAATATATTTTTTTCCAATGGGATTTTTATCTATATAATTCAAAGGCTTCAATTTTCAATAAGGCAACACTTCACAGCACCCACCGTACTCACACCACAAATGTGTGCAAGCTCACTACTCATGCTAGAAGTTTCGTGGAAACTTCAGTGCCTCACATAGCACAGGTACAGCTTGATGGCAAAGACCAGACAGGCTCTGTTGTTGGTATAAAGTTCTGGTGCATGTTATGAAACCTGTGCTCCTGTCTGTGGTGTCAGTATAAAGTTCCCAAATCACTTAAGCTCTGGTTGTTCTAAGTCCTGTCAAGTTGTGCATTTGCACTAATATACATATCAGGTTGTGCATTTACCAACCTCTACATTGTTAATAATCTAAGGAATTAAATTACACTACTTCGATCTCCATGAATTTTATAGTAAATATATATATACAAATTTGTAATAAACTACAAATGTGTTTCTTAATATAGTGATACACAGCTCGCCTGCGTGTTCGAGAAAAAAAAAGGTGCTCTGTTTCTAAGTTGAATAACTGTATTTAGCAGCCTATACTTATACCCATAGTTCTATTTTTGGCAGGACATGTAGCTTGCAAAGTTAAAATAAAAACCCAAGCTGTTTTATGCAATGTATAATTTGTTGAATTGAAAGGCCTGCCACGAAAATTGCACTTAAATGAAAAATGTAGCATCATTTCTGTTGCCTCGGAGTTCATCCTGCACCATCCGTAAACCCTAACACTATTGCAACAACCCAATAAAACAACCTATTATGGGAGCCATGTAAGGTTTCTCTGTTGTTTTGAAATGGGAGCAGATATGCAGGGAGTGTTGAATGAACTACTTTAATTTATATAGGAGGGTGTTGCAGCTGGTGCTGAAGTATAGGCTGGCATGTTCAATTCTCTGTATTTTGTAAGGACATTTTCTGGCATGTCTACACATTATTTTTGTGTATTTCTATTTACAAAAATGGATACTCAAATTTTAGAGACTGCTACTGCATGTATCATGAAAGGTAGGGATATATTAATAGTGCAATGGCAGGATGTAGCTTGAGTTATATTATTACTTCGGAACAATGGGAAATTTTCCTGTTCTCCGTTTTTCCTGTGAAAACGAACTGATTTTCCTGTACGATTCTGAAATCCCTGTGTTCCAAAGGGCCCTAAATCTTTTGGTTCTCATGGCATTTTGAGCTTATAACCATGCTTCTCACATTTTTCGCATCTAATCTTCTGGTTCTCATGTCATTCACACTTACAATCATAACATAGAACATAGAGGATGGCAAAAATTTATGTGCAGTGTGCTCAAATACATGGTAACTTGAATTGGGTACCTCACATTTTATCGGTCATCCTGGATTTAATGACCAGGAGTGATCGTATTATCGTAAGATATATGCTTAGAATATGTAGTTCATACTAAGATTTCCAAAGGAAGCAATGAAGAAGAGTATTTCTAATAACTGAGATAGGGGGGGGGGGGGGGGGGGATCAAAAAACCAGTGGCTAGCGGTTTTGTTGGGTCTCTACTATACTAATTCTACAAAGGAAAATTGGATCAGAAGCTATTATGCTGAACTTTTCAGGGCAGTTCTTGGTATTTTTACAAGAAATGTTTTCTCACAATAATATCAAGATTGCTCACACATTTTTTTTTCCTGCTATAACTAAATAGTTAAATATGCAGACAATTTAACTTGTGTATAATATAAAACCTAGTGCTGAGACTATATATTAGGAATGGTCTTGTTTGATCTGGATTGTCAATTGGATATTTTTTTGCTTGTTATTTATGTCTATTTGTTGTATAAAATAAACATATCAGTTAGAGCTAAACAATCTGGAGGTTTCACACTAAAGGTGATTATTAACTTGTTTACCGCCTCATGCTAATGAAACTTTTGAACTCATTATGAGTGAGGCACATCTGAGGACATGATCTGAATCTGAAGGTATCTTGATTATTATTCTAATTTTAAAAGTCTTTTGAACAAATTTTGATCAGGTGGATCAACTTGAAGGTACCTTTCCAGGAAGTGTATGGGGATGTGCGCTGCAACCTGAAGGAGGCAGTCCAGTTGGCTGGCCTTACATGGGAGGGGCGCGCTCACTGTGGCCTTGACGATGCCCGCAACACTGCTCGCCTCCTGGCACTTATGATGCACCGGGGTTTCAAGTTTTCCATCACCAACTCACTAGTGTGGCAACCTGGTCCACAGTCAACCACTTGCCAATTATCCCCTGACCACTCTCCAGATCCAGCCCAACAGCAGCAGAAACCAAAAGAGATGCTGGGGTCACCTGTGCAGGTTAATCCATACGCCACCTCTGCGGGAAAGGACAGAGCGATGTACTGTTACTGCGGAGTGCTGAGCAGGTGGAGCGTTGTGCGCAAGCCAGGACCCATGCAGGGACGGCACTTCTTTGGATGCGGAAACTGGACCGCCACGAGGCGGGCGATCTGCCCATACTTTGCATGGGCCTCGTGAAGGGGTAATATGCAGCTGCAGTGCAGGTGCAAGCAGATCTCAAGGGGCAAAGGACCTGGTGCTTTAACTAAGGGAGGCGCTGCGTCTCCCAATCCGTATATATTATGATATAACTTTGCTCATAAGACAATGGAAGTTCTCTAGGTAGTGTCTAACCTGTCATACTGACTTCTGTCGATAGAAGAGAATGGGGCCAGATGCTGCTTAGGTGTGTTCTATCCATGAATAATCTAAGTTTGTGGATTGCTGTTTTTAACTTAAATGGAACTCGTAGGTGTGGTTTGTGCAACTTGAACTTGTTGAAGGCTTGGTTTGCTGTTGTTCAGTGAGTGGTGAAAGTATTGATCAAATTGAAAGTGGTGTTTGGTTGCTGAAATGGTAATGGAAACGCACAGGAAATAGGATTGCACGGAGATGAGGATGAATCAGTATCTGACGATTGCGCTGAAATTGGAGCCGTATCGGTTTGTTTAGTGTAGTATTGGTTAACGGTGGGACTCGATTGCATGAAGGCAGAAACAAATACTAACTCCATTCAGGAATGATAATCGTATTACCAGATGAAAAGTCAAACTTTATAAATTTTGGTTAACAATTAGTCAAATTGTATGAAAGTTTTGAGCATAAAAGTTGCACCAATAGATTTGTGTTAAAAATGTCTATAAGATGATTGACTTTTAAGCTGTCAACTTTATATGAGAAATTAATTGTTAAAATCTATTTTATATGACGTTCTCACGTCTAATATGGTTACCATGATTTGCGGCGATAAGCCGTCCACTGAGCTCTGAATTTAACCGTAGCCCTAAGTTATCATGACTTGAACACACTAAAAGTGTACCACGAGATGGTCATATGGCCACTTCTTTAGTTTGAGGGGCCAAGTAACAATTAGTAGCATACTGATGATCTAGATAGTCACTTTTTTAATCCGAAAATCCCAGTGAGAATCCATGAAAAAATGAAGGACACATGGTGCATTTAAATGTGAAAATAGAGATATGTTTCATAAATGTTTCAAGAGACATAATGAGGGTACATTTTATAGTTGTTTCAATCAAATATTTTATAACTTTTCTACAACATATAGCTCACAAGAGATTTTTCATAGGGCTGACGAACTGCCTGTGTGAATGTGATAAATTCGTGCGTCTTTGGTGAGTGTTGTGTCATAGACCGTCCAGGTGATCTTTACAAATCATTGTAAAAACCATTCATATATGTAAAGCAGAGGTCGATAAATCTCCAGGATGTAAGTGTGTTCCATTCTCCAATGCTGCAACTAAAATGCACTTGTCATGGAGACGTAAAGATTAATCTTTGTCTTCTTTTGCTACTCTTTGCTCCTTGTCCTTGCACCCCGCAAAGTAAAGATACGAAGATTATCATTCTTCTCAACCTATGCTAATCGTTAATCTTTCAACCTCGAAAATCAACCTTTATCTTTCTTATCATTATTTTTTGATCCTTAATCTTTGTTCCTACACCTCATAAATTCAAAGCAACCTTGAAGATGAGCTTTATCTTTCTCTCTAGTCTCTTCGAAATAGTGATGACTCTTCACCCACGAGATCCTGAGGTCACGAGGTGGTGGTGGTGAGGGGGGGAGGGGGGGGGGGGGAGCGTAGATGGCGGGCGGGAGAGTGGGGTGAAGATGGTGGCGCAACGAGGGCACCATCCCTGGCCTCGTCCTGCACTCCTGCTCCACGAGGCTGGAGCAAGGACCACCGCGTAGACCCCAAGCGGCCAAAACGAGCGCAGAATCGGTGTGGTGGTGGAGGAGCAGGGCTCGCCAGCCCACCGACAGCGTCCTCGTGGAGGACAAGCCCAAATTCAGCGGGCCAACACAGAGGTACGTTTAACCAAGCGCAAGTGACGCAACGGTGAAGAAAAATAGTGGGTCTTTTTGGAATCCTAGCTCCGTCTTTGGGCCATGCCCAGCAGTTGCACTTGGACCTGTTTGTTTCCCTGAAGACCATCAGAGCTCGTCCAACGCGGATATTAAAATATAGTTCTAGTTGAAGCAAACAAACACCATCCCAAAAGGACGCCTAGCTGAGATAGGGAAACAAATATAGCTCTATGTACCCTAACAACCAGGCTGCAGTTGCCCAGGCCTTGTTAGGCTAGACGAATCACCCTCGATCAGGATTCCAAATAGGCCAGTACTACCACTAAGCCTCAGAACAGATGCCCAACGGACGGCCAACGTTCCTGTAGGTGGAATTGAGAATTTTTTTCTTCTTGCTAGTGTCTTCCTTCTTCTTCTTTCTGCCACCGAAGAATGAGTAAGACTCATCTGAAGGATATTCTCCCTAGTCTTTCATTGTAGCCAGATCTAACCACAACAAAACGAAGAAAAGACCGGAGAAAATTATTCCATGGAGGCGACATCATCTCCGCCTTGATGCCGCCGTCCGGAAACAAAGATTTCCAAGTCGTCATGTCGATGAAGATGGTGACACCGAAGTTGTCGCTCTCGTCTTCAACGAAGCCGCCATGGAGAAGACGATTCCACCCTTCTCCTTCACCATTGCCGGAGAAGAGGAGAAGGATGAGATAAAACTCCAATACCAAGAACATTGGCATGGAGAAACCCTAACCCTAAGGACTCGATCTACTGGAGAAACTTATTAAAAACAATGGATCCCCGCTCCCTTCAGCCCCCGGCGAGATGCCGGAGGGGAAGGGAGGGGGACCAGCGGCGACGGCGGCTCCTCTCGCAAGACACGAGCTAAAGGTCTCTGCAGGAATAAAAATCAGCAAGCGAAAATGTCTTGATCAACTCGTGAGTCAGTTGGTATAGAGTATAAGATATAGAGAATGATGAGTGCGGAAGAAAACATGTATAGATGAGAGTATCTTGATGACTAGGATATATAGAGGGTGGAAATAGAAGATGAGGAGTGCGGGTCCTGAAAAGCCTCTGGTACCTATCTTCCCGTAGCTCGTAGCGTAAAAAAAACCACGCACCGGGTGTTGTATCGACAGCCGGTATCGCGAGCCATCCCCGATAGACAGCAGGGTCGCGGACGGGCGCTATCCGCTCGTGGGACCCGCCACCGCGGACCACGAGGAGATGGTGAGAGGCCGCGCACGTCCGAGCGGAGGAGGAGGAGGAGATGGCCGCCGCGCCACCAGAGATGGAGGAGAGGGTCGCGGATCCGCCGGAGATGGAGGAGAGGGCCGCGCCGCCGGAGATGGAGGAGAGGGCCGGAGGAGGAGAAGAGGGAGGGGCCCACGCCGGAGAGGGAGGAGACGAGCCGTCCTCGCCACCGCTCGCGAGGCACGGACGCCCCACTGCACACCCGCCGCCGCGCCCGTCCTCTGCTGCCGCCCGCGAGGAGCCCATCGGGAGAAAAAGGAGGGGGATATTTAAATATTTACCATTATAACGGTTGACAACTCTCCAGATCTCACGCTAACGGATGACACTATTTTTTTAACATCTCTTTCGTGCGATCCGATACATTTTTACCATATTCGTCGTTGTGGCGTGCCACAACGGCTATCCACGCTGGCAGCCGGGTGCAAAATGACATCCAATGCCCCTGCCCTCTTTCTCTCTCTCCCTCCCTGACAGTTGGGTCCCACATCTCCCTCTCACCGCCAGTAGGGTCCCACTCGTCGGCTTCATCTCTAATCTCCAGCACAAGGTGAACACGGGAGAGGGAGAGAGCAGAGGAGCGGGCGAGCTCTGCCCCGGCGGCGGGCGAGCTCCGCCCCAGCGCGCGCGCTGGCGGCGCGGGAGCTCCGACAGCGGGTAAGCTCCGCCCCAACGCGCGTGGGAGAGCTCAGCCCGACGGTGCGGGAGCCACCGACCGCGGGCGAGGTCCATCCCGGCACTGCGGGAGCCACGGCTGCGCCTCATCCTGGAGTGCCGCCACCAGGCTGGGGCGGCGCCCGCCGACGCTGAGCAGTCACGAGGGGGGGGGCTGCGGGGAGGTGAGGCGGATGGGGCCCGAGGCGTTGGCCACGCGTGACCTGCACGCGCTGGCCGAGAGTAGAGGACGGTCCTGCTCGCGGCGGGCGCGGCCGACGAGGCTGAGGCGGTGGCCGGGCGCTCTCCCGGGCCGGGCCGAGCCGAGCTCTCCCGCGGCCGGGGCTCCCGTGCGCGCTGCCGGCGGAGCTCGCCTGCGGTCGGAGCTCCCGCGCCGCCGGGGCAGAGCTCGCCCGCTCCTCTGCTCTCTCCCCCTGTTCACCTTTTGCTGGAGATTAGAGATGAAGCTGACGAGTGGGACCCTACTGGCAGTGAGAGGGAGATGTGGGACCCAACTGTCAGGGAGGGAGAGAGAGAGAGAAAGAGGGCAGGGACATTGGATGTCATTTTGCACCCAGTTGCCAGCGTGGATAGCCGGTGTGGCACGCCACAACGACGAATATAGTAAAAATATATCGGATCGCACGAAAGAGATGCTAAAAAAATAGTGTCATCCGTTAGCGTGAGATCTGGAGAGTTGCCAACCGTTATAATAGTAAATAGTTAAATATCCCAAAGGAGGGAGGAAGAGAGAAAAATAATAAAATAAACTGATGTGTGGGTCTATGCAATATAGAGTAGAGATATAGAGGATGAATGAGTGCGGAAGAAAATGATATAGATAGAGGAGAAAATCTTAATGTTGGAGTAGCACGAAGCCTAGCTATGGACATTTACGTGCAACAAAAAAAGAAACGGTGTTGCTAGAGCCCGGCAAAATGATAAGCCAGGCAACCAAATGTGCCCACGCCGCACCGGATCCAGCCATCCAAGGCACAAATCTTTACCCGTTCCACTGCCGAGCTCCTTGCCAAAACTCTCACTCGTCACTGCCGCAGTGCCGCGTCCCCACTCCCCACCGCGCCGCTTTCCCCACGCCCCTTCCCCTTCGCCGCCGTTGCATTGATCCCGGGAGTCGAAGACCTAGCCAGTTTGCACATGGCCGGGGCGGCAGCTGTGGCGCTGATAGTCGCGGCGGCGGTGCTGTCGCCTGCCTACGTGGCGTTGGCGTCCAACTCGGAGGGCGATGCGCTCTACGCCCTGCGGCGCGCGCTCGCGGACCCCCGAGGCGTGCTGCAGAGCTGGGACCCCACGCTCGTCACCCCCTGCACCTGGTTCCACGTTACCTGCAACCGCGACAACCGCGTCACCCGCGTGTGAGCTCCCTGACCCAGTGACCCCCCCTCCTCAGCTCCCTGACATCGCACGCCCGGGTGCTCCTGTTAATCTTGGTTCCGTTGTTGAATGTGCTTGCAAATAGTAATGCTATTGGGTTCGTAGTCTCATCCCATGTTTGCATGACGTGGCGCTCATGTTTCTGCAAGTTCTGTGATAGAATTAAGCATTAGAGTGACTGACCACTTGTTTGTCAATAATACTCACATTCTAGTCACGCAATCATGCAAGAGCTGCGTCACCGACTCCTAAGGGCCCTGGACCTCCTTGCCTTGTGACATTTCCGCTTTTTGAAAAAAAAAGAACACTCACTTTAATTGGCTAGATGGTAGTCAAATGGTAATTTTACCCTAGCTATAATCGTCTAAAGTATCCTCAGCTAGATAGATTTTCCTTGTACCTTGGTTCAAGCTCTACTGTAATCACACGCTTATGTCATGCTTGTAGAATGATGCTGATGCAAACTATAGCTTTGGGTTTACCTGTTGCTAGATGCTTCCACTTTCATTGTGCACATAAATTGCCTACTGCTGCATTATCAGGTCCAAAGGCCGCTATCATATATTTTCAGTTGATGAAAGCAATTGCTTCATGGAAATGGTTTCAGTTAATGCAGCTTTCATGTGACATCATTTCTCTGTTGCAAGCTACGGAGTAGGAACTAGCACCTTTTTTTTTGTTTTTTAATGACTACCGGGATCAATGTATTAGTTAGTTTTCTATTTATAGAAATCAAAGAAATGACCAGACACTGACACTGACACATCATTATGCTGTCTATACAAGTTCATATCATATATAGTACATCACAATGTATGTTATATGCCTGGGTCAGTAAACGTGTCATACAATAATTTGAACACTGTTGTAGAAATGTATAATCAAGGACCAGAACTTGTATGATGTCAAGCTAACAGTATGGTATAAGGGTGTATGAAATTGCTGTGCTGCTGCTGACATAATCTGTCTTAACTTACCAACAAATTACCTCCATGCTCCTAATTGACATCTTATAATTATTCCCACTCATAATGCGGAGTCAACCAGTCACATGTATTTGTCTCTGTATTTATCTATATGACATGAGTATGACATGACCACTGGCGACATTCTATTTCTTTCATTAAGTACATTTCTTTCTGACTCTTGTGTATCTTGTAGGGATCTGGGTAACTCAAATTTGTCAGGCAGTCTTGTTCCTGAACTGGGCCACCTTGAGCACCTGCAGTATCTGTGAGTCTGAAAAAGCATTACTTTTTATTTTTACAGTCAAGGTATCCATAAAGTTGATTTGCAATAAAATAAAAAAATGCTATGACTTCAGATAAAAAAGAAAATGTTGCATTTGATGGTGAGTGACAAATATAGTTTCAGTTCCCTAACATGTCAGAAGTGTATCTAGCTTTATCCTTCTTCCATGGTTTCATTGTATTTCCCATTTTCCCTCATGCAATTTTGTTCAGAGATTTTCTAGTCATGTAAGGAGAACTCACATACACATATGATGTGTGTGTAAGCTGTGACGGGATTGTCTGAGATTTATGCTAGAGATTAGTTATTAGTGAAGTTCATTCAAATAAATTTTGCGGTAGGCTCTGGGAAATTAGAAAAAGAGCACTTCTCATGATCAAACTAGAATATTGTGCTTGGATGTTGAAACCTCCTTAACTTCACTGTAGCTAGTGGATTTGGAATTAGAACTTGTTATACTGTTGTTGCTATGCTAACAGTTACACTGCGTCCACCAGCAAAAGAGCTGATTGAACACTTCAGAACTGTCCATCTCTAATTTTTTAGTTCAATTCGTTGTGTAAAAATTGCTCAATAAGTTTAATTAAGGGAAAATCATACTAACTGGTACTTCATCGTTCCTTATCTGTGGTAGGTGTGGGGTTACATAGGATATTGTATCACAATATCTGTCTTATTTCATCATATTCCATTATTATTATTCCCTATTATAATTCATTTATGAAGGGCAGTAGAAAAGCACTGGAGCTCTTAATTTTGAACTTTAAGTAGAAATGCTGCTGATATTTGATAGCAGAGAAAGTAAACCAATTTAAGAGCTGCAAAATGTCATGTATTTTTTAACATTCATGCAGTGCTACCAGTAGTAGCACAAAAAATTTCCCCCCATTTGTCCCTTCATGTCTGCAATTTAGCCGACTGGTATATGGGGGCATTGTTCAGTCCCATCTGTGGAAACCAGTGCTAGACAGTTCAGTTTTTCCAGGAGTTGTTTGTTTACAGCTATTGTCATCTGATATTTCATTACTCAGCCTTTAGGTGGTGCATTGTGATACAGAAATAGTTTCATTGTGTTTTATTGTATACTCCCTCCGTCCCAAATTAACCGTTGTTTTGGGTTTTCGTGTCACAACTTTGACTAGATTTATATAAAATACGTGCAACATTTGTGTCTCCAAATAAATTTAGTAAAAAAATAGATCAAAAGATCTATCTTATGATATCAATTATGTATCATAACTATTAATATTTTTTTATATAAAATTAATCTAAGTTTTTTCTCGGGAAGTGAGAAAGACAGATATTTTGGGACGGAGGGAGTATATGCTTAATCTTTTGGTTAATCCTCGCAGACTGCACTGATCATCCATTAAACTCTCAATAGTGTTTCAAAATCCACTGTGGTTGAAATTTGCACTGGTATAAGTGCTCTACGTCATTCTTAAATCTTAATTATTGCAGAGAACTCTACAAAAACAATATTGAGGGCACTATCCCAGCTGAGCTTGGGAACCTGAAGAGCCTTATCAGCTTGGACCTGTATAACAACAACATCACAGGGACCATACCAAAAGAGCTTGGCAAGCTAAAATCCTTAGTGTTCCTGTGAGAACTGATACTTTAGTTCGAACACAATGGGACCATACCTTCTATCTTTACAGTCTGTGGCACTTGTATCATTTTAATCATGCTTATGTCATCTTTTCACGTTCTTGCATTGTAGGCGACTTAATGGCAACCGGTTGACTGGTCCAGTTCCACGGGAACTGACAAAAATCTCTAACCTCAAAGTGATGTAAGTCTTTCAGCTTCCTGTTGTGTATTTTCTGAATTGCACGTATTTCTTTGCATGTTAATAACTTCATCCTGTGTGTGCCTGCTTCCAGAGATGTCTCAAACAATGATCTTTGCGGCACAATCCCAACTAGTGGGCCTTTTGAGCACATACCATTGAGCAAGTATGATCTACAAACTCCTTGTAAATTCACTATTAAATACTGATTTTCTTGCTTCCCACCTTTCTGTCCATTCTTCATATTTAGAGAATGAGGACCATTAGCATGTAGCCATACTATTCCGATAACCTTAAACTAATACCACTTGAATTTACAAAGTTGTTTTATGAGGAACCTCAGTTAAGTTTATGTATGATATGAGGTTTGCAGATATCTTTTATGTTGCTGAATGATAGATAGAAAAACATACTTAGCATCTACCGTGATCTTTCATTGATTATATCATGTGTGCTGCAGTATCAGACTTAGATATATAATGATTGTCCAATTGATTTATTTATATGCCGAATGAAGTTTAAGTGACACATAATAGATGGTTTACTAAGTGTTCATATCTTTTGATTTCTTGAAGACACATGGACTAGTTTCACTTGCTCACTTGGCCGCTGTCACTTAGAGATAGCTGTAATGTGATTATGTGAAACTTTACGAATTGCTCTATATAATTAACTTATCTCTATGCAAAACAACATAAGCAAAACAAATGTGTCCTACCGTTGTCTTTCCTAAACCAGTCGTACCTCACTGCAGCTTCGACAATAATCCAAGGATGGAAGGCCCAGAGCTACAAGGGCTTGCAACGTATGACACAAACTGTTGAAGGTGCCAAGCAGCTCATCGCACAAGTGACATTGACATCAGCGGATCAAAACTTTATTGGAGCACCTGGTAGAAAAACATGCCAGATTGCCAGGTAGCCCTGGTATTGGTAGCTTGTACCGATCCTGCAAGTAAGAAAGCTGGGGTGGCAAGTGGCAACTCTCGCCGTGTAGATAGTCTTATCAAAGTCTTCTAGCTCAGTTGAGACCTCTTGGACTGATGGTCCAGTGAACCGACAATGCAATGTACCAAATGGTTTATCTATGAACTTGAACTGTGTAAAATGTTATGTGCCATTTTGGTAGTTTCAGTTTCAGTTATTTTTCTCTTTAGTCTGAAATGCTTCCCTTCTGGATAGGATAACCAGGTATACTTACTGAGGGAACTGTACTTCATCTTTGAGTTTGAGGAACTCAATTCCTATGGTCAAACATTTAAAGTTGAACGTCACTTCATCTTTGAGGAAATACCAAACAAAGATACAAATATTGTAACAATTTGCCATAGTAAAAACTGAGACTGCAAAAGGATAAATATTCATCAAATTTGCATTAGTAGTAGCACCTTCCCTAGGGTTCCTTATTTCTACGTCTGGCTGTTACAGGAACAAGCTATTCAAGAGGAAAAAATTGTACAAGTCAAAAAAGACTACTGTGTATGATGAACCTTTCTACTATGCTGTACATGATACCTATGCTCAACACAATATACAGTGGCATGTCCGGAAGGGGTGCATTGCTCAACTCATCCATGCTTCATCTGGTCTCTTTACCGGGGCACCAGCACAACCAGGTAAGTAGTATCCGGGATGAGGAGATTGATATGTACCGTATCATGTTGCCTCTCATCCAAGAGTTGAGCTGCACGATGACACATTTGTTGCCTTCAAGTGTACTGTGTCCAGGGGTTAAGTTGGCGATCCGAAATGAATGTCATTTCAAACTGTAAGCACACTATGTACATCCTTCAATCAAGAATCTTCTCGCCAGTTGAGAATACATTCCATACCACAGTCCCTACCAGATAAAGCACTACCGATAACTCAAATACGTTATCCCATGAACCTGCATTTTTAGGTGGAGTTCATCAAACGATCTGGGTTCTAGAATTTGGTTGCTAGTGTGCAATGCACGAGAGAGACTAGGCATTTAGGACATACCATGCTGCAAGATGTATCCTGTTGCTGCTGTGCCAAATACACCGGCTAAAACCCCAGCCGTGTTGGAAAGACCAAGCAGTACACCCTGACAGACAGGAGGAGACCAACGATTAGTGCCTCATGGCTTCAGTTACATTTAGGGTAAATACCATTTTTTAACATTTAACTATCACGGTGGTCAGATTTTCAAGTTTAAACTGCAAAATTGGAAACAAGGTATTCCCCATCTATCGAAACTGAACAAACACAATCCCATAGCAATTCCGCTTTGGTTTTCATCCCACTCAGCACTTGCATGGAGTGTTTTGAATGTTAGAACACCATTTCAAAATTGAACTTTCATGGTAGTTGGAGATTGAAATCTAGATATCACCTTAATAGAATTCTGGTACATGTGAAAATTATTTTTCTAATGCATTTTTTTGAAACTCCATTCAGACTTATCCTAAGTAAAAACCCTGTTTTAGTTTTGACAATAAATATCTAAAATTGTATAGAGACTGACGTCAATTTTCTTTATTAATACATGATTTTTGTAGTACAAAAATTCATGTTATTAGATTCACATTACAAAAATATGATTTTGATTTATATCGCGTACTCCCTCCGTCCCAAAAAAAACGCAATCCTAGCTTTGAATCTGGACACATGTGTCCAGATTCAAAGCTAGGATTGCGTTTTTTTTTTGGGACGGAGGGAGTAGATGCTATACTAAAACCAATATTAACAGAGTTAATTACTGATATTAAACTAGTTAATAACAATATGACTCTAATGTTATTTCGATATTCGGTCGACAACAACTCTAATAATGTAGCATCGATGTGATATATATTAAAATCATAAGAATTGTTTAATATGAATATAATAAAATCAAGTTGTATTACAGAAATCATGTATTAATAAACAAGTTGCCATCCTCGGGTTTTACATACGATGAATCAAATGCACTATCAAACAAAAAATATTAGAAAAATATTTTGTTCACATGTAACAAAGTTCTATTAAGATGACATCCAGATTTCAACCTCCAAGTATCATGGGCGTTCAATTTTTTCAACCTTTAATTTTGAAACCGTATCAAAACCACTCGATGCAAGAGTCACGTGGGATGAAAACCAGGGCGGAATTGCAATGGACTTTTGATTTATCCCGTTTTCAAGAGTTGGGAGTATCCGGTGTCCGGTTTTGTAGTTTAGTGTTTGAAATCAGACTACCGTCATATTTGAAGGTTGAAAAATGGACTTTACCCTTATGTTTAAGGTTGCATAATTCGACACACAACAACAACGAGGTTATAAGTTTTGCACGGAATAAGATGTGCTATAGAGCATGGAGGAAGAGATTACTGCATATCGAGGGCCTATATCTTGATGGTTTGAGTATAGACCAGACTGCGAGAATGCATCGGTTCCCTGACGAAAAAAATACAATCAACATGTTATGCTCAGAACACAATGGTAAATCTGAAAGATAGGTTGTTATATGAAACTGTGTTGTTCTCTCACCCTAAAAAAATGGACAAGATGTATAATTACCTGGCTACAAGCCATGCACAATACCGCCATGGCAGGCGAGTTGACATGGCTTAGCTGAGTTAGAAAAAAAGCTGGCCCCAAGAATCCGATTGATTGCATGATCTGTCAAACATGAAAATACATATGACACAATGAAAAGAAAATTCTTCAGTTTTACAGAACAATGGAAAGCCACCCTAGGGACAAGTAGCCACTGTATGGATCGTCCAAGCACTCTTCCTACTTCCAATTTATTTGACTCTCTGTTCTACTTTCCCAATTCGTGATGGAATCACTCGAAGCGAAATTGATTCACAGATACCGCGAGATGGGGAGCAGCATCACTGTAGACTCTGCATTGCTGCAGCCCACGTGGTAGAAGCAGCAGCTTGTGGTTTCACTGGCTGGGCTTCAAACTTGAGATCGATGGGGTTCTGGTTGCAATAAGCTCAGCCAGTGGGCTTTGCTAGACGGGTTGACTGGTCTAAACCACAGTTTAGCTAGACGGATTGACTGGTCCGAACCACAGCGGAACCACAGTTCAGACAACCCCAATGAAATCTTGTAATTCCTTAATAAATCCTTTGCATCTCTAGCTTAAGTCCACTGTTTTAGTGGAGCACCCCGACGCCATTTATGGCTGGCTTCGCCACTGGTTTAGCCCAACCCAATGGAAGCGGCAGACCGGGTTTTCACAGCCTGGTATGCCGGGTTGAACACCAAGCCGTGAATAGGGCTAAAATGCATAGTAATTACTCACTTTTTTCATCACACAGTTTCAGTTTGATGGTTCCTTGAGCGTAAAATTCAGGATTTCTCTAAAATCTGGTGCCCAATTTTACGAAGTTGAAGAGAAGGGAACACTTTACCTTCCGAACAGTTGTCACAGATACTCCTCTACTGACAAGTGTGTCTGCAATCCAACCACCAACATTTGCAGAAACTGCCATCGTGAACCAGGGTAGAACACAGATAAGGCCGGATTCCATGAGGTTGAATTTCAGAACCTATTTTGAAAGCAACATTTTCATACACGAATGGTAAAAGTTCATGATATCATGGTGGAAAATTTTATGTTTAGTGTTACCTGGTTGTAGTATGTGGGCATCCATGTGAGCAAAATGAAAGTTCCCCAGTTATGGCAGAAATGAGAAACTATAAGTGCCCAAACAGGTGGTTTTGATAATATTAATCTCCACGGAATTGTTTTAACAGGCTCGCCGGCTGTGCTCTGACTAGCAATAAGCTTCTTTTCTGCAGCGCTGATCCCAGGATCTTCAAGTGGGGAACTATATGCCTTAAAAAGAAGAGTGCAATAAAATTCAAAGATGATACAATGCGATTAGAGGACAACATTTTCATCACTGGAAGAATTTCATATTAGATAATGCAACACCTGAAGATAAGAATACCTTAGTTGCCCATGTCGTGACCCAAACTGCCCCTAGGGACCCGAATGAATAGAAGACCGATGGCCAACCAAACTTATGTATCAGCAAGGGGGAAAATGCAAGTCCTGTAACTGACCCAAGGTACATTCCACTATACACAAGAGACAATGATCTGCTCCTTTCTGATACAGGAACCCATTTTGAAAGAATATTGTTCATTGCAGGCATGGCAACCCCCTGAGGAAAGAATGTATACATTTTTATCAGACAAGTGTATCGATGATGTCTTCTTCTCTATTAATATATAATGCCAGGCAGAACTCCTGCTGGCGGTTGAAAAAAAGTTTATCGATGATGTAAATAACAAAACATGCAGGTTTAAGCAACTGAAAAAAGTCCGTCAATTGTCAGGATGAGTTCTCAACGGTGAGAGAACAGGACTATGAGAGTGCATAGCTCATGTGAATCTATTCTTCAAAGGTCTACAACTACTAAATTTTAAGCACAATAATCATTTTAAGGAAGGAAAGGTAATTCCTTCAGGCAAAAGGAAGAAGCCTAGGGGAGAAGTCACTCTACATTGAACTATACTATCACTCATACCCTCAAGAAGTTTTTAAACTTGGATGATAGATGAATTGGCGTGTTGCTGTAAATCAGTGAGTAATCAAGGCTTACCTCACCAATTCCCATGAAAGCCCGCACAACAAGAAGAAATGGCAAGCCAAGATTTGCTGCAATAGGAGTAAGAGCTGTGGCTATGGACCACCAAACCACACCAAAACCAAGGACAGTCTTTCCTCCAACAGTATCTGCCCATATTCCTCCAGCTATCTGCGATGATAACAGGGCTAAGAGCCTAAGATCATATAGTAACACTTGTGTATTTATTACTACAGAGTTGTCACGCGAAGCAAGAATTTCTGTTACCGACCTGAGTTAGGAGGTAGCCCCAGAAGAAAGATGACTGGATGAGACCAACAGTCTGTGGGTTCCAACCATACTCTGCGGACATAGGCAGAATAGCAATGCTCATATTTACCTGCAAATGATGGTGATATAAATGTCTCACAAACAAACTGACACTGCAGTTCATGCACTCCCTGAAAACAACTGCAATACACTTTACCATTGGTTTCCAGTTGCTGTAAGTGATAACAGGTAGTACATGAATAAGACTAGTCGAAGTATTCTATATTTCTATGTATGGAAGCAAAAGCTGTAATGGGTTGGGGATTTGTACTACATGCCACGAACAAGTTGTGCACACTAGTTACAATGGGTGGTTGGTTTGCCAAGGCTCTTGGTTGTATGAAGAGCATAGAATCACCTCTCAGCTTTGAATAAGTGAGGTAAACAAACAAAGGACACCGTCTTTGCAGAAGTAATGGGACATTGAGCACCCCATCTCACACTATATATACTTAAGGCAAGCACTCGAAACAGTCAAATTCAAGTTAGTGCCGGATTCTAGAACATGCATGATGCATCCTACTGGCTTGATGGATTGTGAGGCACTATCAACCATGCAAGCAGGAGATACAAAGTAACAAGCGGGATGCAGAGATCGAGCAGGGGGTAGCAGCACCCCAGCAGTGACACGTACGCGGTCCATGTTGCAGAGCAGGAATGCGGAGAAGCACAGGAAGACGATGGCCCAGCGCTTGGGGAACTGTCCCTCCTCCTCCTCCCTGGCTCCCTCCTCCTCCGCCGCTGGCGCCTCGGAGAGCAGAAGTCTCTTGACCGACGACAGCAGCGCCCCGGTGTCTCCACCGCTCCCAGCCGCGAGCGGGTCCTGGTCATCGCGGCCGCGGCGCCTTCGCGGAGGTGTCGTGTCCGGCTCCACGTCCGTGCCCCGGAGCGCCCGCGTCCTCGCCCTGCCCCCGGCCCGGGCCCGCGCCGAGCCACCGGTCCCGCGCAGGTGGAACGGCGGCGCGGGGCAGGAGAGCGGGAGCAGGTGGAGAAGCATGGCTGCAGAAGGAGGGAGGGAGAGCAAGTGGGGTTCTGGCGTGCGCGCGGGGGTGGTGAGCAAACGGCGCACGCGAAGCTCCCGCGGACTCCCGGTGGTGGCGGAGATTTTTTTTTTCTCTCTCCCTCTCTCGAGCTGTCTGTACTCTGTAGTGGTGGCGATGTGCGTTGCGGGCTGCGATTGTTCGGAGCGGGTGTGGCCGCCGTGGCCACCTCGGGATACGAATGGCTGTGGCGCGCCGGGCACGGCTCGGGAATCGGGGTGACGCGTGTTCGCGTCCAGCTCCAGCCGGCTCAGTCAGGTGTTGGGCCTCTCCTATCTGTCTTCTGGAGATGACAGTGGGCCGCTGCCGGGATGTTGGACCAAGAAACCAGTGGGCCGTTGCGGGGCTGTGCGCCGTGCGTTTATTTTTGGGAAAAATAAATAAATTTTTCTCGTTCAACTTTGCCGTGCATCCATTTTTTCCTCCCCAAACTATAAAATCAGAAATCTTCTCTCCTCCAATTTTGAAAACTATTCGTTTTACCTTTCTAACCAGTTTTTTACCGTGATTTTTTCTTTTTCTTATTTATTTATTTCGGCTAAATCTTTGAAAAATCATAAAATAGAAAATTCTATTTTGTTGGGCTCCACATAAGTAGATTTGTATAGTGAACCTGCAACATGATATACTTTAGTATAAATTTTTTGTTGTAACTCTAAATCTATTATTTTCTATAATTAATTAGAATAATTCATAGAATTATAGGTGCATGTTGAAATTTTTATGGTGGACTAATTATTATATGCTTGAATGTGGTAAAAAATTTATACTCGTTGGAGTATAACTTAGTTGTAGATTTATTTAGATTTAGGATAAACCTAAATAAATCTATAACTAAATTATGCATGATCCAATGATAATTGATGGTCACTAATACTATCTCTCTTTTTCGCAGTTGTAGATTTATACTCATTGGAGTATAACTTATTTGTAGATTCATACTCATTGGAGTATAACTTAGTTGTAGATTTATACTTAATGGTCACTAACACTATCTCTCTTTTTCGCAATTTTATATCTAGTTGCTTAGGGTTTAGTCCAAATAAAGCTACAAACGAAATTAAACAAATGAGAATCTTGTTTCTTGCGATGACTTTGGTGATTTCCATGACACGACCATTGTTGCATGTGTCGTTTTCATAAGCATGCGACCAATTTATGTCCATTATTTATCTGCAAGGGAGGGGTTAGGGGTGCTCCTAGAATTCCCAACGAAGATAGTTACTCTGGGTCATTGATGGTCATGTTGAGGAAATCAAGGATTGGTGGTAGTGAATATGCATCATATGTTGTACTCGACGAAGCAACTCTCGATATTATTTCATTGATTGAGATGCATTTTTGACATGGCTTCGAAATAATGGATCTTATGGTATGTCCAATGCTTTGGGGTTGGTCGTTGGATTCAACATAAGGAGTGCATTTTTTATCTATATGTTCAACAAGGATTTATTCATGTAGAGCATTGGTTGCACCGAGGAAAGTCATGGGAGAGAAGAAGACAATAGAAGATATGGATAGAATATTATGTATTTTTTATTTTAATTTTTTCATATGTAATTTGGGGATGTACTATGTAGATTCTTAATATAATCACGCTTCCCTTTGCTAAAAAAAAGAAATTGTATTACGTTGCCAAGAAATTGCAAGTTGTCTTTTCTACTTGCTTTAGTTCTTATATACCATGTAGATTTAAAATAGTTCTGCTCTTATTGATGGATCGGAGCTGAAAGCACAATTAGATTGGGTTACATTGGGCAAACAACTGTGAGACCATGCATCGGCATCGCACCGGGCTGTGCCTACTTGCGGAGCCAAAGGGGTTGGTAGGAGTCATGACCCTCTTAACATTTGAAAAAAAATACTAGTCTAATTTTATAATTTGTATTTATATTAACATAAAAAATATAATAAAATTATTATAATATATACCTATTAATATCTTGTGCTCTCTTACTCCAATAAAATAGTCATTTTTAATTCTTAAAAAGTCAATTTTTTAACTTTGATTAAATATATATAAAAAAATATTAATATTTGTAGCATATATTTAATTAGTATCATTGAATATATTTTTTAGATATAAATGTTATTATTATTTTCTACAAGCATTGATACTATAGCCTTTTTGTATCGTGCTCATGCTGGCTCTTTGGATCGGTCATCTATAACAAGAAGCAACCTTGTCAGTTGAGTTGCGCTCACTTTTTATAAGCTGACTCTTTCGACCGGCTTCCTTATGAATAATTCCTGGCTCCGTCACCATGTTACTAGTTGAGACCATGCACAATTAAACGCACGGCGCAAGCAACAATCGAGTGGTGCGCGGCCGCTGTGACATACTGCCACACTATCTTTGCCTCACTCGGGTAGTACCGTGCACCGCGCGTCGCGTCTACAAGAAAACTCCTGCCTCACAAGGAAAGATGCCAGTATACCACCACTCGAGGTCTACGGCTAGTCAATTATTACTATTTAAATACTCCTTTCGTCCCTGATATAATGAATTTGTGGAGTTGTCCTAAGTTAAAACTTTTTAAATTTTAACTATTTTTTTTAAAAAAAATCATTAAAAGTTATGATATCAAACTAGTACAATTAGATTTATCGTAGAACTTATTTTTACATAGTGTTTATTTTAAATTATAGATATTTTTATATTTTTCTATAAAGTTAATTAAAGTTAAAAAAATTTAAATGAATGGATTCTAAGAATTGATTTCAGGGATAGAGGGAGTAAATACGAATAAGGTTCGTCAATAAAAAACAAGTCGTGACGGTCGGTGTTGTTCGGCAGAGGCGGTGGCACTGTAGGCGGGGAAGAGCAGGAAGCACCGCAACGAGGGGTGCCCCCGGCCGGCTGTAGTCTGGACAAGACCAACAAGGCTAGGACGGGCGTCCCCTGGCATGATTGTACATTTAGGTTTTAAATAAGTATGTAAAACCATATGAATTGGAGTGGTAGGCTAGAGTGTAAATTAGTTTAAATGTACTCCAACATATATGGTTTGAGTAAGATATATGTACATCTAGATTTTATTTGAATACACATATATTTATCTATAAACACGTAGACTGAAGTCTTCAACACCCAACACATATAGTAGGAGTACATCCAAACTTAGGTGGTCGTCTGTCTCGTCGCCGTTGAGTTCCCCGGCCGGCCACTTCTTTTCTCTCACGTGTAATGTAAAGTGTGCAATTAACAGTGCAAGTCATCGTATATATCGGTGGCGCGTTCGTTCGTCGTCGTCGTCGTCGTTCTAGATGGCGGCCAATTATTATGCTTGCGTGCAATTAATGCTTCCTGCTGCTTGGCGTTTTATTCCCGTGTTTGTCGTATCCATTGATGACTTCTTGCGATGGCCGATGGCTCCTGGCGGCGCGGCGCGCCGCGCCTCGCGCTCCGGTGAGCCGGCTCTACCACTTGACGACGCTGGAGGCGAAGGAGGCGGCATGCATGCATGCGAGGGTGTAGATTGCAGAGATGTAAGACAAGTTTTGTTATTATTCCATCATCCATTTTCCTATTAGAGCATCTCTAACAATTTGTTATTTCTCACTTGTCAAATCTTGTGTTTTAGTAAGTTGTTATAATAATTTACCAAGTTGGAAAGAGGTCATCTCTAACAATTTATTATTTCTCACTTGCCAAATCAAAAAAAGAAGATTAAAAAGGAAGAAAACTTGCATGCGGATGAAACTTGCATACGGAAACCGAGAGGAGGATTCGCGGGCGAGAGGATGACAAACCGATACGCGCTCACAAAAATGGCAAACCGATGCAATTTTTTGGTAAACGTGTAAAATTGACAAGTCCAATTGATAAACTGTTGGAGAGTGTTTTTTGATTGATTTACCAAATTTTAAAGGATGACAAGTGATTTAACAAACTGTTAGAGATGCTCTTACTTTAAAAAAGTCTCCCCACGTGTGCACGTATGCTTAGGTATTCCTATAAGTCGGGGTCGTGGAGGACTAGAGCTGCCAATTTTTTTCTCCCTGTCAGCAAAAAAATATAGGCCAACCATTCTTACACAAATCTTGATCATCCACGTATATGTGTGCGTGTAACGTCATCCTAATTCCTAACAACATGCTCTGTTTTAGGTCGCCACATTTGACATACGTAGTACTTAATTCGTTCTAAATTATAGTTTTTTTGACTTTTTGAACCCTAAGTTTGACCATTCGTCTTATTTAAATTTTTGAGAAAAATGACATTTCTTTTAGTGTGGCTTACTTATTTAATAAATAGTCTACATGAATGACTTAAATTTGACTATGTTTGCACAAATTTTCTGAATAAGACAGTTGTCAAAGCTAGGGTCAAAAAAGTCAAACGAATTATAAATTGAAACAGGAGGGAGTAGCTCTTTTCAACTCTACCTCCGGCTCTTTTCTGAATTCTGATACTCCCTCCCTCCATACTAAAAAATGTTGTCGTTTAGGACAAGGTTTTAGTTAAACATTGAGAATATAAATTATAAATAACTTCTAAGTTTGAGTTTAAAAATATAAAAATCATATCAATAGATTTGTCTTGAAAAATACTTTCATAAAAGTATATATATATATTATATTTCAATAAATGTTTTTTTAAAAAAATAAGTGGTCAAAGTTACACTTTGGAGACCGTGTCGTTTTCTAAAACGACAACCTTTTTTGAGCATGGAGAGAGTTCGTTGTTGTAGCTAAGAGCTATTTCTCTCTCCTTTTCCAAGGGTAGGTTTGGTTGCCCCTCCATCTTAATTATTTTGCCTTAGGGCAAATATATTTCGTTATCTCATAGGTGATATCATATAATGCTATATAATTTTAAGACGACTTAGTAAACAACATATACAATAGTTAATTTTTTTATTATCTCATAGTAACTCATAATTCCTTAATGTATATATAAATAAAAAAGAACTTGTGAGTTGCAAGGCAACAATAACTCATGCCATAGTATAATAGTTGGCTTATACTAAATCTTAGTTCATTAGGTGGTTGTTTCGTGAAACATCTTTCTCTTTCATCCTTTTTTCACATAAACAAAAATTCTACGTAACATTGTATGAGACGAGCTACGAAACTGGTAGCGTGTAACAATGTACGTACCCTTACATCATCCACATATGTAAAAACGGGTTTAGTTGCACTACTCCAATATTTCAGCTTGACTCCGCTCTCTCTCGACTGCTCCCGGCCCTTCACCCGAAAAAAGAATGCAATTAATTCTCACTTTTTAGAGTCAACCAGTTTAAAGTTTGGCCAAAGATGCACAAAAAGATATTAATCTATATAACACAAGAGCAGTATCATTAAATTAACTATAGAATATATTTTATTCTTGTGTACTATCTTCATTTATAAAAAAATGCAATTCTAAAACGTTGTATATAAGTTTAATCAATTATAAATTTAAAAGTATAAATTATTATATTAAATAAATATTATTAGATTAATTACACAATATATTTTTATAATAAATTAATTTAAAACCGTAAATGAAAATAATATTTACTAAAAAAAGTTGTTAAACGTGAAGTACTTTAGCTGACACGTATACATAAAAGTGTATACATATAGTAGTAAACTTAGTTTTCTTTAATAAAGTAGTAAACTTAGTTGGAGACATGAATTATTGATAATATATTGAGTTCAGGCGCCTGCGCCTTAGCGAGAGGCTCACTCATGTTTCGTTGTCATGAAGATAATTAACGGGCGGTGCACAGCACGCATGCCTCCACTGCACTGTGCTACGTACTGGTGTGTGTTTCCAATCCTGGCAGGAGGAAGAAGTTTCGCGGAAGCTACGTGCGTGCAGTTTACCGCAACGCACGGTTTCCACCTCTCCGACGCGGTGTCCAATCACACATGGATGGATCGTCGGCTTCCGAGGCGCTCTCGGCGCTGCTGGCCTGGACTGTGGAAGCCATATTTGTCGTCGCCTACGGGGAAGGGGAACAGCAGGCGTGTGGAGCCACCCAGCCAACCGATGGCGACACACGGGGGCAGGGGGCTGGATCGTCGATGGATTCCCGTTTCCGCAGCCATGGCCAATATGGCGGATTTTTTTTAATCATTTTTATTCAATATTTTAATAATAACCGCTTCAAATAAAAATTGTTGCTATCAACATATGTGACACGGTAAAAACTGGCACGTTAGACACCATTTTCGATGTAAAAAAGTTTATCGCGCCCCTCCCGTTGACATTAGAAATAGCGTGAACTTTCAAAAAATCCTAACTCTTCAATACTAAAATCTACTACTTTATAATTTTGAGTTTTTTTAGTTTGAGGACGTTATAACGTGGTCAAAACAATTATATATAAAATTTGAACACTACAATAATCATGTATTAATTATGGACTTATCATATTAAAAAAATGATATCTGTTCTTTTGTATGGAGTCAAATGAAGATACATTTTGTACCAAAGTTATCACACTTTAATGAGATCTATAATTTTTCAGTTTTGATTTTTTTACATTTAAGAATGTTATAAGACAGAAAAAAAAATATGCTGATGAATGATTAATATTAATATGCTGCTGAAATATTATATTAGTTTGTTGAGCGTCTTCAAATATAACGTACGCGTACGTACGTGCATCCATGGAGTTACGTGATGGAGACAAGACTTCCTGAATGGTCATGGACCAGTCAGTGCGCGCGGCTGCTGCAGCTATGTACTTGGTCACCACACTCGGTCGGCAGCAAGACGGGCGACGCGCAGTCCGCATCAGGCCGCCTCTCTTGATGCGTGCGTTGTAGGAGTAGTATTTATTTAAGGCCACGCACGCTCACGTTAGGCGCGTTACGACGTAGTACTAGGTACTGCTTCATCTTCATCACTACTGCACTTGCTTTTTAGCCACCTGCAATATATACTCTTCAAGGCGCGCGAGAGGGGCCGGCCAGCAGGTTCGATCGCGACGACGAGAGGACACGAGCGAATGGCCAGTGGCAACGGCGGCGGCGGCGTTGCTGGCGCCGTCGGGTGCCGCCGCGTACTACGAGGGGTGCCCTGGGTGCCGGCTGGACGAGGCGAACAAGACCAACACCGGCGTCCCCTACCTCAATTTCTTCTACGTCTGGGTCGTCTGCCTCACCGCCGGTATGTCGTCTATGTACGATGAGATCGATCGATCATGAGCCCGGCCTCCTCCCTCCCCTTATTAATTAGTAGCTTTAGTTATTAAATTAATCACTGTAATTTCTTGGTTGCTTCGTTACTTCTTCGTTTCGCAACCGCGTGCTGCACTGCGGTCTGCGGTCATGCTGTCCTGCATGCAGCTTTTTGTTTACGTATATATACAGGAGTACGTACTATCAACATCTTCTCTAGTACTGTATATTATGTTAGTATTATTCTATATTTACGTATTAATTATTCTAGGACTTCAAGATATAGCTAGAGTAGAGCCGGTTTAATATAATATATAATTGATATATTCGCCGGTTTAATATATGTTAATATAATACTTAGGACATTCCTAGACTCTATAGTAGAGTCTATCCTTATTTATTATGGTGCCACATTAATATTTTGATGACATGGAAAACAATTTAATGAAAAAAGATAAGGAAACCGAGTCTTATTTAGACTCTGGGTCTTCCTTTCGTTCGGATGCCCAAGACTCCACTTTTTCTCGCGTTGTGGAGGGCAACATGGAGTATGGATCCTGTAGGCATCCATGCGCCGTCGCCGCCACTCGTCCCTCTCGCGCGCTGTTCTCCCAACGAACTAACAAACTGGCGAGCGAGGCCGTCGCTGATCGGCTGATTCCGCGCGCGGTGGGCGGCGGCGGCAGGTATAGTACAGTCCCACAGACCTGGGCCCGCCACGACTACGAGACGAGGCAGCCGGCGGGCGGGGGCCATGGAGCGCAAGCTGCTGCCGCCATCAGTGCCCGTGACGCGGCGGAAGGGCGCGGCGGCGACCCGGAAGTGGCTGGTGGTGCAGGCCGCGGCCGCGGGGGAGCCCCGCGTGGCGGAGCTTGGGAAGTACCGGATCATGGAGATGACGGGCCTGCCGACGCGCGACGTTTCTGCAAAATCGTCGTCTATTCCTGTGAAGGACGTCTCTAGCACGAGTTCAGCGACTGATCGCAGCAAGGAGACGGATCCGTACGTAATAGACTCTATGTTTTATATTCCAATCCTTTGGTCATATTGCCGTATATGATTCTAGTGATATTGCCGTATATGCTACTGATCAGTTATCACAAACAATTATTAACAATGCCGTATATGGTCCTAATTATATCTACTGTGTATGGATTGCTTCTGGTATCTTGTTCCTATATCTTAGAGGTGTAAAATGGATTACATGGCAAAATGGTACAACTGATCACCTTTCTTTATGTTGCATAATAAATTCCTCTATCTAAAAAAACTAGTATTATAAACTTTGCACTGGGAAACATGGTTTTTTATGGTGAAATCTTTGAGTTATGGACTCTATAGATAGAGTCTGTACTGGGACTGCCCTTATAATATAATATTTGAATCATCAATAGAAAATCTGAAGAAACGGCAGCTACTAGCGGAGCGCCCAAATTAAGAAAAGGTAATTAATAATGCATGTACTACATTCATTCATTGTACCATCATTATTACTACCACAATGGCAACAGTTTTCCCAAAAATGAAGAAGGGAAATTAACCGTTCAGCGGGCCAGTTTTTTTTTATAGTTTAGCCTTTTTTTTTAAAAAAAATATTCACCTTTAAACTAATTCGTCTTAGACTCTTTTCTCGGTGTCACCAACTACGACGCCGAGGTAATACGTCTCGACGGTTGAAGGATCTAGCGACGACATAGCCAGAGCTCAGCGCTGTGAATCATCGGTCTGTTCGCTTGAATGTTTTTTGGCTAATAAGTTGACTGATGCTGTTTTTGAAATCGAACATGGAGCATGACATCAAGCTCGGAACAAGTTCATGCCGGAACACATTCTCAGAAAAAAAAAATTGCTTCACTTCCATGCCCTTTCAAACTCTGTACAGCTCGATTACTTTCAAGACAAAGACATCACACACAGCGATCTAGTTGCGTGGTCCGTGTGCTTAGGAGGGACAGGATGGTGAGGGGTCATTCCATTATTTCTTTTATCTGAATAAACCAAACACGTCACATACTTCTCTTCCTATCTCGAAACAGGGAACATGATTCTGATTTTAATAAAGTCAAGGCATCTTGAATGAATTTAGCTAAATTTATCAAACATATACTAAACACATATATATTGTACGGATTGTATATTAGAATTTTTGGTAAAGAATATATTTTTATTTTTATATTATACTCCGTATCTATTTGTATGAATGTTGATAATATTATTTTTTAGTCAGCTCAAGATAATTTCAATTTGACTAAACTTAGAGTTGTATTCCTTGTTCCTGGAACAATGGTGTATTGCCTGAATTGAGGGTCAAGTTAGACCGTGAGAAAATGAATCGATAGCTCAAGAGACGTGCGCGTGTTAAGCTAGCTATATGTTAGCACTTGCTCGCTCCATTCTTAAATATCTATCATTTTCCCTTTTTAAGAAATAACTTTAACTATATATCTTAAAAAGATTGATATTTTTGGTACAAAATTAATTAATATCATTAAAAAGATCTTTGAATCTAGATTTTTAACAAATTTATTTGAAGATACAAATGCTACGCGTATTTTCTACAAATCGAGTTAAACTTCTGACACACGTACACTAACGACAACAATTATTTAGAGACGTAAGGAGTATGTAAGTGAAAATGTGAGATCGATCAAGCGGCGCTATCAATATTAATGTCGGTTAGAAAACCACCATCACTGCTAGTTTTCGAAAGAGACGCTAGTAAAACACCATTAGGATGGGAGTGCCGTCGAAAGCAAGGTGTGTGGGAGGGACCATGACTTTGCATGTAGCTAGGGACACAAGAGAGGGAGGGGGCATTAGAGGCGCGTGGTGGCGGCGTGGGAGAGTGACGGACAAGAGACGCAGTCTGGCGAGTGGGGGATGGAAAATGCCGGGGCAGGAGTTGTAAACTGCAGTAGGAACAAGGGCTCAAAGTAGGGTCTCTCAAATTTGTGTCCCTAGTAGAGGCTCTATTGAAACTTTTTTTTAGCTTGGGTCCTTTAATTTGGTTTTGAGGACTCAAGTAGGTATTCTGCTGGATTGTTCTTCGTACTACTAGTTAGTAACTTGAACTAGTAATGTTATTATCATTGCGGGTACACTTTATAAACCTATAGTGAAAACTTGAACTAGTAATGTTATTATCATTGTGGGTACACTTTAAACCTATATATAGTGAAAACTTGTCCATCATTGCTAGTAGTAGTCATGAGTCATGACCCTGTAGTGAGTCATTAAGTGATACATGTTTTTTAATAGGGCATGCATTCTTTTAAGAATGCGAGTTTCACATTCTTGTTTTCTAGACTCAAGCGTATACTTCCTCTGTCACAAAATCAAAATCATTCTCGCTTCTTAAAAAGTCAGTTTTTTTAAACATTGACCAATTATATATAAAAGAATATTAATAATTATAATACACAATTAATATTATTAGATAGCTCATTGAGTATATATATAGGACGACGGAGGGAGTACATGTTTCCTAAACTCATGACCGTTGGAAAAAAAAACTTATATATATATAATACCTATAAAATTCTCGGAATTTTTTTATTGAAACTGATCTATACTAAACGTTGAACCCATAGGCCGGAGAGAGAAATCAGTGTGTGCCCAATGCATCGGAATCTCTCTCTCTCTCTCTCTGCGAATCCAATGCATCGGACATGCTGGTGTACTTGCAGAGTGACGAAGCCGTTTCAAACAGGCAGACTCAGCCAAGACACCTAAATATAGCAAACAAACGACAAAACCCGATAACTAAGGAAGAAAAAGCTCCAGAGGTCAGAATTCCTACTAGCGCATCACACCTTCGATTTGAGACCAGCAGCAACTCTCGTTTGCCAGCATGCGGATCCGGACAGGGACAGCCACACGACGCGCACCACCGCGGTCGTCCTCACCGACGAAGTCGTTATTTAGTCCCTGACGTTCGTCGATCGTCTTCAGCTGCTCAGACAATGGCCAGCGGCGTCGTCGGCGAGGCGACGCTGCTCGTCGGCGGCGGCAGCGGGAAGGCGGCCGTATGGCGCGAGCGCTGCCCTGGGTGCAGGCAGGCGAGGAAGGTGCAGGCCATTGACGGGATCCCATACGCGGACTTCCTCTACATTTGGATCGCCGGCCTCTGTGCCTGTATGAATAATATATAGTATCATCCATCTGTGCCTGTGATCGTTCAGAAGAACTGCGTAGTATCCTCTATATATAGCGAGACAACGATGAGTGATTTTTAGCAATATAGGCAAAAGTAATTCCTGCTGCTAATTAATCGCCAACATGTGCGTATCAGTAAGTGTGCTGTGATGCTTATATATTCATAGCTAGTATATAGGACTACATTTTCGTTGAGGTTGTTTCGTCAGCAGGGTCGTGTTGTAGTACTCAATTTTAGTTGATATTCATTTTGTGTACTTGTTTTCATCCATCTCATCGATCACTAGTGAAAGCTACTAGTAAGCACACCTATATGCATGATGATTGACTGGCTAAACTTGTAGTAGTGATGTATAATAGTGCAAAAATATTCATTTTGAACACAATATGCACGTGTTACTTGCCTCGTGTGTTTTCGATTCACTGACTTATATGTCCAAAGTATATGCCTATTTAATTGTCAGTTTTTTTTTTGGTACCGGATGGACTTGTCAGTTTTTTTTTGGTTCAGTGCCTAATACCTTACCTTTTTTCTTTCCAGCTCTGCCGATCCAGTCATTATTCCCTTATCTATACTTCATGGTAGGCATGTTTTAGCCAGATTCCAATATTTACCTTCAGTAACGTGTACAATACTAGTTGCTCTGTTCCGTAATTTGTTTATGAAAAATACAATGGCTATATATCAAATATTCATGTTTATTGCAATCAAACAGATAAGGGACTTGAAAGTAGCAAAAGAAGAGCAAGACATTGGATTTTATGCTGGTTTTGTTGGTGAGCAACGTCTTCTTTCACGACTGGGATTTCGAGGCTCAGTTTCATAGAAATGTTTATTATATATACTCTTTACATAAGTCATATGTGCATTTTCATTGAATAGAGTACACCTGCTGTTGCAATCATCGATCATTATATTTGACTATGGTTTATCATCAGTGCTGTTTACTGTCTCAGTGGCTCTGTATTTAATTTCTCTGTTAGGGGCTACATATTTCCTTGGAAGAACCATCAGTGCCGTGCCATGGGGCATGTTTGCTGACAAGTATGGAAGGAAGCCATGCATTGTGATCAGCATCCTCTCAGTGTACGGATCATGAAGTCAAATTGTAAGATCAACCTTAGCATTCAATGAAACAAGACCTAGTAAATATTGTTTTGGTTCCCTTTTCAGGATTGTGTTCAACACACTGTTTGGACTTAGCACAACTTACTGGATGGCAATTGTAACTAGGGGATTACTTGGGTTGCTATGTGGTATACTAGGACCCATCAAGGTGATTAACTATATGTATTACTAGACCAATATTTGTTTGTAAATTATATGTTTTAGGTTCTCATGGATGCATCTGCATTTTCTAGGCTTATGCTTCAGAAGTCTGCAGGAAAGAGCATCAAGCTCTGGGAATCTCTCTTGTAGGAGCAATCCTTTTGTAACCTTTTTTTTAACTTTTTAAATAATTCTTAATTTCTATGTTTAATTTACTTGTAACTAACTTGTGTATGACATTATGTCATAGGTTACATCTTCACGAGCGATAGCTCTTGTTATTGGGCCAGCTATTGGAGGCTTTCTTGCACAGGTGAAGCTATGCAATTTCGGTAGCAATATAAGTTAAATCTGACATACTAATGAGTGCCTTAATCATGTATCCCTTAATCATAATTGACCTCTGATGTGTACAAAAGAGGACAGTAATTAACAAAATATATAAATTGAAGGCAGGAGTTTTATCCAACAATATATTGTAAAAATAGCCCATATCTATGGAACACATTTAGTGTAAATATACTCCCTTTGTATTGAAATGTAAGGTACCAAATTATTCAATTTTTCTTTAAAATTATAAGAGATTTTAGGCGAAATAACTCACCGTAAATCACACATGTACCTACCATTAATGTTTATTGTCAACAAGCAACCCAACCACTAAGCTCAAATACAATAAACATAATGCATTCTATGATTAAGTGAAGGTTACATGTGTCATTTCCTTTACTTAGTAATCAATCCTAGAGTTCCTAGGATACTTTGTATTTTAGGATGGTGGGAGTATTCTTTAGTTAATTTCACACTTTTACCAGGTTGTTAATAACTATGATTATGGTCCTTAACGAGTGGGGTGAATATTTGCATCTTATGATTAAACGAAGAAACTATTGCCAAGATACACATGACTAACATTGTCTATGCTCTATCATTTTTAATTTTAGCCTGCACAAAAGTACCCAAATCTTTTCTCCGAAGAGTCCATATTTGGGAGGTAAATTATTTCTCTTACCATTTCTATCATATAACTATTTCATTGTTTTTAGACTATTATAAACCATCAAAATTTTGCATCTAATTATCAGGTTTCCATACTTCCTCCCTTGCTTCGTAATATCATTACTGGCAGCAGGATCATGTGTTGCATGCAATTGGCTTCCGGTATACCACATCATTTCTTCCCTATTATCTTCTATCTTGAATCCAAATAGTTAGATCCTCTGAAGGGAAAAAGTATATGAAATATGTTTGGACTTATTTTCCTCCATTAAATACATTTTGTAATAATCATTCTTTTGAAGATCTCTTAAGATATTGAGAAAATTCCTCCAAATTTTATCCCATTTTCTTAGGAAACGCTACACTTTCATGATGATGCCAAAGTAGAAGCTATTGAAGAACTGGAGGCACAAGTTGGTTGCTCCGAATCTACAAAAAAATTGCTAAAAAATTGGCAATTGATGTCAGCAATAATCCTCTACTGTATATTTTCTCTGCATGACACAGCTTATCTTGAGGTAATCTCTGTCATATATTTCTCAACCTCAAAATATATTCAAAGTAACTTCTTCATTAAAACATCAATAAAGAGGATGTTTTCACTCTAGCCCTTGAAGTAAGTACTAATAAAATGTATATGCTAACGCTAATATCGTTTGTAAAAACCATTTCTAGATTTTTTCACTCTGGGCTGTGAGCAGTAGAAAATATCGGGGCCTTAGTTTGACATCCCAGGATGTTGGTGCTGTTCTAGCCTTCTCAGGTATGTGGTATTTTTCCAAGTTTAAGCTAATAAATATTTAACATGAGAAGCAAAATAGCTTGTAAAAGGAGTAAAGTTAGCACATAACCACTTCTAGCAAATAGTGAAATGCTTTTGAGTAGTACTTACTATGGGTATATAAATCATCCAATGCATTTAAATTCTTTCCATCCATGTGATATTATTAGCCTTGGAATGTTGAATTTTAGTTCCAGTGAAATGGTTTGCACATGTAACAATGGTACAAAGTTATTGCTGCTGAGATTATTTACATGACAACAATTCATTTGATCTTGGTAGGTTTTGGTGTACTTGTATACCAACTTGCTATTTATCCTTTCCTTGCAAAGTACTTTGGACCAATCAAGACATTTCGGCCTGCGGCAGTATGTGAGAAATACATCTTTGATGGTTTCCTTGTAAACTTGTAAAGAACGACGAATCTTGATAAAATACATAGTATGGGGAAAGACAAATGTTCAACTGATAAATTGTATCAAATCAAAATTGTTAGATATAGATCTAAATATTAGGAAGGGGGCAATATTTATAAATTATTTCCATGGAAACTGTAGAGGTTTTCACATTTTTTTCTAAAAGGAATGTATGAAGCAGATATTTGTCTTTGTTGGATAACTTCTTTAATCTGATTCATCTTTTTTAGTGCTGAATTCAATTGCATGTTTGGTTTTGCAGATCCTGTCGATCATTCTCCTCACTACATATCCCTTCATGGCCAATCTGCATGGCCTAGAGCTCAAAATACTTATCAATGTGGCATCAGCTTTAAAGAACATGTTTGCTGTGAGTCAAATTTCTTCCATGTCATCATCAACAACTAGCATAGAAAAAAGGCATTTATGACATAAATAAGCATTTCCAAATTCTAATTTAGTGAATCTTGTGAAATGTATAACTATCATCATTCAAAGTAAATTCTATTATGAACAAATGCTAATGTATTATTTAATGAAACAGGCTACTATTACTATTGCGTGCAACATTCTACAGAACACTGCAGTGGTACATATCAATCATTTTTTGACAAGTTTATTGTTTGAATAACGTTATCATTTTCTTATTAGTTTGGCTGATAACATATGCAGACACAAGAGCAGAGAGGTGTTGCTAATGGCATCTCTGTTACTCTGATGTCAATGTTCAAAGCTGTAGCTCCAGCAGCAGCCGGAATTCTGTAAATACTCTTATTTTTATCTTTTATATGGTTGGAAAGTTACTATTTTTTGTCTAGAACATTAAGATAATGGATTAGATTTTATTAATTTATTTCTTGGCTTTTTATAGGTTCTCATGGGCTCAGAAGCACATAATCGGACTGTTCTTACCGGGTAAACAGCTCATACATGGCTCTCCCAATTGTGCCATTTTCCCCCTTTACTTAAGATTTCAGGAAGCTAAATATACTAACTAAGTGCACATATTTGTTTCATTTATAACAAAAATTGCAGGAGATCAGATCTTGTTCCTAATGGTAAACATGGTGTCGGTAATTGGTCTGGTGTTGACGTTCAAGCCATTTTTCTCCCTACCAAATTCAGTGAGGCGTTCATAAATCTGTGTATATGAAATTTGTTCATGTGAACTATATCGAGGCATTGCCTGATTACAGTTGAATTTTGAACTGCAATAGTTCATGTATTTTATTGGTTCATACCTTTCGTCTTATGATGAATTAAGTAATCGCATGTAAAGGGTTCTCTGAGATTTTGCGTAGACACCAAAGGACTGGATGTTTTGTTGATTTCATAAATTGGAAATGCGATCTCGCTTGACATGATCCTGACTTGTAGAGTTATATGGGTTAAGCAATCTCGATTATATGTGGATCAGCTCTGGATTGGGGGCAAACGGTTTCACATTGATCACAAGGTGGGCTGATTAGGGATTAAGGGGTCAATGGATTGGTTTGGTTTTATATATAGGAGTGTTACAACTGTTCAAGTTCCAAATGGTTTCAACCCATGGTTGTTGCAAATGGGACGTAGTGAATAGTTTGTCCTTCTGATTTAGGCCTCTATGCCTCACACATGCATGGTTGCCAGCTTGGATGTGCACATGCACTCGCCGCCACTTTGTAGACACCCCAAGTACCCAACTTTGCCACTTTGCTTCCTGGGTGTCGCTAAGTTCATCGGTGGCTCCATCATAAGTCGTTAGCAGGTAAGAAGGTCTACAAGAGGTGTCCCACGGTCTGTTTCACCAAACACCATGCCTTTGTATGTTGCCTTCACCAATTTCGAGCCTCGTTGAAGATGCGCCCAAGAACCAATTGCCATGAACCACACCTATAACATTCCGCCAAAACCCCTAACTAAGAGAAATCCTATTTTTATTTTATGTTCGAAAAATATGCTTAGATTGGAGTGTGGTTATATTTTTAACATACTGCCAACACTTCTTTCTGTGGCAGGTTATTGAGATTGGAGTGTGGTTAATTATTCCACCAGTGCTACTAGACGCTTAGATGATTTATTTATTTAATTTACTGAGGATGATGAAAAATGTGTACGTGATGGAATTAGCTACTTTTCATGCACTTAATTTTGAAATTAAATTTAGTCATAGGTTCAAACCACCTAATACTGGTGTATCTTTTTGTCCACAATTTGACTGAAGCTATATGCAATGTTCAGTGTGTTGAAAAACGTCCACTGTAAAGTGTATTTATTCTAACTAGCTGTATGATCTACCTGAATTCCGTTTACTTCAGTTAGTCATGCTACCTGGCCTAGTCCAATATATAGTTTTCTTGACACGTCATTTGTATCAGCATGTGGTATTACTGTTGGATGGTCAAGTCCAGTGAGATGGTCAGGGCATCAGGCAAATGCTTCAGAACCTATACATCATATTCTGTCCGAGGTCCTGTGACAATGCGCCATTTCAGGTACATATATACACGTACGAGGCGGACGACGCCGGGCTCGAGGAGGCCATGGAGTACGGCGACGAAGGCGCCCTCCAGCAGGACATGGAGGGTGGCGACTATGGGATCGAGCAGGGCATGGAGTACGGCGACGACGGCGCCCTCGAGCAGGACATGGAGGGTGACGACTCTGGGCTCGAGCAGGGCATGGAGTACGGCGACGACGGCGCCCTCCCGGTCATGGAGGGTGAGCTGGGCCAGGGCATGGAGGAGGGCGACGCCGGGTTCGAGGAGGCCATGGAGGACGAGGACGGCGCCCTCCAACAGGACATGGTGGAGGGTGGCGACGCCGGGGTCGAGCAGCAAGGCATGGAGGACGCCGTCGTCGACCTCGACCTCGACTAATTCATCCAGGAGATGGGCGGTGGCGTCGCCCTGCTACCTCAGAATCACGTCCTCCCTTCGAGCATCCCCGAGTACGAGGCGTCTCCGTCCCATCTGCGGCTACAGTAGGTCCGCTGTTCAGGTGACTACCGCAACATCGACAGCATCCTCCCCGAGTGGACGACGACCCCGTTGAGGACCATCGCCATGTATTAGGTAGACGATCAGTGTCGCGTCTTTGTGAGCGCGCGGATCTACGGGATGGACGAGGAGGTTGTCAGGCAGCTATTCACCGAGGAATGCGGAGGGAGGCTGGTCATCACCGCGGTGAGAAGATGCTTCCACCACCTGCACGACATGAACCCTTTCTGCGAGCGGATGCAGGTGCAGAGGCCTGTCTTTGGCTGGTACGGCGCGGAGGCAGAACTAGTTGAGAATGGGGCTTTCGAAGATGAAGCCTTACTCACAAACTGAGAGCGGGTGGAGATACCGGGGTTCGAGAGGGCATGGCCACGGCGTGCACATATAGTCCCAATGGAGAGGATGATGAAAAGGTAGTTCTTAAGCTGCTAGTTTCTAATCCTAACGAATTGTGTTCTTAGGTAGGTAAATATCAATTATCGTTGCATGCTTGCTGTTCATGTTCTTGTTGCTTCATTTTGATTATCAATTCGTTCATGTTCCTTCTTCTTTAAGTTTGAAAATCCATTCATGGCTTCGCTGTTCCTTTTCCTTTCTTTTACAGTGTTATTTTTCCTTTCTTTTACCAGCGTCATGGTTTCGCTGGCTGTGGCACCAGACCAGCCGGGCCACATACTACTATGCGCACTGGCGCTGGGTTTCAGAGAGAGTCTCAGAAGGATCGGAGCAGGACTCGCCCAGCAACCCTTTGTTCCAGAGCGGGCTTGTGCTTGAAGCGCAGGGCGACCCAAGGTGGCACATCATCTGGGAGACTAGTGATCCGGGTGGCGTACTGCCACTCTACATGGTTAGTTTCGTACGTGCAGGGCCAGGGCACTGAAGGCCTCTACTCGAGGCAATGACAGTTCTAATGCATGATTCAATCTGCATCTTCTTTGGTCTGTCTCAGTCAGATGACTGACCCTTTGTATAGTTGACGATTCAGTTTGTGATACAACTGAATTGAAGTTCAGCGGATGTTCCGCGTTTACATGTCAGTGTAGGATATAGGCAAGACTTTAACAACTTGGTGGTATGACGATGCCTGTGCAACAGAGACTAATGCTGTGCTCCTGCTCAAAAATACATGTCATAGCCCAAGTCACAAATTCTTTCTACATACTATATAGCTTTGTAACCGATGTCGTTTCATGATTCTGTTGGAACAAGATGTCAATTTTCAGCAGCTCCGTTCTTTGGAGAAGATCATCATGCAAGTGTATAGCTTGTGATTGCTGAAGATTTCTGAATCAGCTCGAAGAACATGTCAATTGTTTTCAGCAGCTCCCTTAACTGTGGCAACAACTTAGACATCCAATGCATGTATTGCAGCTCAAGGTATAACTGTAGCAATCACCTAATAAGGGCTTTCTGAAAAATGCACAGAAAAATGCATTAGAAAGAGATTACAGATTAGAAAAATTCTTTATGCTAAGTTGATGTTTCCCAAGGGCTTTCTGAATATAAACAGATTAGGTGAAGGGAGACAGTGGTTCAATAGCCTCAGAAACATCATTGTATTTATGAAGAAAAGCACGTGCAGCAATATAAGTAGAAACTAGAATTCTTCATAGGTACAGTTTAGATATGCATGAATAATATAACTATCAGAAAGTCATGAGAATGAACTTGATGTAGTGCTCCCCAAAGTTCAACTTAACCAACAGCTACAACAGCAGAACAAAACTATCAGTCAAAAGAGAAGACAATTGATTCGTGTTTTTCAAAGTGTTTAAAGCAGCATTGTAAGTAATTTGATGTATCTTCTGAATGGCACACTAAAAGTTCTACATCAAAGATTTTGTTAGCGATCTCCTTGCCGGCGGCGAGGAGATCCAGCAGAGGAGGGGAACGAGAGAGTAGGTAAGGTTTGGAGAAGGGGCAAGGAATCAGAGGTCAGCCGGCAACGTGCTTGGCGACAATTAGTTGTGTTTGCTTAGTTCATAGATGCCGTTACAGGGCTCAGGTTCTCCCTTTTGTACCATCACACAGTGGGCTCACAGGCACGCACATTACATTGCCACTCTGGGCCGAATGACTTAGCAGTCCGGCGACTCTTGCGACAGGGTCTTGGGCGCTCATCTGGATCTCCAGCATGTGGGGTGCTGACATCCCCTCCTCCTTGGGAAGCGGCATGACCCCATGCCGGCGCGCACGGGAACTGCTGCTTGACGGAGTCCTCGTCTTCCCAGGTAGCAAGGCTGACGTCGAGGCCGGACCACTATATGAGGAGTTGCCGCACCACATGGGGCCACGATTATGGAGCCGACGTCGCAGCACGCGCACCGGTATTTGGAGGTTGTCGTCGACGTCAGGTAGCGCGGGCGAAGTAGCCGCGGAGCTCGGAGAAGAAAGGCGCGGTGCAGGCTTTAGCAGGGACACGTGAAACACCGGATGGACGGACGACCCTGGAGGTAGTAGTAGCCGATAGGCAACGTCGCCATCCTTGTCGACGATCCCATAGGGCCAAAGAACTTGAAGCAGAGCTTCTGCTGGGCGCGCGGAGCGAGCGACGACTGGACATACGGCTGCAGTCGGAGGAACACGAAGTCACCGACCGCGAACTGGTGCTCCGAACGACCCTTGTCAGCCTGCTTCTTCATTCGTTGTTGAGTTCGAAGAAGACGCTGCCGAACAAACGCCCACATGGTGGCGCGCTCGGCCATCAGGGAAGCCACATCGGACACAGGGGAAATAGACTCGTTAGTAATGCCGAAATGTCGAGGAAGGTGTCCATAGAGTACCTCAAACGGCGACCGTCCCAAAGAAGAGTGGCAGCAGGTATTATACCAAAACTCACCCAACGAAACCCACTTGACCCATTGTTGGGGACAGGAGTGAACAAAGCAGCGCAGGTACGTCTCCAAGCATTGGTTCACACGTTCGGTCTGTCCATCGGACTGTGGATGGTATGCCGAGCTCATGCAAAGGGATGTGTCGGCCAACTTGAACAACTCCTTCCAAAATGTGCTAGTAAAGACTGGGTCGCGATCTGAAATGATATGAGTGGGCATGCCATGGAGTCTGAAAACATTGTCGAGGAAGGACTGGGCAACGTGCTGAGCCGAGTATGGATGGAGTAGAGGAATGAAGTGGGCAAATTTACTGAATTTGTTGACAACCACCATGAGACAGTCAGCATGGCCGGAACGAGGAAGGCCAGTAATGAAGTCCATGGAAATCACCTGCCAAGCCTCAAAAGGAACCGGAAGGGGAGAAAGGAGACCCGGGTAGCGTACTCGATCGGGCTTCGCCTGAGTGCAGATGGAACAGGTAGAGACATATCGCTGAATGTCAGACTTCATTCCGCGCCAGGCGAAGAGCTTCTTGATCCTGCCATGAGTGACAGGAAACCCAGAATGGCTGCCGACGACGCTGTCATGTAATGCAGAAATGATTTGTTGCTGCATGAGCTTGTTATCGCCAACCCAAACGCGTCCCTTATAGCGGATAATTCCATTGTTGAGAGTATATGGGGGGCGGGACTGAGGGGAAGCCGCCAACTCTTGCAACAGACTAGTGGACCATGGATTGTCAGTATATCCAGCCGAAACCTCAGACAACCAGGACGGAGAAGAGTACGATATCGCCGCTAATGTTGAGGGCGGAGCAGGGTAATGGTCAGGTATTCCTTCTCATAAGTGGATAAACCACTGGTGCGAGGACCGAGAGCCTTGCTGACAAAGGCTAACGGGTGTCCGTCCTGAAGAAACACAACCCCAATGCCGGCAAGACTAGCGTCGGTCTGCAGTTGGAATGGCTTGGTGAAGTTTGGCAAGGACAGCACCGGAGCCGACACGAGTGCGGTCTTCAGTGCGTCAAAAGAATCAGAATGAATGACGTCCAGATCAAAATGGTACCCTTCTTGAGCAGTTCAGTAAGGGGCCGGGCGATGATGGCGAAATTGCGCACAAACTTCCGGTAATACCCTGCCAATATGAGGAAGTTGCGAAGCTGCTTAATATCCGCTGGTCGGGGCCAAATTTTGATAGCGTCGACCTTGGCTGGATCCGTGGCCACCCCCATGTCACTGACCACATGACCCAGGTATGAAATGCTTTGCTGCCCGAAGGAACACTTGGAAAGCTTGATCTACCACTGATCATTGGACAACAGCACAAACACTGATTTCAGGTGCTGAATGTGTTCTTCCCAAGTAGAACTGTAGACGAGGATGTCGTCAAAGAACACCAAGACACACTTGCGGAGCAATGGCTTAAGAGTTGAATTCATGGCACCCTAAACGTGTTAGGCGCGCCAGTGAGACCGAAAGCCATGACTGTGAACTCAAAATGGCCCCAGTGGGTCTGGAAGGCCGTCTTATGCTCTTCACCTGACGCGAGGCGGATCTGGTTGAAACCGGCCCGGAGATCCAAACAGGAAAAGAACTTCGCTGGAGCAAGCTCGTCGACAAGCTCATCAATAACCGGGATGGGAAACATGGATTTGGCAGTAAGAGCGTTGAGTTGGCGATAGTCAACACAAAATCGCCATGTACCGTCCTTCTTGCGGACTAGCAGCACCGGAGAGGAGAAGGCACTGAAGCTTGGCTGAATAAGGCCCTGCTGCAGCATATCAGACACCTGAGTTTCGATTTCAGTCTTCAGGACGGGAGGATAGCGGTACTGACGAACAGCGACAGGTTGTGCTCCGGGAATCAAGGGAATTTTATGATCACAAGAGCGACGGGGAGGAAGCTCCAAAGGTTCAGCAAAAATGTGACTGAACGAGTCAAACAGAGTCTGAATCTCAGGATGGACGACCACTGGCTTCTTGGAACTGTCAGTAATTTGGCAAAGTTGTACCAGCGAACAGTGGGAACTGGCATCCACAGAACCATGCAATGTAATATGCTTCAAGCCGTAGGGAATGGTTAACCGCTGGTTTACCCAATCCACCTTCATAGGCGAAAATGCCTGAAGCCAATCCATGCCAAGGATTAAGTTGAAAGAGTCGAGTGGCAGAAGTTTGAGAGTAGAATGAAACTTGAAGCCTTGGACTGACCATTCAGCATCAGGAATCTCTGAAGAGCATTGCAGAGAGCTGCCATCAGCCACTGTGACAGAAGAAGGGACCGGCAAGGGCTTGACACCGTGAAGAGCTGAAGCCAATTAGGAGCTCAGGAAAGAGTTGCTGCTGCCAGAATCAACAAGCATCAGAATAGAGTGGCCCTGAATCTCCCCTGTGAACTGCAGAGTGCGGACCGAACACTGGCCAGACTGAACAGCAGCCGAGAGCAGCATGAAAGCTTGATCTGCAGTCTCGAGACCGTCGGCAGCACAAGTGGTATCATCAGAGAATTCCTCTTGGTAAATATCCCAGACCTCTTGAAGCGCGTGTAACTGTGGAGTGGCGGCACAACGATGACCATGCGCCCAGCGCTCTCCACAACGAACACACAAGCCTTTGGCCTTGCGACTGGCGCGCAAAGCGGAGACACGATCATCAACAGCAGGCCGCTGGAAAGGCCGCTTGTCCTCATGAAGCTTCTTGTCATCGCCCGGGGGTGGCAACCCGACGCGGATCGGAGGAGGAGGCAATGGCAAGGCGCCTTTGCTTGCGGGATGCTTGGCGAAGACAGAATGCGCGCTCTTCTAGAACTCATGGCGATGGTCGTGGTTCGTCACCTCTTCCTGTAACAGAGCAAGAGTGCAAGCAGCATCGAGGGAAGTGGGTTGTTGCACCAAGACAACAGAACGTATATCATCGCGCAACCCATCAACGAATCGAGTGGAGTAGTAGAGTGGATCTCGCTTGGGAGAATAGGAGGACAGCTACTCGACGAGCGTGACATACCGGTCAACATAGTCGGACACGGTCGATGTTTGACATATGTGAAAGTGTTGGCGAATGAGTAAAGCTTGCTGGTCGCGACTAAAGCGCTCATGGAGCATGGAACAGAACTCGTCCCAACTGACATGGGAGAGCTGCTGTTCCACGGACTGGAACCATCGAGCGGCAGAGCCGGTGAAGCGCATGGTGGAAACGCGAACCCAAACTGAGGGATCGACAGTGTACATGCACTAGTACAGAACCGGGTTTTAACCCCGGTCTGTAAGAGCCTTTAGCCCCTGAACCGGGGCTAAGAATTCGGGACTAAATGTCCCCCCTTTAGCCCCGGTTCGCAGGCCCGGGGCTAAAGCTCGACCTTTAGCCCCGGTTGGGCTAAAGGGTGCGTCAGGTGGTGCAGGCGGGCCACGCGTGACAGCACCCTTTAGCCCGGTTGGTATTACCAACCGGGGCTAAAGAGCTTTTCTTCTTCTTCTTATTTTGGTATTTCTTATTTTGGTTTTCCAATTAGATTAGGTATTCAAATGTGTGTATTCTACGCTTCTAATACATGTATTCGCTGCTAATACATGTATTCACGCACTTATAAGTTACTTTCAAACATTAAACACAAATAAATTATGAAACTCTATAAGTATAATATATATGCACATAAAAATTACATCATTATTCATTGTTACTTGAGTTAAGACACAAACACTCTCGCCACTTAAATATCATACAGATGTTCGTCTTGATTTGGCTTGAGTGGTTCGGCCGAGTCATAATAGAAGTCGCCTTCAGGTTTGACCACTTTTTCAAGAAAAAATCCAGCAAATGTCTCTTGAATTCCTTTGAGGCGGTCTTCTTGCATCACTTGTTGCTGCAACCATAGCGTCTTCAATTTGTATTATAAAGAAACAAGTGTTAATATACATAAGATTTAGTTAATAACAACAAATAAATAAAATGGATGTATTATATATACATATTACATACTTTTAGTTTCTCTGTAAGAGTTCTTCTTGCATACACCGTGAGGTACTCGCAAACGTAGTATCCACACAGATTGTTGTCTTGTGGCTGCCTTAGAATCCACTATAAGATATAAAAAGATTACCATCGTCATTATACGCATATGTTAAAGCATGATAAGGTAACAGATTACGAGAGCTAGTAGAACTTACAGGTAACATACGAGGACCATGTAGTGTCTATTCTAGTTCCGGACGGTGTTTCGGGACGAACCAAGCCCAAACCCTGCTCAATAATTAGATCATTAGTTAATTAACTCTTGCAGTGTAGTTAAAGAGCAGAAATCCATATTTAAAGATCAAAGTTACCCCTTGATAATGTCTATCATATCTTGGTAATATCCCGGTGGTTTTCTCAATGAGTCAAAGATTATATATGCACTTCTTCTCATATCGATGACTATGAGTATCCAGTGAAAACTGCATTTGTTTATAGAGTCAACATATATATCTTTATGCTGAATTGAGTAATAAGTAAGACAAATTATGCAAACGATAACAACACTCACCCAAAGTTGTATGGGAAGAGTATATATTCTCTGGTCTTTTGGTTGACCAAGAACCTCCGAAGATTCCTCTCCGTTTGAGGTATCCATTGTTCGCGGGGAGTGTTTGGATATGAGAATATGATTGATGGATCAATGAAACCAATTTCCGTGTCTCCCTTACGTTTGAGCATTAACATCAAGAATCTGCATATATATGTTTGAGGATAGTTAGTTACTATACATATACATATATGCTATAGTCAGATGACTAAAAGAAATGATAATCACTTACAGACAGTAGCAGCTCATCAGAGATTTGTCTAGAGCATCCATGTGGCATAGTTGGTGGAGCTCACTATACGGAACAAATATAAGGTCATCGCCCTGGAAGTAATGTTCTTGTCTAATTCTGACGCAAATGCAGTCGTCATCTGGGTTTTGGTACATGCCTCCATGTACCACGAGTTTAACCTGCGCATTTGCGTACCAAGATCCCTGAGGGCCGATGGGTTGTATAGACTTCTGCCACATACATAACTTCTCTTAAACTCATCGACTACAGTGGCATTTGCGACTAGTGCATTTCTGTAAAATTGAGTCGCGGATATATTAGCTCCTTTCAAGAAATCTTCCAATCCATCATAATTGACCTTGGGGCCACTGTAGTCTTCTAGCACGCTCATGTTTGAACCATATTCATACCCAACAACTAGCGGGGGCACTGATTGCTTCGATTGTTCCCCGAGCTGTGGGACACCCTTCCCTGCTCTTTTCCTTTCGGTAATTGCCTTTTCGAGAGTGCGGTCATAGTCCGATATTGGATATTTCTTCTGAGCATCACGTAGCTTTCTCTTCTTTTCTTCCAACTCTTGCCTTAGAGCTGATTGATGTAAGTAGAACGACTTTTTAGCTTCTTTCTTTGCTTTAGCGTCGTCTTTAAATTTCTTGAATTGTGCGTCAACATCGGCCTTTATTGAAGCCGATATTTCTTCTTCAGTCCTCTCAGATGAAAGTTTCTGAGGAATCTTAACAATAACTTTCCTTGTAGCTTGCCTCTTTGTTTTTGGTTGGGCGGCCGACACCTTTGCTTTTGTGGCGGTCCTCTTCTTTGGCGATGGGGCCGGTGTCGGCGTTGGAGAACGTCGTAGAGGTGATGGGGCCGGTTTCGGAGATGGAGTGCGCCTTGGAGGTTCTGGGGAGGAAGTCGTGTCATGCATTTCACCATCATCATCCCTCGCAACACTATGACCAGCAGGTTATGAATGGTGACTTAGGTCTCTGGGTGAGGTCCTACAGTGAAAACAACGAGTGTGAATAAAGTATCGCTATTTAAGCCAATACAAAGTTAGTGAAAAATTAAGAGATAGGTATGATTCACTTTCATTCGCACCTAGGATGAGGAGGAGGAGGCGTCGACGGTACAATAGGAGGTGATGCCCCAGGAATAATGATATAGCGCTTGCGCCAACAAATAAAAGTCTTCTCCGCTTTTCCTAAAGTCGTCTCCCCATCACCTCCTTCAATGTCAAGCTTAACATCGCGATGACCTTTTTCAACTCTATCCATCGAGACGCGAGCATATCCAGCTGGTACTTTTGACCCATAGCATATTGGTGTCTTCGTAGGGTCGATAGGAGATACAATACCGGTAGCCACCATGATTGTTGTAGCCCCCTCTGGATTGTGCAGCTCACATGGTGTATTCGGTTATGTGATGTCATCCACGGGGAAGCGTAGCTTTGCGTCATCACCAGGTTGAGGCACTTCCGTGGAAGCACAACTGCTTTTCAAGTGAGCTGATGGGCTGATGTTGACTTGCGGTACTGATCCAGTACTTTGCATTCGGGCGATTGCTAACTCCACTTGCCTTTTGATTTCCTCGGCCATTCTCTCTTCATGTTTCTCTTCTCTCTCTTTTGCTTGAATAGCTGCTTCGCGTGCTTCACTAAGCATTTGTGACATGCTAAGTTTCATAGCTTCCTCCTCTTTCTTCTTTCTGTGGCGGCTTCTATATGTATCTTTGTCTTGAGGGAAGGCATGCTTCCACGGCACCGCGCCATGACCTCTCGTTCGCCCACCGTGTTCTGCAGTCTCTAGGGCATATTTCAGCTCATCTTTATCTCTATCTGGTGACCATAGTCCGTGTTCCCTCATAGATTGAGCGTAAACCAATTTTCTTGCTGCTTCTGTGAGTCCTTCGGTATACGTTAATATCCCGATCTGAGGGTCAATGCCTCCCCCGTGACCAAAAAAAACACCACTTACTGCGCTCAGCCCAGTTATCTAATTCTGGTTGGATTCCCCTAGCTAGAAGGTCCTCTTCTTCTTTTTCCCACTTAGGAATGGCAGTCTTGTAGACACCAGATCCCATGTGATGATGGTATTGCTTTTCTCGGGCATTCTGTTGGTTCTGTTGAGCTCGTGATTCGCCCTCTTCGGATGTCTTGAAAGCTACAAAGTCATCCCAAAACGGTCTCAACTTGACGTAGGCTTTTTTGTTGAAATATGGAGTAAGGTTCTTCTTGATAAAATCATTATGCAATGTCTTCTTCCAGGCCTGGAAATATGTTGCCATATTCTTCATAGCACAGTCCCTAACTCTCCCCTTCAGAGCTTCATCTTCTGTATCGAGCGAGAAATGTTGAAGGACTTCTTGCCAAATTAGTTCCTTGTCACGATCAGAGACAAAACTAATGTCAGGACGTCCTTTCCTTTGCCGCCATTCACGAGCACTGATTGGAAGCCTATCCCTTACAAGGTAACCACAGTTGATGGCAAATCTATGCGCATGTGGTCCAAGTACCGCCCCTGTTTCCTCATCGAATTCCGTGATAATGTACCGACCCTCCAATAGCTTCTTCGGGCCTCGTACATTTTTACTCTTCCCCGTAGTTCTCGTTGATGCAGACGGCTATGTATGTCGACACACAAAACTTATAAATATAATTATACAACTGTAATTATTTTGATTTTCATGTATACACAAGATATTGTAGACATATATATACCTCAACAACATTGTCTTGCGCAATATTTTCTTGCTCAACATCTGGCGCAAAGTATTGACTTCCGTCATCTACTTGATTGGTGCCATATACTACTTGATCAGTACCATCATTGATCATTGAAAGCAATAAAGCCTCCATGTTGTCATTCGGGTCATCCATATCTATATCAAATCATATATATACATGTTTACTAGCAATAATGGAAGGTCAATATTTCTCTAGAGTAGACACTTTGGGGTAGACACTTAGTCTTAGAGTAACCAAAAGGGTAGACATCACTTAGGGTTTAGGGTATAGGGTAGACACTTAGGATGTATATCTATAGGGTTTAGAAACTTAGGGGTTTAGGGTGTGTGTGTGTGTGTGTGAAGGGTTTAGGGTAGACACTAGGGGTAGACACTTAGAAACTTAGGATGTATATATATATATATATATATATATATATATATATAATATATATATATATGTGTGTGTGTGTGTGTGTGTGTGTGTGTGTGTGTGTGTGAAGGGTTTAGGGTAGACACTTAGGGTTTAGGCACTTAGAGTTGGGCACTAGGGGTAGATACTTAGTGTGTGTAATAAAAGGGAAGACACTTAGGATGTATATATATGTGTGTGTGTGTGTGTGTGTGTGTGTATGTGTGTGTGAAGGGTTTAGGGTAGACACTTAGGGTTTAGGCACTTAGAGTTGGGCACTAGGGGTAGACACTTAGTGTGTGTAATAAAAGGGAAGACACTTAGGATGTATATATATATATGTGTGTGTGTGTGTGTGTATGTGTGTGTGTGAAGGGTTTAGGGTAGACACTTAGGGTTTAGGCACTTAGAGTTGGGCACTAGGGGTAGACACTTAGTGTATGTAATAAAAGGGAAGACACTTAGGATGTATATATATATAATTATGTGTGTGTGTGTGTGAAGGGTTTAGGGTAGACACTTAGGGTTTAGGCACTTAGAGTTGGGCACTAGGGGTAGACACTAAAATATATTACTAACATAAAACCATTTCCTAAATCAATTTCTAACAATTGAAGGTATTATAATACTTACAATAATGGAAGGCCAATATTTGTAAAACTAAATCCATTTACAATATTTTAGAGTTCAATCCATTTACAATATTTCTAACAATAATTTCCTAAAACTAAAATATATTACTAAAACTAAATCCATTTACATGTTTACTAGCAATAATGGATGGTCAATATTTCTCTAACAAATCCATCTATCAAATCATATATATACATATTTACTAGCAATAATGGAAGGTCACAATATTTCTCGAACAAATCCATATCTAACAATTCACCTTTTCCTCTTCTTCTTCTTCTTTTTCTTATTCTTCTTCTTCTTCTCCTGGATCTCCTCTCTGCCTAGAAAAACATTTATAAAATGTTAGTGTGTGTGAAAACAAGCAACTAATTTTCCTTTTTTCTAACAAATCCATTTAGAAATCAACCTTTTTTCCTTTTTCCTTTTTTATTTTTTCCTCTCCTTTCTTCATCCTTCTCTCCCTTCTTCCTTAGCTTCTTCCTGAATGGCGGGCAGAGCTAGCTAGAGAGGGCCCGCGTCGGGTCCGGGCAGAGCTAGAGAGGTCGATCGGAGGTGGCGGCGCGACGTGCAGAGGACGAACGGCGGCGCGATGGCCGGGCAGAGAGAGGAGGAGGCGGCGGCATGTGTGGCGGCGCTGTACACGTGCGCAGAGGAGACGGCGGCGCGATGTGACCGGGCAGAGGCGGCGATGGCTGAGCAGAGGAGGCGGCGGCGGCGCGATGGCCGGGCAGAGGCGGCGACGCGATGGCCGGGCACAGAGGAGGCGGCGTCCGCAACTTACTACGGATCGAGATTGAAGACGATGAGGGTGGGAGAGGGAGCCGAGCCTTTATATAGGAAGGCACCTTTAGCCGCGATTGATATTACCAACCGGTACCAACCGGGGCTAAAGGTTACCAACCGGGGCTCCTTTAGCCCCGGTTACCAACCGCGGCTAAAGGCTTCTTTAGGCGCCAAACGAAATTTTAGTGGGCTGTTTTAGATGTTTTGGTATTATATATAGTTTAATATCTATATAAATTGCTCTAGGTCTTGTAAATTGCATAATAAATTAAATACATGCCACAATTTTTTTTTAAAATAACCATTAAATTTCCATTTGCTTTATTATACACTAGAAAAATGTATAAAATAAAATCTTTTACCTTTTTTATAATATCAAATATAAATGTAACTAACCATTAGAATTTGGTTAATGCAAAAGTATATTATTCAATTAAAAAAAATAAAATGCTTGGTTACCAACAGGAAATTAGTTTATTCATTATTTTAACGTTAAACTATTTGTGTTTCACCATTCATTGTCCAATTATGCGACCTTTAAGTGTACCCTTAAATAAAAAATTGTTAATGAGACACTAAATGACCCTATATGAAAATCTTTTGAATACAAAGGTTTTATAACTCATCAAGATCATTCATTTTAGAACTAAACTTTTTCAATGACAAATATAGATCTTTATTTATTTGACCAAAATGCCTAATACACATGTCACTTGATCGACATCACACTGCTAAGCTAGCTATATCAAGCAGGCACATTAGTGATCTTCTTCTTGACATATGTCCCTTGGTCATGATTATGTCGTAACCATGGAGTGTCCTCGGCATTTAGAAGGATGATTGGGTCTTTGGTCACACTGAATGGCGCAATTCAGTCATCCCTTTCGTAAAGTTCTGACATGTCTGAGTTGTTCTCAATTCCCAAAATGTTTCTTTTCCCTGAAAGAACTATGTGACGCTTGGGCTCATTGATGCTTGATTTGTCATCGTTTTTCCTTTCTTTGGTTTTGTAGACATGTCTTTTACATAGAACACCTGATTCACATCAGTAGCCAGGACGAATGGTTCGTCTTTGTACCCAATAGTGTCGAGATCCACTGTTGTCATCCCATAATCCTTGTCAATTGTTACCCCGGCTCCGATCATGTTCACCCATTGGCACTTAAACAAAGGGACTTTAAAATTAGGTGCATAGTATAGTTCCCAAATCTCAACTATGCGGCCATAATATGTTTGCCTTTTTCCATTTGGGTCAATGGCATCTATGCGGATACCACTGTTTTGGTTGGTGCTCCTTTTATCTTGGTCTACAGTGTAAAATATATTTCCATTTATTTCGTAGGTTTTGTACATGAGGATGTGCCATGATGGTTGTCTAGCCAACAAATACAGTTGGTCATCAATATTGTCATCACCAAGAAATTTTTTTCGCAACCAATTGCCAAAAGTTTTCATGTGTTCACGCATAATCCAAGCTTCATTCTTCCCTGAAAACTCGGATTGTAGGAACTTCTTGTGTACCTCGACATACGGCTCCACCACGGAGGAGTTTTGAAGAACTGTGTAGTGTGCTTTGTTGAAATAATCATCCCCTGTACCGATATATGTTTTCTTCCCTAGTGTTCCTTTCCCACTAAGTCTCCCCTCGTGGCTTGATTCAGGAACACCAATCGGGTCAAGGTCGGGAATATAGTCAACACAAAACTCAATGACCTCCTTTGTCCCGTAGCCCTTGGCGATGCTTCCTTCTTGGCGAGCACGTTGGTGAACATATTTTTTCAGGACTCCCATGAACCTTTCAAAGGGGAACATGTTGTGTAGGAACACAGGATCGAGAATACTAATCTCCTTGACCAGGTGAACTAGGAGGTGTTCCATGATATTAAAGAAGGATGGAGGGAAAACCAACTCAAAGCTGACAAGACACTGAACCACATCGTTCTGTAGAGCAGCTAGTTCCATTGGATGATTGCCTATTGAGAAATTGCATTGAGGAATGCACATAGCTTCACAGTGGCTAGACGTAAGGGTGGAGGTAGAATTATTCTTAACGCAACCGGAAGCAATTGCGTCATAAGCACGTGGCAGTCATGAGACTTTAAGTTTAGGAATTTCTTCTCTGACACATTTATTATATTCTTTATATTGGAGGAAAATCCAGATGGGACCTTGATGCTACTTAGACATTCAAACATGCTTTCCTTCTCTTCTTTGCTAATAGTGTAGCTAGTAGGCTTTAAATAATGGCGTCCATCTTCTGTCTTCTCTGGATGTAGGTTGTCTTGTTCTTTCATGTCTTGCAAGTTCTCTCGTGCTTCAAGCGTATCTTTGGCTTTTCCATACACACCCATGAATCCTAGCAGGTTCACACAAACATTTTTTGTCAAGTGCATCACGTCGATCGCGTGGCGGACCTCTAGGACATGCCAATATGGTAGCTCCCAAAATATGGACTTCTTCTTCCACATGGGTGCACATCCATTAGCATCTTTTGGAACTGGTATGGCCCCTTCTCCCTTTCCAAAGACTACTTGCACAGCCTTGACCATATCAAGTACCTCCTCTCCAGTTTGGTTGTCAGGCTTGGTTCGTTTCACTTCTTCTTTACAATGCTTTCTTTTTTTCTGGCTTGGTGATTCTTAGGAAGAAAATGACGATGGCCAAGGTACACGACCTTGCGACATTTTTTCAGATATACACAGTCAAGGTCATCAAAACAGTGTGTGCATGCATTATATCCTTTGTTTGTCTGTCCTGAAAGATTACTTAGAGCAGGCAAATCATTGATTGTTACGTACAGCAATGCTCGCAGGTCGAAGTGTTCCTGTTTGTACTCATCCCACACATGTACACCTGGTTTGCTCCATAAAAGCAGGAGTTCCTCAACTAAGGGCCTCAGGAAGACATCGATGTCGTTGCTAGGTTGCTTCGGGCCTTGGATCAGCACAGACATCATAATGAACTTCCGCTTCATGCATAACCATGGAGGGAGGTTGTAGATACATAGAGTAACAGGCCAAGTGCTATGACTACTGCTCTGCTCCCCAAAAGGATTCATACCATCTGTGCTCAAACCGAACCTTAAGTTTCTTACGTCTTCTGCAAACTCCGGGAATTCTCTGTCAATTGCTCTCCACTGGGACCCATCAGCAGGGTGTCTCAACATGTTGTCTGTCTTACGGTCTTCTTTGTGCCATCGCAACAACTTTGCATGGTCTTTGTTTCTGAACAGACGTTTCAGGCGTGGTATTATAGGAGCATAACTTTGGCAGGGATTTTCTTCCTAGGACGCTCTTCGCCCTCAACATCGCTAGGGTCATCTCGCATGATCTTATACCGCGACGCTTTACATACGGGGCATTCATACAAAGTCTCGTAGTCCTTGACATGGTACAGGATGCAGTCATTAGGACATGCATGTATCTTCAGGATTTCTAATCCCAGAGGACACACGACCTGTTTTGCTTCGTACGTAGTGGCAGACAATTCGTTAGGCTTCAGAAGCATCTTTTTATTGATCTTGAGTAATTGCCCAAATGCCTTGTTCGATATGCCATTTTTTGCCTTCCATTGTAGCAACTTCAGTGTTGTACCCAACTTATTTTGCCAATCTTCGGTGCTCGGGTATAGTAGTTTCTTGTGATCCTCTAGCATGCGGTCAAACTTAGCTTTCTCTTTTTCACTTTCACAATCTCTTTGTGCATCATGAATGACTTCACCAAGACAATCATCTTCAGAGAGTGTGTCCTCTGCCCCTGCCCCTACCTCTTCTTTTGTTTCCACCATTGCAATATCATTGAAGTCACCATATTGAGCAATAATGTCTTCAGGGTCCAATTGCTCTTCTTCGTCTTCTTCCATCATAATTCCGGTTTCTCCATGCTTGGTCCAACAAATATAGTTTGACATGAAACCCGACTTCAACAAGTGTGAGTGAACAGTCCTTGAGCTAGAATATTCCTTCAAATTCTTGCACAAGGTGCATGGACAACACATGAAATTAGCATCCCGCTTGTTTGTCTCAGCCGCTCTTAAGAAATCATGCACGCCATCAAAGAACTGTTTGGAGCGGCAATCTACATTGTACATCCAATCATGTGTCATCGTCTGCATTATATGACCCAAAACATAATTAAATTTCTCATTTCGGTCAAAAAATGAAATTATAAAATACCGAACGAAAGGTCGTCTGCATTAAAATAACATGATCGAGATGGAACACCATCATGTGTCATTTTCGCGTCATGCAAATACCAATGTATGCTCTATGAAAGCCTCGACATAGCGTATGCTAAGACCACTAGCACTATAAACAGAAAACCTAAAATAAACTTCAGTAACATAATGATCTCCCGACCAATCCCAACTAAAGCAGTCAAATCATCATTCGTCTGCTCAGCATCGACAGACTTCTTGAGCTGGCTCACTGCCTCATCAGCCTTCGTAGCCTTCGCGACGTGTGTAACGTACTCTTCCTCCCAGTATCAGCCGCGACATCCAGTGCCATCCCACTGAAAATAGAAATAAAAAATCAACACTTTAATCAAAATCATTAGGAAATATAGGTACAAATTAACCATAACCATCAAATGTGACAAAATATATAACTCACATTGCGATCTGGACACTTATAGAAGATTCGACCATTGTTGGGACCCGGGTAATGAGAGGGAGGTCTGGCCTTAGTCTTTTGCATACACTTGCCACAGGTAATGAGAGGGAGGTCTGGCCTTAGTCGCTTTGGAACCCGATCAGAGTCCGAGTGTCCCGAAGCAGTTGTCATCTACTCTCTATACTCATTTCCAAACTAGATATTATAAATTCCTTATATTCTAAACAAAGAAAATAAAACAACTAAAATTTACATTTCTCTAAAATCATCAAATGTGCCATGTATACAACTAAAGTATTTTATGTAGCTACCTTATTCATCTAAATATATAATTATTTTGAGCTCAAGTGACATATATATAAATCAAGAACAATCCACCATAAATTCATCATTTAATAAAATCCTAAGAAGAATCTATATATATTTCTCAAAATAAGCTAATTAAACTAATCTTGAAATGTGGAACATATAATACCCTAGAAATGAAAGGTATACTTAGAATACTAATTTTAGTTGCCTTGTTCAAAATATTCAAACAATGTCAAGTGAATGAAACTTAAAATGGAAAAAAAGAGAAAATCATAAAGAAAAATCACATATAGAACAAGAAACAATATATGTTGCGGCTAAAACATGAGAGGTTGAAGATAGTAACCTTTCAACGAGTCGATGGAGGCGTAGAAGCGATCAAATGAAGCAATGACCGAAGAGGAGATGAAGAACAATGAAGAACACACCAAGAACAAGAGCAAGAACAGAGAGGGGAAGAAATGAGCTCTCGGGTTCGGGCAGGGGGAGGAAGAGAGAGTTCAAATAGGGGGAGACATTTAGTCCCGGTCCATAGAACCAGCCTGGACTAAAGGCCAAGAATTAGCCTCGGTTTATGCCTTAAACCGGGGCTAAAGGTCTTACCCCGGTTGGTGTTACCAATCGCAGCTAAAGGTGGACCTTTAGCCCCGATTGGTAACACCAACTGGGACTAAAAGTCCCCCCTGACAATGTCTGACCAACGAGCCGTTGGGAGGGGACTTTTAGTCCCGGTTGGTGTTACCAACCGGGCTAAAGGTCCCTTTAGCCCCGGGCGCAATTTCCACCAGGGCTAAAGCCGATTTTGGAAATCGCCGAAAGGTGTGTTCTGTACTAGTGATGTCAAAGTAGTTTTGGGCGCATGTAATCCAGAATTGCGGATTATCACCGTCGAATCGGGGGAAATCGAATTTCGGAAGTTTGCCAAGGGATGAGGAAGAAGGATGGCGCGAATTGGTATGAGGATGACGAAACTGGTGGGGGAAATTAGGATTGGGTGGTGGATAGTCGATCTGGAACGGGGGGGGGGGGGGGTGGAATTTGGCGGAATTGGGGTCGGGGTGGTATGGTGAAGGCTGAGGAGGACGAACATGATGCTATGAAACTGAAATGGGTGCAGATGATCTACGCGAGCAAAGGAAAATGACTGAGAATTCGGATATGAGTGCGTACCATTGGCCGGGTTTGGGGCTAGGGTTGTCATCGACCCGTAGCCATTCTCTCGTGTAGTCATGTCTTCACGGTGCCTGCTGGGCCAGTCGATCGGTGAATCCGCAGGTGTTCGCGCGGCGACCGACTCCGGGAGCGGCATTAGGGGGGGTTGGATGCCGAGCTGATGCCATGGATTCACCCCAGTAGTCTCTCTGACCGCCTGGTCCCAATGCTTGGTGAGGCGGCGCGTCTCGATGCGTAGGTCGTCGATCACGCCGTCGACGCTGGGCAGCCATTCGTTGATGAAGGCGACAGCTGATTCGAGGGCGGAGACGCGGTCGTCCCTCTCATCGCGGATCTCAGCGAGGCGGACTGACTCGACGTCGTCCACCTGGTACGCCAGATCGGAGACGCGCGTCTCGAAGTGCTGAGCCTAGCCGTCGGCGACCTGGAGGGACTCAGAGAGAACGCCGTTGTGCTTCTCAAGGGCGATCACGCAGACGGATAGGTCGGCGTGGCTGGACCTTGCGGACTCCTCCACCTCGAGGATCCTTTCCTCCGAGCGACCGTCAATCCCGTCCAGCCGCTTGAGGATCTCGTCGAAGGCCGACTTGACGCACGGATCCATAGCTCCTCGACTCCGCTGGAGCCGGGTGAAGTGCTCATGTTTCCGAGCAGGATCTAGGACGAAACGAAGCCAAGGAAAGTGATCTGATACCAGGTGTTAGTGATCTCCTTTCCGGCGGCGAGGAGATCCAGCAGAGGAGGGGAACGAGAGAGTAGGTAAGGTTTGGAGAAGGGACAAGGAAGCAGAGGTCAGCCGGCAACGTGCTCAGTGACAATTAGTTGTGTTTGCTTAGTTCATAGATGTCGTTACAGGGTTCAGGTTCTCCCTTTTGTACCATCACACAGTGGGCTCACAGGCACCCACATTACATTGCCACTCTGGGCCGAATGACTTAGCAGGCCGGCGACTCTTGCAACGGGTCTTGGGCGCTCCTCTGGATCTCCAGCATGTGGGGTGCTGACTGATTTATTTCAGTTAAATCCCAAATTAAACAGCAGCCGCTCGTTAGCTTAGCGATTGGTTGTTGTTAGTTCTATACTCCATGCCCTGGCCCTGGCCCTGATCACCCTCCATGTCATGGATGGCGCCGTCATCGCCGTCCTCCATACCCTCCTCATCCTCCTCCACGCCCTGCTCCATCCCTACGTATCCCGCCTCCGTGCCTTGATCGATCCCAGTGTCGTCACCCTCCATTCCCTGATGGAGGGCGCCGTCGTCGTCGATGGGCGGCGCGTGAGCGCCGTTATCATCCTCCATGAGTCTACCGAGAGGGGGAGGATGGGGCCTTCCGCTGAGATGAGATGAGCGAGGTGGAGAGAGGATTGAGCACCGACGCGTGCGCGGCGCTGGGAGAAGCCGGGGAGAGGAGGAGGAGGAGCGAAGAAGAGCTGAGGCGGTGCTCGTTTTTTTTTATTTGATGCAAGTGCTCGGGCTTTTGGCAGAGCGGGCGAGCGGCGGGGTATTTGACTTGGATCGGAAGGCAACGCGGCCGTTGGATTTGTATCGATGCTGCGTGGCCATCCTCGGTAGGAAGGCAGTTTCTAGAAACGACGGAAGAAGAATTCTCTTACTTCGAATACATTGCAAAGAAAAAAAAATATATTAAATGTCCATTAGAAAAATGGAATGACAATGTTACATCTCTATTTTTATCTTTATATGAAATGTAAAGGATATAATAATATTTAATTAGAGATCTGTTTACAATATCTTAGTTTACTGTTGATTTGTGGGACTACTGTGTCACGAATAATAAGAAGAAGAGGAAGGCGAGAAAACTGACTATATATTTGGCGTCCGACAACAGAGAAGGTGGAGATGGTGTTGTCTGACAAAGTGGGGTAAGTGTGAGCAGAGAAATGTTGGTTAGCCTTCTGTTACTACTATACTGCTAGGCAGTTACGTGATGGGTGAGGCGGCTACTTGCCAAGGAGGTGTATAAATGACGCCTTGTAATTGAATATGGGCATTGAACAGTTTGGCAAGATGGCTCATGGACTCTTATTGTACAATGGAGGCTATGAGACACTTACTTCGTCAATCGATTTGTGGCTGGTCTGAAGGAAGAGATCCGTTTAGTGATCATTCTGCATCAATACACGGATGTCGATACAGTTAGCGCATTGGCCGGCCCTATTGCAAGAGGAAGAGGTCAGTCGCAATAAAGGCAAAGTGTATGCTTGAGACTCCGGCAGAGGACATTTCAAATAGAATTTAGACAGAAATAAATGGGTTGAGATGGACAAGGGAAAGTATGACGTTGGGGGCATGGATGGTCTGAACAAGGATCTTGATGATAAGCTAGCTTCCCTAAGGCAACTCAGAAGGAAGGGTGGTCTGTGTTTCAAGTGTGGAGGCAAATGGGGTCATAACCAAAAGGATGTCCAGCACATATTCCCCTACATGTAATTGAGGAAATTCTTGATGCTCTGGAGGCTGGAGCCTAAAGAGGTACCTCAGAGATATACCTGATGAATGATAGGATGAGGTGGTAGCCACTGTTTCCCAATCAACCGATGTTGATCGTCACAAGAGAACACTACTGGAGACGGGTCCTTTGCCGAGTGCCTGCGGCACTCGGCGAACAACTAAAAACACTCGGCAAACGCTTTGCCGAGTGTTGCACTCGACAAAGGGCACACGGTAACGATGTTAACGGTAAAGACCCTTTGTCGAGTGTTTTTTTTTTTCGGGCACTCGGCAAATGATTTGCCGTGTGCACAAGGACACTCGGCAAATCAACTTGGCACTCGGCAAAAAAAAGTGCACGGTAACGGGCGTCGGTACGATGACGGACCGTTTGCCGAGTGTCGAGTCAAGCACTCGGCACACGTCACCCATTTGCCGAGTGCCCCATGCATGGCACTCGGCAAACGACACCCCTTTGCCGAGTGTCGCCATGCAGGACACTCGTCAAATCTGCAAGATGTGCCGAGTGCCTTGACCATAGCACTCGGCACACCTGAGGCACTCGACAAAGGGCCTTCCTAGGCGGCGTCGGGACGGGACGTGGCAATGGAGGCACATCCTCCCCGGCCTTCTCCTCCTTGGCGTCCTAGTCTCCTTGTCGGTCTCCTTCTTCTTCCCCCTCCTCTCTTCCCCTTCTCCCTTCTTATCCTTTTCTTCTTCTTCTTCTTCTTCTTCTTCTTCTTCTTCTTCTTCTTCTTCTCTTCCCTTACTCTTCCTTCTCTGTATGTTGATCGGTGGGAGTGGGTGGGGATGGGGGCCTCGATGGGGGGTGGGTGTGGGGGGCCGCGCCGGCTGGGGAGGGGGTGGAGGCGGGCTCGGGGCTCGGGCCGAGCTCCGGCGGAGCTCAGGCAGGGTGGGGGTGGGGGCCGAGGTGGCTGGGCGGACGGCGGCGGCCGGGGCGAAGAAGGCCTGCGGCGGCGGCCCTCCTATTCTCCTCCTCTTCTCCCGATGGCGAGGGCCGGGCTCGGCGGGCCTGCGGTGGCGGCGGCCGGGGTCGGGCGGGGAAGGACGCGAGGTGGGGCGGGGCCAGGCGGGCGACGCACGGGGCTGGGAGGGAGGGCGTGGCTCGGGCGGTCGGCGGGCGGGGCCGGGAGGGAGGGCGAGGCTCGGGCGGCGGCGGGCGTGGGTGAGGAGGGCGGTGTGTGTGTGTTTGAGTGTGTGAGCGCGACCGAAAAAACGGCCTAAGTCTGAGATTTACATGGGTCGTTTGTCGAGTGCCTCCGATCTGGCACTCGACAAACGGCTCCCTTTGCCGAGTGTCTTAGGGTTGACACTCGGCAAACGCCCCCCTTTGCCGAGTGTCTCCCCACTGACACTCGACAAATGTTACATAAATTTTACTAAAAAATTAAAAAATATCAAACGGTTTCAAAAAATTACCAAATCTTGACATCACACCATATATGTTTTGTATTGGCTGTACGAAAAGTTTTGAAGTCAAATTTGAATTTTATCTTCGATTTCAATTCAAATCCTACTCGATCATTCTAAGTGATATGAAACATTATCAGAGATGATTGGATTTAAGACACGTATGTGACAACTTTTGCGAAATCATCCCAATTTTTTATCACATGTTCTAAGTATGATATAATGGCTCCATGATAAATTTTACAATTTTTGAAGTTCATTTGTGATTTATAGATTTTTTAATCAATTCTAACACACATTTGAGATCATGTTTCGTGAACAATATGTGGAGTTCCTATTTTACTTTATCACATATGAACTCAACTTATGCTTAATAATAAGGATAATATTTTTTCAACCAATTTTTTTCATTATTTGAATCACTTGTAGTTTAAATTTGGCTTGGGTCAAATAATTCACTTAATTGAAAAAAAGTAACAAAATATAGCAAACATGTCGACAAAATTGTTATACTTAAACATTTAGTTCTAGGTACTATTGAAGGACAGCAGAAAAAGTTTGGAGACCAAACTAAGAAGGAAAAATTTTGGTTTGTCGAGTGTATATCTCAAGACACTCGACAAACGTTTTAAGTTGCCGAGTGTCTACAGGTGACACTCGGCAAACGTCTTAGGTTGCCGAGTGTCTAACGGCGACACTCGGCAAACCACTGACGGCGTTGGCTCCTAACGCCGTTTGCCGAGTGTCGGCGTTGCCGTGTGCCCGACACTCGGTAAAGGGACGTTTTGCCTAGTGTGATGTGTTGCCGAGTGACCGACACTCGGCAAAGGATATTCTGTCGAGTGTTATCATATGTTGAGTGCCTGACACTCGGCAAAAGTGGCTGCTGCCGAGTGGTATCATATGCCGAGTGCGACACTCGGCAAAAGAGACATTTGCCGAGTGTCCGAGGAAAAGCATTCGGCAAACCTCTAGGCACTCGGTAACGCCTCGGTTTCCGGTAGTGGAAGAACTACAGGCTTTCGGGCAAGATTGGCAAATTGACTTGTTTCCTCAAAAAAAAAAAAAGATTGGCAAATTGACGGTTAATATTGGTGGATTTAGGTAGCATTGGAACATGACCATCTAGCTTGTCAACAACAGATGGCTACTACTTCATGTACTCCAATGCAGTTGGTGGCTGCTGATGGTAATATCCTAGACTTTGAATACCATTCAATTCTCTGTTTGTTCTTTCTACTTCTTGAATCTTTTCTGTTGCTTCCTCCTAGACTCCAATCTCAGTTACTCCGTAGTTATCATGTCCGATTCCGTAGTGAATTCGCGACATACTATTTGAACCAGTTAAATTTTGTTTGTATAGTAAAAAAAAAAATGCATCAGTAACTTGGTGGTAACAAACTTAACAGCAACAAACTGCATCAGGCCGAGCGGCGGCCGCTCGATTCATCGCCCCCCATGCGCTGCCGCCACGAACGACCTCCTCAGGGTGCGTCGATCTGGGGTTTCAGTTCGAGCCGCTGCTTCCGGATCCTCGTCCCGCATCCGAGATCCGACCAGGATCGACGCCGCTTAACCGCCACCATCATCGTCGCTACCAGGTAATCGTCGCCATTGCCGTCCATCGTCACCTCAACCCAATCAACGAAGTCCGCGCAGATCGCCTCTATTTGTGCCCGCCAAAATGCCCAAATCCACCTTCGCTCCCCGCCCCACTCCGTCGCCTCGATTCTCCTGTCCTCGGCATCGTAAGCGACCCAGACTGCCCACCCTCTCCCGAGTTCCCGTCCGTCTTCCGCCACGGAGCCGTGGTGCCTATGACCTGTGTGCTTTTGCAGGGCGGAGGTCTACATGGCCATCATCCGCCTGGAGATGACTGCGTCCAAGTGAGTCTGGGTTTGCTGGTCAACTGTTGGATGAATTGCCAGTGTAGCGAATCTTCTAGGTCCTGTTGTGAGTTGTGACCCTGACCCTTGTCATTTCATTTGTTGGTTGCAGAAGTTCCAGATGATATTTGACCGTGTGGATGCTGTGCACATGAGCGGGATGTCTAAGAAGACATACATCAGAATAGATCATCTAACAATGGGCTCCAAAATAGTCTCGGTGTGAAGTATATTTGTCATCCCTGTTTTGCTGATCGATGCGTCAAATTCCTATTAAAGTGAAATTTGCTCGTGTGTGAATTGGGCATCCAGATTGGTTGTGCCAGGCTGATACCTTTTGTTCACAAGGGATTGTCGATGTAAGTCTTCTCTCATGGCAGCCCAATTGCACTTGCATCAATATTTCAGGGCTTATTAATCATGTTTTTTTCCCCTTGAAACCATGAATTGTAGACGATGTCACTATGAGATTCATTGAAACTATCCCTAAGTTTTCAGGGGATTTACATATTTACCATTATAACGAATCTCACTCGTCCGATTATCACTCTTAGGATGACTCCTACAAATTTATCATCTTTACAACAAAACTCTTACAACTTTGTCAAAAAACGTGTATGTGGCATGCCACATCACTGGGCCAGCGTGGACACACAGTGGGAAAAGACAAGGCTGCCCCTGCCCTTCTTCCCTCTCATCCTCCCTGACACCTGGGACCCGCAGCTGTCTCTCACTGTCAGGTGGGTCCCACCTGTCGTCTCTCAGCTCCAGCAGAGGGAGGGAGAAGCAGAGAGGCGTCCATGGCGACGCAGAGTCCCTCGCCGAGGGCGAGCTCCGCCCCGGCAGCGCGGAGTCCCTGGCCGTGGTCGAGCTCGGCCCCGGCGGCGCGGAGCCCCTGGCCGCGGGCGAGCTCCGCCCCGGCACACGCGGGAGCCCCGGTCGCGGGCGAGCTCCTCCCCCAGCGCGCCGCCACGGCCGCACGCCTCGCCCCGTGAGCTCCGTCCACCATTGCTGCGTCTCACGAGCTCCAGACCCCATGGCTCTGAATGGCCCCAACGACGCCGACACGTACGCCTCGCCCAGCGCTCTGAACGGCATGACCAGCTTGCGGGACCCCACGGGGAGCTCCAGCTTCCGCCTGAGGTCGCGCACGTCCGGCCTGTACAGCCACACGTCACCGTCGCGCGCCAACTAGCACCTGAACAGGTTCGACATCGGGAAGCACCGCTTGGCGCACACGTGCGCGCGGCGAGACGCGCTGCGGCCAGCTGCAGCCGCGCCACGTCCTTGGACCAGCTCGCCGCGCGCCCGCACGGAAGCTTCACCGCGACGACGTCGTACGCCTCCTCCTCCTCCGGCTCTGGCAGGTCCGGGCACGTCGGCGCGCCGTAGAGCTCCTCGTCGATCCACTCCGGGTACAGGAGCTCGGCCCCGGCAGCTGCCTCTCTGCTCTCTCCCTCTCCTTGTCTCCCATCTAGGTGCTGGAGGTAGAAGATAGAGCTGACGAGTGGGTCCCACGTGTCAGTGAGAGGAAGCTGTGAGACCCAGCTGTCTGAGAGGAAGGGGAAGAAGAAGAGAAAAGGACAAGAGCATGGAGGACATTTCGCATGCCCTGTCCAGCGTGTCACGCTGTCGTGGCATGCCACATAGGCAAATCTGGTAAAAAATAAAGGCCAGCGAAACAAAAGTGCTAAAAATATAAGCGTCATTCTAAGAGTGAGAATCGAGCGAGTGACATTCGTTATAATGGTAAATATGTAAAAAAACCCTAAGTTTTCAAGTTGCAACCTGATGGGCACTCACGCACCTTGGCCAGCTAGTGTTCACTGCAGCAAAATTCTACTTCTGTGCGAAGGGGCACAAGGTGCTCTTGTCTGTTTCAGTAATAGTGTGCTTTGTTCTTCTGCAAGGCATAGGCGATTTGCCTTTAGTGCTTAAGGTTTATAGCTGAGTTGACAAACTAAAGCTGATAGATCTATGTGGCCGCCCGACCATCCACCAATGCATCCCCTGGTTCACCGCTTGTCCACAGGCAAGTGCATGCCGTCGAGCTAGCCAACAACATTGCATTGCACCAGCAGGCCAGAGCCACGATGCAGAAATAGTATACGCTTAGTTTGGTACGTACTTGAATGTTTTTGTGCCATCTCACTGCATTATTTCTTCGATTTATGGAATTTTATCGCATAATTTTTTTTGCAGAAGCTACATGAGGGGTTCGTAACAGAGCGAGCGGGAGGCCATGTGAGAGCAGAAACATGAGCTCAGTGCCCAGAAGATGTACTCCCTTTGCTTTAAGCTGGATACTAGTAGGTTCGTGTGCTTCAGTTTGTCATATTTCCCCCACCTCTCTGATTTTCTCCAGCCTCGATCAATTGTCCCCAAAACTGTGATTGCACTTGTGTTTCTTTTATATCATCGTGTTATGATTTGATTGCTTTGTGATATTGGATTGGTGAATTTTTGAACGGACTGCTCAAATTTTAGGAAAACTTGACTTGGTGCCGATGGCTTGGGTGAAGAATCTTGAATGTTGTGCGATAAGGCACTAGCCAAGCCATTTGTTGTGGAGAAACCATTCGGGAAGAACTTGTTGATCCTGTTGGGTCTGCTTCTGTTGCACATGTTTGTGCTTAGGTATTAAATCTCGAGACTGGTAACATATGTATTTCTTACTTTTCCTACTAATGCTAGACATGTCTAAATGTTGATTGCTTTTATTTAACACTAGGTGAGTACTCGTGCATTGTAACGGGACAACAATCATATATATACATGATAAATGTGAAGAATCAACTTGACCAAACACAATTAGTCCCCCCACCAAAATTTTTTTACAATTCAATCAAATTGCCACGTTCATTATTACTTTGACTTCCATGCATGCAGCCTGGCTGTATAGAACATGTCGCTGTTCATTAAAATCCTTGAGTGCCAAATCTATTAGTGCTCTTAGGCTCTTGCCTCTCTCCTACAATGATTTGAGTTCACTCTCATTCACTGTATTTGTTTGCTTCCCTGCTAATAATCCAAATGATTTTTTACTCCACTTTTTTAATATGAACCGGTGAACTGAGGTTTGAAAAACATACGAGTATAAGGGCATCTCCAAGAGTCTGCTATATTTCACTTGGTAAATTTCGTGTTTTGCCAACTCCCAAAACAATATGCCAAGTAAAAAATTAGTCTCTCGCCAATGTTTGGTCGCTTCTTGTCATAAGTGAGTGTATTAATATCGAAAAGAGTTTGTTATTTAGTGGGTTAGCTCTCAAGTTTTCAGACATGTAACCTTCATCTAAATGGATTATTTTCCAATAACCTTTTCACTTTATTTTCCCCAAATTCCAGGATTATCATGGGTTGCTATAGACAAGTCCACATGGAGCTCAAGTTACTGTACCACATGAGGAGCTGACCACAACACAAGGGACATGCGGGTCAGTAACTCAGTATGCCACGTCTTCTCATGCGAACCGCTCTCTGTGTCAGTTTCCAGATGCGCGCAAGGTGTTCGATGGAATTCCTGGTTGTGGAATGGAGAGTTGGATGCTTAGTTCAGTCAATAGGCTGTTCATTTGTTTTTGAATTGGTGTTGACAATTTTTTTTCGAAAGGCGGCAAAAGTTTTGCCGGATTTTTATTAGACGAATAAAAGAAAAGAGAGAAAAACTGAATTAGTTACAAACAACTAGGAAAGAAAAAATAAACCACCACTTTCCAGGCACACAGGCCAGCAACTCCACCAAAACTCAAAAAGCAAAAAAACACTACTAACAAAAATTATGAGTGGGAATTTGTCGCCATCTGGTATTGTTGAACTTCTTCTTTGCATAAAAATGCCACTTCCTTTGGTTGTAGACTTTTATTCTGAAAAATTCTTCTATTCCTTTCCTTCCATATGTTCTATCAAAAATATATCATGACACCATCAAAAAATCGCCTCTGACATTTTTCAATCCTTGTCCGGCATCTACGCCAATAGTTATGAAGAGATCCGTTGGTTCCGATGGTGTTGATAGCTGTCAGTCCAAACCACTGTCGTAGGAACGCCCAAACTTGTTTTGTGAAGTCACAGTCTTTGCATAAATGTGTTGGGGTTTCGTGGTCGGTACTGCATAACTTGCAAATCGGATCATTTGGCCAGTGCCATTTTATCAAATTGTTAGCTGTTAGGATCTTCTTATGTAGTAATGTCCATGCGAAAAATCTGCATTTAGCCTCTGCCTTCGCCCTCCATACTGGTGTGAGCTTCAGCTTACTGAAAGTCCCTTGAAATTGGATTTGGTAAGCGCTTTTTGTTGAGTATTCGCCGTCTGCTGACCATCGCCAAACTATACTATCCTCCCTGGTCTCATCAAGTTGTATTTGTTGTACAATATTCCAAAGTTGAACATACTCCTGTAATTCATTTGGCGTGATCACCGGACTGATATGTGCAATTCATTTGTTTCCTTGCAATGCTTTCTGAACCGTGACATTTTTCCTTTTCGCTTTTTTGAACAATGTTGGGGCCATATTTTTTAGAGTCGTCCCCTGTGCCCAGGATGACGACCAAAACTTGGCAAGTTTTCCATCTCCGATTGTTACAACCGTTGATGCAGCAAAAAGTTCTTTGTCTCGATTGTCGCACGGCAGATCGAGTTTGATCCATGCTCTTTCCCTTTGCTTCCATTGGAACCACAGCCAGCGTAATCTTAGTGCTCGTGCAAACCGTTCAGGGCTTGTTTGGAACGCAAGAATTTCACAGGAATTACGCAGGAATTTCATAGGAATCAGTTCATTTTCGCAGGAAAAAGTACAGGAATAGGAAAAAATCCCGCGTTCCAAACAGGCCCTCAAGGTCCAAATCCCCAAACCTCCATTTTTCTTGGGGAGGCATGTCATTGGCCAGTTTATGATGGAGTGCTCCCCATACACTTTGTCTGGTGTTTCTCCCCTCCAGAGAAAGCTCCGGCGTAAATGGTCAATCCTTTTAATCAGCCATTTATGTTCAGGGAAAACGGTCATATGGAAAATTGGTTGAGCTGAAAGCACTGTTTTGACAAGGGTTTCTCTCCCTGCTGTGGACAGTAGTCTGCCTTTCCACCCCGGTAATCTAGCTCCAATCTTGTCTATTAGCGGTTGAACTTCTACTTTACGCAGCTTCCTAGTATGGAGAGGTAGACCAAGGTATTTTCTAGGGAACTTTGCAATCTTTTCGGGGAAATTCTGTAGCAGTTGGGTGACTTCATTGTCCACCATCCGAATTGGGAAGATTTCCGTTTTGGATATGTTTATTTTGAGTCCTGAGCAATCTCCGAAGAAAGTTAAAATCTGATGTAGGTGTTCAAGTTCTAGGCTGCTCGGGTCAGCGAAAATTGCCGCGTCATCTGCATATAGGGAGCAACGTAGATTGGCCGCCTTCGGCAATATAGGTTTTAGGAATCCCCTGTTTGCAGCTACTTTGATAATGCGTTGGTTGGCCATTGATCAAAACTCTGGAGGTTGACGTCCCCAACATGACCGAGATCCAGTCTCTCCATTTTGTGCTGAAACCCAAATTCTCTAGAACCTCCAACAAAAAACTCCACCCTATTGAGTCAAAAGCTTTCGAGATGTCCAGTTTTATGAAAAGAGCCACTCTCTTTTTCTTATGCAAAAGTTGGATTACCCTTTGTGCATAAATGAAATTATCGTGGATGCACCTCTTCTTGATGAACGCGTTTGGTGTTGACAATTTGAGCTTAGCATATATGTTCAAGTCTTAGAACCCTTCTCTGGTTCGAGTATCTCAATTTGATGCCCAAATTTTGGGATTGTTGACAATGCGAGGTAGCTGATTGTTTTTTTTGGTTGCTTTAGAAACGCTGCTTGGTTTAAAATTTGTTGATTATTCCATGAAGTCAGTGGTAGTCCCATCCATTTCATTATTATGAGAAATATGTTTTGTTCAATGTCAAATGGAAAACATATTTTTGAGGTAGGTTAAAAAATAATAAAATATTTTTGAGGCGGACATAAAAGTATTTAATTATACATATTTACTTTGAGTGAATATATGTAGTGTATGTACATGCATGACACTATCAAAAGGAGTATTATTAACTTTGTATGAATTGTGTTTGCTTAGCTTAGTTGATATGTGTATCACGCACCGGCATTCACACGATCCATGTTAAAAGACCATGATATCATATTTATTCCTCGTTTTTTTAAAACACTTAAGAAACATACAGAAAAATTTGGAAGAGGTAAAACAATATTTTGGAGACAAATGGCAATAAAAAACGGATAGAAATGTGGACCAGGTAAAAAAAAGTTGTGGATCGGAGAGAAAAGAAGAGGGTGAGAGAAACCGTAAAAAAAACCAGAAGAGCCGTCTCAGGAAAATAAGATTAGTGAAAAACAAAATTTAAAATTGGGAGTAAACCGCAATGGTAAAAATTAGATGAAATTAGAGCATCTTCAGCGGTACCGCACATTTAATGGGCCCGTTTTTAATTTGCCACTAACACATGAGACTTGCCACTGTCCCTAGGAATGGGACTTGGTATAGCCACTTTTGCTATGGTATAGCTACTTTTGCTATTCCAGTACTATTCAATTCTTTGCACTGTCAAAATTCGAATTCAGATAGCAAGAAATTATCGGAGCTCTTTCACCCGTGCTCTTGACCTATTGGAGCCGACCCTCTTCGGCCCATCGTCTCGTGGGTTCACATGTGGGCCAATTCGAGAAACCTTTGCAGGCCTTTTTTTTTTTTGAGTAAAAACCTTTGCAGGCCTACTTGAGTCACTATAATACGGGTACGACTACCAATCCGTCGTCGTCATCTGTCCCCTCCCAGTTTCCCCACGAGGGCACGGCGGCGTCCATCGAGGGATCGGAGGCATGGATCAGGAACAACTAGCAGCTGGCGGCGGGGCGATCTGAGGCCACTCGAACGAGGCCCTGGAGGTCGGCGGCGTCGGGGAGGCGGCGGCAGGCACCACGGTGGTCTCCGGCGCGCGATCTGAGGATGAGCAGCCGCGACAAGCGTACGCCGCGAACTCCGGACCCCGCAACGGCATGGTGCGCACCGCCGCCGGTGCCACCACAGCTTTGGAGGCTGCTGCGCGCGTCCGCCAACATGAACAGGCGGGACTCTTTGAGGGCTGCAGGAACGACGAGGATGGGCCGGCAAAGGATATGCGCGAGTTCGACCACTTTATCAAAATGCATCTGCAGCAGACGCAGCAGATTCGTACTCGTCCCCAGCGGCATCCCCAGCAGCTTCGTACTCGTCTCCATCGGCATTCCCAGCATTTTCGTACTCGTCTCCAGCCGTATCCTTCCTCGACGACGCAGGGCGGAGGCGGACGCGAGGTGGCGCCAGCGCCGACATCTCATCCCTCTCCCTCTTCCACGACGGAGGGTGGCAGCGGAGGCGTGGTGGCTCCAGCGCCGCCATCTCTGGATCTTGAGCTCAGACTGTGAACCTATATAGTACTATACCTGACCAGGTACATGAACCGATCGATGGATGTCCGTGCATGTTCAGGCTCAAGATCCACAACCGTACCAGTGATACAATACAACTCTTAGTCGACGATTTTATTATATATGCACTATGAGTTTTTTGCAACACAACTATTATACTATATCGAACTAAGTCTTAGCTAATAAGTTGCTCATCAAGCTCTGTAACTTGCATGTGTGTTACTTACTCAAATCATGTTGCATGATCTTATTACTTAGATTCATTTGCCGGATTACCACTACTCCACTAGATTATTCACAATGCAAAATAGTTGTCGACTTGAGACTTGAGAGTTAGCCCAACCACAACTCCATCTTAATTTCTGGTAGACTTGACCGTCATAATAAGTCTGGGATAGCTTCGTAATGCTAGCAGGAAGATTCACCAGATGTTTACAATTTCTTATGCTAAATGAACTGCAAGAGAATTTCATCTTCCCAATGTTTTCTGGTGATTTCCATTACTCACTACTCATGTAACAGAGAGAAAAATGAAGCCCCTCGCCCTCCCCCCCCAACCCCACCCCGCCCTCCTCACCGCTGGTCACCCTGATTTTCGGCACCCTCCACCTGTCCCTGCTCGCCCCCGGTAGCCACACACCACCCTTCCCCACTGCTCCCACCGCCGCCTCCAACCGCCATGTGCAACAACTCCAGACGCCGAAGATGGAGCTCGGCGGGGTCCCCCGCACGGTTCCTGGAGGCCGACACCAGTGTCCGACGCCGCAGTCCGTCGCATCCGGAGGACCCGACGTTTCGGTGCATGTCGAATGCTCGACGAAATTCCCCACTGGACGGGGCGCACGCCGTGAAGCAGGGGATGGACAAAAGAGCATCGTTGTTCGGCCTGGTACGCAATTTCAAACCTACATTTTGGAAAACTACTACTGTCCTGTCGTTAGGCCCCTTCTCACTCTGTCTGGATCTCTCAAACCAACGGGAGCTCCGCCGTTTCTGTAAATCTTGTGGCCGCTGGCCTCGACTACCATTTCTGTGCCCATCTTGAGACCTTCCATGTGGTCTGCGATTCTCCTTTCATCTATCTCACCTCGGATGCTTCTGAGATTGTCAAGCTGCATCTCATTCACATCGGGATCTTTGCCATCGATGGCATCATCTTTCGCATCCACTTCGATCATCCAGCTTCTGCTCTTGCCACGACAACGTTCAAGACGTCGGGTCACGATTCAAAATTTGAAGCCTCTGATGACCGTCATGCCCATCATTGGCCCGGTTACTGGCCCAACCACTTGACTGACGGTGCAACTGTTGTGCAACTGGCCCCCATGACCTCTGAGCAGTTGTGTCAGCCCAGCTTGGACGGGGACGAGATCGATGAGGGAGCCATGGTCAACAACACTTTATCTGTCCATTTTGAGGCATCGCCTAGCTATATTGTGCATATTACTGGACCTATTACTATTGCGTCTCAATCTGTGCCCTCTCACGTTGGTGCCTATGCTGGGACGAGTGACAGTGACAAGCACGATTACTCATCCATCTACCGTGGTGCTGATGTTTTCCCCGGTTGCCACCGCAACCATTCTGCATGAGGCGTACACACCCGTCACCGTCGTGGCAATGCCACGCCATACATGATCATCGAGGACAAAAATTTATCCAAATATCAGCAATCCAGTAGGTTTCTTAGGAGCAAAGGAAATGTTACTCTGAAGAAGTGTTTCAGGTGCCTGGTAGCTGACCATCTTGCCGATGCTTGCCGCGACCCTATAAAGTGCTCCGTGTGCCTAGGTTTAGGGCACAAGAGCTACCATTGCAAGAATAATGCCATCAGGAACATGACCAACTCCTCCAGCTCTTCCACCCCCACTCGCCGCTCGCCTACCACCTCTGCTACGATCACCGTCGCTGCCAGCCTCCTCTATTCCCGCATTGCTACCCCGACCCACCGAAGCGTCAGCCCCACTCCCACCGCCAACAACCCGCATGCCCCCCTCCCTCTCCGAGGGTGGGGTCCCTTGTGAAATTGGATTGAACGAGATGTTGTTCCACGCTCTCGGCTTCATGTTAAATAGCACGGGAACAGCCCCCGGCGTGGCTTGTACAAGGGGGCATGATCGTGAGCTTAATCTACAAGTAAACAACTATCGACTCCTACAATCTAGGGGTGGCACAACCACACACCTCCCTGATATGTAGACCTAACTAAGCTCACGATCATAACAAACATGTTACATAATCCAACACTCCCCCTCAATCCTAGCCACTTGTGAGCTTGAGATTGTCTCGGAATTGTTGTAACTTCAATCGTGACAGTGCCTTTGTGAAGCCATCTGCAACCTGATTGGCTGAGTTGATAAATCTGATATCCAATAACTTGTTAGCAACCCTTTCATGTACGAAATGAAAATCAATTTCAATATGCTTCGTTCTAGCATGAAAAACCGGGTTTGTAGAGAGATACTTTGCACCTAAATTATCACACCAGAGACGTGATGTTGGGTGATGCCGAACACCAAGTTCCTTCAGTATCTTCTGAACCCAGATCATCTCTGCAGTAGCATTGGCAAGTGCCATGTACTCAGCTTCAGTGCTTGACCATGAGACAGTGGGTTGTTTTCTTGCACTCCAGGACACCAAATTGTGACCAAGAAATACAACAAATTCCCCCGTGGATCAGTGGTCATCGATATCTCCTGCCCAGTCGACAGCAGAGAAGGCGCTCACAATCATGGAAGATGATGGACTGATCGTCAGGCCGAGATGCAGCGTGCCTTGCACATACCGAAGGATGCGTTTTACAGCACTCCAGTGGACCGATGTTGGTGCATGAAGGAATTGTCATACCCTATTAACCGCAAAACAAATAGCTGGTTTGGTTAGTGTAAGATATTGAAGAGCACCAACAAGACTATGATACCGAGTTGAGTCGTCCGTCCCAAGGAGAACTCCAGCAGTAAGACTGAGTTTATCAACGCTGGAGAGTGGAGTATCAATGGCATGACACTTTGTCATTCCAGACCGAGCTAGTTCTTTTGCATACCGCTGTTGCGTCAACCGAAGTCCACCACGATGCTTCTGAACTTCTATACCAAGAAAGTAATGGAGATCACCCAAATCCTTCAATGCAAAGTCCCGTTGAAGATCAACAAGGAGAGCACTAGTGATTGCAGAAGAAGAGCTTGCAACGATTATGTCATCCACATAGACCAACACAAAGACAGTATGACCCCCTTGATGCCGAAAAAACAAGGAGGTGTCGGCCTTGGATGCTGTAAACCCCAGAGAAATCAACTTGGCATATAACCTCGCATACCAAGCTCTAGGTGCCTGCTTCAGGCCATAAAGAGCTTTGTCAAGCTTGCATACATAGTTAGGATGCTTGCTATCTGCATAACCTGGAGGTTGAGACATATATACTTCTTCTAGGATGCCATGAAGAAAGCCATTTTGAGCATCAAGTTGTCTTAAGGACCAACCCTTAGAGACCGCAATGGACAGAATTAGCCTGATTGTAGCAGATTTCACAACAGGACTAAAGGTGTCCTCATAGTCAATCCCATACCTTTGCTTGAAGCCTTTTGCAACGAGACGTTCCTTGTACCGATCAACGGATCCATCAACTTTCCTTTTGACTTTATAAACCCACTTACAATCAATGATATTTTTTCCAGGAGGACGAGGAACTAGGTGCCAACTTTGATTGTGAAGAAGTGCATTGTGTTCAGCGTTCATTGCATCAACCCAACGTGCATCACTAAGTGCTTCACGCACACTTGTTGGCTCACCATCAGACGAAACAGCAAGCATGCCCCATTTAACTGTACCATCAGTGCAAATTTTTGGTTTGAGTATACCTCTTTGCAGTCTGGTTGTCGGTCCTTGAGCAGGTAGTGTCACCGGATCAGAGCTGGAGGCACCAGGAGGGTCCACACTCGCGCCCGCCGCACTGGATCCTGCTCCAGGAGCATCCGATCCCACCGAATCTGTGACCGCGCCAGGTGGATCAGCCTGCGCAACACCGTGATGTGGCCCCGAACGAGGAGCCGTCGTTGGTGAGGAGTGCGCCGCAGACGATCCCGAGCCCGCCTCCGCATGCGGCAGCGCTGGCACACCAGCTGCAGCGTTGGATCCCGAGGGAGATCCGCCGCCATTGCCTGGAGACCTAGCAGGCGAATCATCCCGGGATTCCGTGCTGTCGCGTTCGCGGGGGGCACATGAAATGAAGCCCGCCATCTACTCCACCGTTTGAGCTGATTGCAGCATCATTTGGAGCAGAATTTTCACCTGCATGTGACACATGATCTCCAGAACTGGGAGAATGATTAGTAACATTAGGAGATTCACATCGCGTGTCACGTGAGTGCAGGTCCCTAGACTAGTAGATGGATTTAGGAGGACATCGGGAAGAAGAGCTATTTCTGCTCGAAGGTGAGCTCCTGCATTTGGATGTAACGTGGAGAAGGGAAAAACGTGTTCATCGAAGATGACATCCCTAGATATATAGATGCGCCCTACTAGAGGATCAAGACATTTATACCCTTTGTGTTTGTTGCTATAACCAAGGAAAACACACTTCTTGGATCTAAATTCGACTTTCCTTTCATTGTATGGCCGGAGGTTCGGCCAACAAGCACAACCAAAGGTTTTAAGGAAATTATAGTCAGGATCTGTACCATAGAGGCGATGGAGAGGTGTATCATTGTCTATGACCTTAGATGGTAATCTATTGATGAGATAGACGGCGGTGAGAAAAGCTTCGTCCTAGAACTTGAGGGGCATAGATGCGTGGGCGAGCAGCGTGAGACCGACTTCGACAATGTGTCGATGTTTACGTTCAGCGGCTCCATTTTGCTGATGAGTGTGTGGGCAGGAAAGAAGATGTGTAATTCCCATATGGGTAAAAAAGGAGCTCAGGGCCTAGTATTCCCCACCCCAATCGGTCTGAATAGTACGATTTTTTCTATCAAATTGTCGTTCAACTAGAGTTTGAAAATCACGGAAGCATTCAAACACTTCAGATTTGCGACGTAGCAAATAGATCCATACAAATTTACCATGATCGTCAATGAAGCTAACTTAGTACTTGTTTCGACCAACTGAACTAGGGGCTGGACCCCATGCATCTGAAAAAATTAAATCAAGTGGACTAACTGACACACTAGAAGATCTAGAGTAAGGCAGCTGATGGCTCTTGCCTCTCTGACAAGCATCACATATGCTATATTTATTTGACTTGACCACGAAAGGAAGTTGATGACGACCGAGGCCACGCTGGACAATGGGTGTAGCAAGATGCCCTAGCCGATGATGCCAAAGGGATGAAGACGGCTTGGTTACTCCAAGCGCTGCTTTATTCGACGACTAAATCGGATAGAGACCGCCCTTACATCTGCCCGCGAGGATGGTTCTCCTCGTTGACTAATCCTTGACCAAAAAATGTTCAGGATGAAATTCAAAGTAAACATGATTGTCACGAGCAAGGTTATTGACGGAAAGAAGACAGTTTGCAGTTGGAACATGTAAGATATTTCTGAGAGCAATATGACTAGTAGGGGACTGCAAAGCACTGTGACCAACATGTTGAATCTCCATACCTGATCCGCTTGCCGTGTGGACTTGTTCACTACCATGGTACTTTTCACGAGTGGTGAGCTTTTCTAGCTCACTCGTGATATGATCCGTCGCACCGGTATCCATATACCAGTTCGTGTCGATGCCGTACAACGACGTAGTTGCTGAAGATGCTGACTTCTGTTGTGGAGGACTGGTAACGGTGGCGTCAAAACGTTTGAAGCACCGATAGGCCGGGTTGCCCTATTTGCCACAAACTTAGCAGATGACACCTTGTTCGAAGGGATGACGTGGAGCCCCACCGCCACAACCAAAGCCGCCACGACCGCCACGCCCGCCACCATTGCGTCCGCCGCTGTTACGTCCTCCACCTCCACGACCACCAGCACGGTTGCCCTTGGTGGCGATGTTTGCTGATGACGAGTTGCTGCCGCCGTGTCGCAGATTGATCCGCTGCTCATGACTGATGAGCTGGGTGAATAGCTCACTGACGGAGATGGGCTCGACTCGATTTGCCACCATAGTGGTGACCGGATCAAAATCCTCGCCGAGACCATTGAGAAGATAGGAGATCATCTCCTCACTTTCAAGCGGATGTCCTGCCACCGCCATATCATCTGCTAGAGACTTGACTTTTGCAAAGTATTCTCCAACAGTAGATGTATCTTTGGTCGAGTTCGCCAAAGCCATCCGGGTGGAAATAATCTTGGCACGAGATTGAGAGGCGAACATCGCTTCAATCACCGCCCAAGCACTCTTCGCCGTGACCTCGGTGTTGACATGACCGAGGATCTCCTTCGAGAGATTTGTGAGCAGATAGCTCAGGCCCATCTGGTCCTTGGCCACCCATGGTGCGAACTCAGGATTCACAACACGGGGCTCCTTCTCCTTCCCCGGTGGCTCAGCCGTAGCTTCGAGCCAGTCAGCAATCTGGGCACCACGGAGTGTCGCGACTACCTGCGCCTTCCATGACTGGTGATTGAATCGAGTGAGTTTCTCTGTTACTGGTGGGAGGAAGGTGGTGAAAGACATGGCAGCAGAAGCTACAGAGGACGAGGAAACGAAAGCCATGGAAGAGTTCCGTGTGGAAGAAGGCTCTAAATACCATGTGAAATTGGATTGAACGAGATGCCATTCCAGGCTCTCGGCTTCATGTTAAATAGCACGGGAACAGCCCCCGGCGTGGCTTGTACAAGGGGCATGATCGTGAGCTTAATCTACAAGTAAACAATTATCAACTCCTACAATCTAGGGGTGGCACAACCGCACACCTCCCTGATATGTAGACCTAACTAAGCTCACGATCATAACAAACATGTTACATAATCTAACATGCCCTACCTTTGTTCCACCGAGGCACACCATGGACGAATTGCACGTTAGCAACAGGAACTATGAGGCATCGCGTGTGTTTGCTTATGTCTACCTCGACCAGGCAGTGCACAAGCCCAGACCACTTCATTCGTCGTGCTATGGAGGAGGTGTGCGACAACCCGGCTTTCCACCTCACTGCTTTGTAGGATCTTAGGAAGGGTAAATATCCTAGAGGGATGGGGGTGAATAGGCCTGTAAAAATTCACTTCAAGAAGATGTCAAACACAAGGGCGGCACTACCGGCCTCTATAGGGCGGCACTGCCGACCTACAAATAATAAGCAGATAGAGCTGAGGTTTGGCAGGGAGTAACTAGGTACCAAGGTGAGTCCTTCCCTACAAAATCAACACAAGAACCAGTTCGAAGACTGGTTACCACAGAAATCACTTCTTTCCTTGAATCGCTAACACAAACCCTAGCACAAGATATATTGCAAGAATAAAACCCTAGGGGACCAGCACACAAGACACGATGTTTATCCCGTGGTTCAACTCGCCACCAAGGCTTGCCTAAGTCCACGTTGTTGAGGTGCCACAAAGGCTAGGAGCTTTGCAACTCCAACTCAATCTCAAGTCAAGGAAGTGAATCCTTGAGATGAGGGGTAATACCTTAGCTTCACAAGTCGATTACAAACCTCCCTAGGCTGCCACAAACAAGGGCAAGCTCTAGGGCGACGCCTAGCCGGCTAGGAACAAGCTCCAAGGGTAACAAACCCTAGCACCGTCGGCCAAACGTGAACCACAAGCTCTTAGACTTTGGAAAGTAGTAGATCCGCTCTCTAGGAGTGTTTGGCTGCCTTTTCCCTCAAGAATCTATGGTTGGAAGTGTGGGATTGCTTGGAGGGTGAAGGTCAACAATGGAGTGAGAGAGAGGGAGAGAGAGCTCTGTTTCAAACGGTCGGATTGCGAGGAAGACGAAAGGGTACTGGACTGGTGAGGTGGAGAGCTTTCCAGCGGCTTTTTATAGTCAAGGAAATTCGCTGGGAATAGAGGGCGGCACTGCCGCCCTAGCTCAGTGTGTCTGCTGGATGAGAGTTTTGGCCTGGACACTGAGCTAGTTGAGTGCGTGTCTGGGATATATATTTAAGCATGGGATTCATATCTGAGCAAACATCACTAGATTCCCCCTTAATAGTACGACATACCTATACTCAAATTCAAACCATAAATGAATTTAAACCTTTGATGAGTAGAGTAGCCACCATAAGAATTAGAGTGCCTCCACCTTCTCTATGTCTTTCCTCTTTTTGTTAATACCTGCTTGTCATCTCAATAGATCTCATTAGTTCTTGAATTAAGCGGTCATCAATACCAAAACCCACTTAGGGCTTGATTGCACTTTCAATCTCCCCGTTTTTGGTGATTGATGACAACCCAATTCAAGCTCACAAAAGGTTAATCATAAATCTGAGATATACAATCATGGGTGTAGAGAACTCCCCCTGAATATGTGAATTGAGATTTGAATTCTCAAATTGGTATTAGAAACCAAGTCTCACAAATTCAAAGTGATTTGGGGCCTCCCCCTACAACCATGTTTGCTGTGGGGTGCTCAAAATATGTGTCACAGGATAAGACGTGATGCATATGACAGTTTATATGAAATAAAAGCACACAACCCTGGCTGTTGTAGCAGGGGGCAGCACTGCCGCTCTGGCTATAACAGTGAGGTAACAGCAAGGTTTCTACACAAGAAACAACAGATCTAAAACAACACAGGCATAGAGATAAAATAACTTGAATCGAAATCCACAAATACATGTCCATATCCAACATAAATAGAGTCAAACTAGTGCCTTATTACATAAAATAGAGTTTTGCGACGGCACTCAACCTCACATGCTAATAAACTAACTCTCAACGGATATGACATGAAGCTCAAATTGTAGCAAAAAAGATTTGACCCCCCCCAAACTTCTCCCCCTTTGGCATCAAGCGCCAAAAAGAGAAGAAAAGAGAAGGGGAACCAATCACTCCTCCATATCCTCATCATCACTGGAGATCACGGCGCGTCCAGCTCGGTGTGTAGTCTGTGTGAAGCGCGGACTACGCTGACGGCTTGAACGGCGAGGTGGAGGTGCAGCTGTCTCCTCCTCAACCTCCTCCTGCTGCTGCTAACGACGTGGTCTCCTGCCATACACCTGATCACAAGGAGCCCACTGAGAACTGTCCCACTGACCCTGCTCATCATGATCATCCTCATCACTGGAAACTGACAAGCGTGACAGATTATGAAGCACTGGAGGAGTCTCCACTGGAGGAAGTGGTGGAAGTCCCTGCAACTCCCTGGCTCTTGCAACTACCTCTCTGCTAGATACCTGCTCCTCATAGGTGATCCTGGCCTGATAAGTGCATGTAGTGAAGATGACCTTGATCCACTCTCCAAACTTCTTCATCCTCCTCCCACTCCTAGATCTGACATTAGAGCGAGAAAGAGAATGAGAAATCTCAGGACCTCCCTCTGTCTCTGAAAGGTACCACCCCCTGTAGAAGGTGGAACTGGTGGAGCAGTAGCTGATGGTGGACCTCCTCTGGTCTTCTTGATCACACACATGGTGTGCTCACAATCCTTGGGAAATCTCATCCCAGTGACCCTCTTAATCATAAACTGCAAATAAGGAGCATAAGGTAGCCTCCTCCTAGCATCATCCAAGGCACAGGCAAGCTCAATCCATACGAACCTCGGAATACTGAATCTCTCTCCATTGGGAAACCGAGACAAAACATTTGTGATGTATCCATTAAGATCAGTAGCACTGTCTTTAGGATTGAGAGTTACCCTTATGAAGTTGTTCAGAATGTAGTGAAGACTCCTGAGATTGGTCCTGGACTAGTTAGGCTCCCCATCAATCTGATCCTCCCATATGTAGCTCACTGTGTGTGGCTCAGCTCTAGCACCCTGGTGGATACTAGGTAAAGCCCTGTGCTCACTCCCAAAACCAAGAATTCGGCAGAAAGTGACATAGTCACAATGGTAGTGGCGACCGTCAGTCATCCAATGAATCTCATCCTTCTCCTGATCCCAAAAGTAAGTAGCATGAAACTGAGCAAGGATCTCTGTGTTCCAATCATACCTAAAGCCCATGAGGTCAGTCATCTGAAAATGATCACACACATTGATAGCCCTAGTCAACTAAACATCTTTTCTGCTCTTCAACTCAGCAAAGTCAATGTACTGCATCTTGCATATCTTGCTAGTTGGCATGACATAGATGGCGGTAGCATAGAAGTTGGAATGAAAGATATTCCAAAAACGGTAATCAATACCTCTCATCTTTGACACTGTATAGGATTGACTGCCCTAGCCTCCTGAGTAGCCTTCCAAGACCTTGAGTAATTTGTGACAGCATGCTGATAGGAGTCCTCAGGTGCTGCAAGTAGGTACTCTCCATCAACCTCCTGTATGTACCTGGGATCAAACTCAGTGAGGTGATGAGGTGTCTCTGGCCACCAAGGAATCTCATAGCCCTCCATCAAATGCTGCGTCTCTATCAAAGGGAGCCTGCGTCTTCCCACTAGCCTTGTGGCTTGGCTCCTTGTCAACCCGCTTCCTCCTGCCACCGGCTGCACTTCCTTCACCACCAGGATTCATCTATGCAACACATATAAAGACTAGATAAGAAACTGTCTATGACAGTGTGTAGATGAAATTAATAACAGAGGTTAAACAGAGGAAGAAATACAGATAAGAACCTAAGTGGAGGCTTGCTGTTTGAATTAGCAGGGGTAGGGCGGCACTGCCGCCCTCAGGTGCTCTACTGAATTTTCTCTAGATTTCTTTCTCTGTCTAAATTCTAGTTTCAACTACTTCTACACCTCGTCAAAATTTCAGAATCATAGTCCATTTAAACAGAACATGATGCCCTAGACAAGGATATGAAGGGTAAAATATATTCAGGGACAAAATTTGGATTAGGATATGAACTCAGCCCATCTAGATCTACTCTTCCCAGGAAACAGAGCATAACAGATGGATTCTGCTAGGGGCGGCACTGCCGACCCCCAGGGCGGCACTGCCGCCCTGCCCGTGTTCACCCGAAAAGTGTGAACCGAAATCCATCGAGTCCAAGCCCTAAGACTACTTCCAATCCCTTCATACACCTCCCAGAAACATAAATTCCCAACTAGAACCATCACATTGCATAGATCGAACCGAAAAGGTTAGGTTAGGTTTTCACCTTGCTTCCAAATCGTGGGATTGAAGGGGAAAGAGGAGAGGGTTGCCTCCCACAAGCAGCAAGTCCACCAATCTCGCAGAAAGTCGATGGTGGAGGGTTGAGGAGCGGCAATGCCGGCTAAGGGGACGACAATGGAGCTCCTAGGTCACCTCTATGGAAGAGAGGAGAGGGGAGGGTGTTCTGGTCGAGGAAGAGGCGGCGTGACCATGGGCACTCAGCATTGGAAGGGTTTTATAAAGGCCCACGGGTCCACGAAAGATTCACCCGAATCTACCCAAAGGTCAGAGGGCGGCACTGCCGGCCTGGGTGTGAGATAGCTACTGGACGAATTCTTGTTGGACTGTTCTTTATATTAGATATGGACATATATGCCTAGGAGTTATGACTAGTAAGCATTCAACATTACAGACAATGGTCACAACCCCTAGTTGGTCTTTTGAAAGAGGTTTTGAAACATATAATTGAAGATTTTCATAAGGCTTTTCCTATGTCGCTAGGTTGACAAACAAATGTGTGCTATAAATCAAACCAGGTTACGGGAGTCAAGAATATTTAGCTCACTACGCAAAGCACAAAACCTTGTCTCATCTAGAGGCTTAGTGAAGATATCGGCTAGTTACTTTTCGGTGCTCACATGGCGAATTGCGATATCTCCTTTTAATTCGTGGTCTCTCAAGAAGTGATGACGGATGTCTATGTGTTTTGTTCTAGAGTGAGTAACCGGGTTATTTGCAAGCTTAATGACACTCTCGAAATCTTTTAAGGTTTGCCTCATTCAAAGTAGTTGAGCACAACATGCACCGGCTGCAACATACTCAGCCTCGACGGTGGAAAGGGCTACACAATTTTGCTTTTTAGAATCCCAAGACACTAGGGACCGTCCAAGGAATTGACATGTCCCCGAAGTGCTTTTTCGGTCTACCTTGCAACCGGCATAATCGGAATCCGAATAGCCAAGTAGATCGAACTTGGAGCCCTTAGGATACCACAAGCCAAGGTTAGGAGTGTGTACTAAATATCTCAAGATTCTCTTAACCGCCACCAAGTGGCACTCTTTCGGGTTAGGTTGAAATCTAGCACACATGCACACACTAAGCATTATGTCCGGCCTAGATGCACAAAGATAAAGGAGAGAGCCGATCATGGAGCGATATACCTTTAGGTCCATGGCTTTTCCTTCAACATCAAGATCTAGATGTCCATTGGTTGGCATTGGAGTTTTGATGGGCTTCACATTCACCAAGTCAAAATTCTTTAGCATGTCTTGAGTGTACTTGGCTTGACATAGAAAAGTCCCTTCCTTCAATTGGTTGATTTGAAAACCAAGGAAGAACTTGAGCTCACCCATCATGGACATCTCAAACCTCTTAGTCATAGTCCTACTAAACTCTTCACAAAAGGAAGCATTAGTACTACCAAATATTATGCCATCGACATATATTTGGCACACAAAGATATCTTTATTGAACTTGTAAGTGAAGAGGGTAGGATCGGCTTTGCCTATCTCAAAGCCTTGCTTGAGCAAGAATTCCTTAAGGCATTAATACCATGCTCTTGGTGCTTGCTTAAGCCCATAGAACGCCTTTTGGAGTTGGAAGACATGGTTGGGGAACTTGGGATCTTCAAAACCAGGTGGCTGCTCAACATACACCAACTCTTGTATTGGGCCATTGAGAAATGCACTCTTGACATCCATTTGATATAGCTTGAAGTCATGATGGGCAGCGAAGGCTAGAAGCATCCGAATTGCTTCAAGTCTTGCCACCGGTGCATACGTTTCTTCAAAGTCCAAGCCCTCTACTTGAGTGAACCCTTGAGCCACCAATCTTGCCTTGTTCCTTGTCACCACACCATTCTCATCTTGCTTGTTGCGGAATACCCATTTAGTGCCTATCACATTGGTATTGGGCCTTTCCACCAAAGTCCACACTTGATTCCTCTCAAAGTTGTTTAGCTCTTCTTGCATTGTCATAATCCAATCCGGGTCATCAAATGCTTGCTCTACCTTCAAGGGTTCCAAGGAGGAAACAAACGAGTAATAATGACAAAAGTTTTCTATATGAGAACGAGTTGTTACCCCCTTGCGGATGCTTCCAAGAATGTTGTCAACGGGGTGACCCCGTTGTATAGTTTGGCGTAGTCTTGGGTGTTCAACACCTCCTTGATTTTCTGATGTACTAGCATCTTGTTCTTGTTCAAATATAGGCTCTATGTTCAGCCCTTGAGGTGATGAAGTCCTTGCTGGACTGCTTGCTGCTAGTTCACTGGGGGTGGCACTGCCGCCCTGCTGAACTGCAGCAGGTGTTTGCTGCTGTTGGTTGTTGAGTATGACAGCGGAATCTTGATCAGCAACACCTTGAGGTTCCTCATGATCAGCATCTTCATCTTTCAATGGCCTAATTTCTCCTATGACCAAATCCTTCATTGCTTCACAAGGTGGGTTCTCCTTTCCTACAACACTTGCATCAACTTGCTCTACTTGAGAGCCATTAGATTCATCAAATGTCACATCTATCGTGATCTCAAACTCTACCAACGGTTTGGTTGTAGACACGATAGGTATGCTCATTTGATCCATAACCAAGTAATATGCCAATATCAACTTTAGGAGCAAATTTAGAGGTTTTGGGTCTTTTGTTGAGAATAAACACTTTGCACCCAAAAACTCTAAATTAAGACACCTTTGGTTTGTTACCGGTTAGGAGTTCATATGATGTCTTTTGAAGCTTTTTGTGTAGGTAGAGACGATTGATGGCATGACATGCGGTGTTGATTGCTTCATACCAAAAGATGTCTGAAGTCTTGTATTCATCAAGCATTGTCCTTGCCATATCAATGAGAGTCCTATTCTTCCTCTCTACCACACCATTTTGTTGAGGGGTGTAAGGAGCTAAAAACTCATGTTTGATGCCCTCATCATCAAGAAACTCTTCCACCATGGTGTTCTTGAACTCGGTCCCATTGTCACTTCTCACTTTCTTGAAAGGGAGACCAAATTCCTTTTGAGCCCTTCTCGCAAAGGTTTTCACCTTGTCTTGTACCTGAGACTTATCATAAATAAAGAACACCCCAAGTGAAACGAGAATAATCATCAACAATTACTAATCCATATTTGTTACCACCAATACTTATGTAGGCAACCGGTCCAAAGAGATCCATATGAATCAACTCCAAAGGTTGAGTGGTGGTCATGATGCTCTTTGGTGGGTGAGGTACACCTACTTGCTTTCCGGCTTGGTAAGCTCCACATATCCTATCTTTCTCAAAATGAACATTTGTTAGTTCAAGGATGTGTTCATTCTTTAGGAGTTTTGCCAAGTTCCTCATCCCAACATGGGCTAGTCGGCGATTCCATAGCCAACCCATGCTAGATTTTGCCACTAAACAAGTCTCAAGCTTAGCCTTACTTTTGTTGAAATCAACTAGGTAAAGCTTGCCCTTCAAACGACCCGTAAAGACAATAGAGGAATCCTCCCTCTTAAGAACTTCCACACCCTTATCCGTAAAGAGACAATTGTAGCCGATCTCACAAAGTTGTGAAACGGAAAACAAGTTGTAACTTAACGAATCAACATGCAAAACATTGGAGATAGAATGATCTAGAGTTATAGCAACTTTACCAAGACTGATCACATCCCCCTTTGAGTTGTCTCCAAAGACAATGTTCTCACTTGCATCGGTTGAGGGGGTATATGAACTGAACATACTCCTTTCTCCGGTCATATGATTTGTACATCCACTATCAAGCACCCAACTTGATTCACCGTAGGACTGTGCCTACAAAACAAGTTTAGTTGCTTGATTTAGGTCCCCAAAGATTCTTGGGGCCTTGCATGTTAGTAACAAGGGTCTTAGGAACCCAAATGAAAGCATTAAGGTAAATGTTATTCTCATTGCCAATGTGCTTGGAAATAACTTCTCCCTTGTTGTTGTTCTTCAACTCGAAACAAGATTTCAAACTTGAGCGAGATGCTTGAGCCTTGGATTGATATGAATATCTATTTGGAGTGGCCCAGATAGTTTCCTTTGGCTTCTGCACCTCATTCTTCACCTTACACACCACTTTGGTATGGTTGTTGTGGGTGCGGGGAGCAGCACTGCCGCCCTTCACAGCGGCACTGCCACCCTTGGCTGGCTGTGCTGCTTGGGGTGAGGCTTGTGCCACTTGCTGTGCAGGCCCCTTTGTACCCATTCTCCCACTACTCATAAACTGAACATATTCAACTCCTTTGACAACCTTTCTTCCATTCTCTTTGCCTCCATGAGTGAGGACAAGTCCATCCTTGATGAAAGGATGTCTTCCATCTTTGAATTGTGGATTCTTTGGTTGGTTCACTTTGCCACTTGCTGAGTTCTTGCCATCATTACACTTCTCTTTCAACAAAGCATTGAGCCTAGCAATTTCCTTCTTCATGGCTTCCACATTAGCAAGGTTAGTGGAATAAGCATTTATACCAATTTCAAAACATCTTCCACAACCTTGGCTAGTGGAGGGAATAGAGGAATCCTTTAAGGTAGAGGACTGTGGGTTGCTGTCCCAAAGAGGCTATATTGTAGCTCCATTTCTTTGTGCTTTTCATCCAAGACACAATACTTTTCATGGAGTGAAATATTTTCCTTCTTTGTGAGAGCATGATCTCCTTGCTCTTTGGCCAAGGCCTTTTGCAAGGATTTCACCTCACTTCTCTCTTCCTTAAGAGCTTCCTTGTTGGCAATATACATTTTCTCAAGTTCATCAAGATCATTTTCTCTATTGTCCAACTCTACTTGGGTTTCCTCTAATTCCTCCTTTAGCTTAGAGATTATTAGTGTTATCTTAGGATTTAGGTTCTTTATGATTTTATCTATTTCCTCATCACTAGAACCTTCATCACAAGAGGTATCACTAATATCACTACTAGAAGCATCATGAGAAGGAGGAGGGGGTTTTGCTCTTGATTTTACCTTCTCACCCTTTGTCATAAGACAAATGTGAGGGGAGTAGTAGTCATCATCATCACTTATGTTGTTGAAGAGCTTCGGTGTAGAGGATGGTTCTTGGATAGCAATAGTTGCAAGCTTTCCATCCTCGTCACTTTGGCTCTCTAGTGAAGAGTCCCACTCATGGACAATGTGGGCTTCACCCACTTGCTTGAACCTTCTCTTGTTCTCAAACTTGCCATCTTATCTTTCTTTCTTGCGGAAGCCATCTTTCTTCTCATTTGGGCAATTTGTAATAAAATGCTCGGTGCTCCCACAATTGTAGCAAGTTCTCTTCTTCTTGCTAGGGAACCTTCTCTTCACAAACTTGTACCCATTTTGCTTCAAGCCCTTGTTGTACTTCTTGATGAAGAATGCCATGTCCTTGATCTCTTCAAAATCAGCCCCATCATCTTCATCATCACTTGAGGAAGAAGTGAAGTCATCTTCTTGTTGCACTTCCTTCATTTTCTTGGGCTTGCTTGTGGATGCTTGCTTGCTGCCCTCTTTCTTGCTTGGGAAGCTTTTCTTGGTAGCTTTGCTTGACTTGAGAGCCACATCCTTGATCTTCATGCCATCGAGTTTTGATTGTAACTCTCCAAGCTTTCTTTTTTCATTTGCTTCCTCTCTTTGCATGTCAAAGGTCAACAATCTTCCAAGCACATCATTGGGAGTGAAATGCTCAAACTTCTTCTTGTCTCTAATCAAGGTGACCACGGTCTCATTCCTAGGTGAGTAAGCTTCCAACATGATTTTCACCACCTTGTGATCATCAAGCTCCTCACAACCATATCCTCTAATTTTGCCCACCATGGTCATCAACCGGTCAAACATCTCTTGTGCACCTTCACCATTCACAATCACAAACCTATTGAGCTTAGCCATCATCAAGTCAATCTTGGCCTTTCTCACCTTATCCACACCTTCATGAGCTAGGTGTAAGGTGTCCCAAATTTGCTTGGCCACATCCACATTCATCACTCTATTGTACTCATTTCCTCCAATGCACTAAGGAGAATGCTTGTAGCTTGAGCATTGAGATGGACAACGATCATCTCCTCATTTGTTGGCTCTTCGGGATCCTCCGGTGCCTGCACACCTTTCACAACAATCTCCTAAAGACCGGGGTGAAGACCAATAAGGTAAGCCTTCATCAAATGCTTCCACTTAGCAAAGTTAGTCCCATCGAAATGAGGTAACTTGCCGGTGGGAACATTTACAAAGGACTTACGGTCTCGGTTAGTCAAATAAGAATAGTTGAAAGAGACGGCGGAATACTTCTTTTTGTTGTTGTTGCTGCCATCATCCTTCTCCTTGTTCTTCTTCTTTCCACCCTTGGAGTCGTAGTAGGATACATCATCATCACCATCATCCGAGCTACTTGATAGCTCACTAGATGAAGCATCCTTGGTCTTCTTTTCCTCCTTCTTCTTACTTGCTGCCCTTCTCTTGGCTCTTTCTTCTCTCTTGATTCTTCTCTCTTCCTTTCTTTCCTTCTTCTCATCTTTTCTTTTCTCTTCTCTTTTCTTTTCTCTAAGTGCTCTTCTTTCTTTCTTTGCTTGTTGCTTTTCCACTTCGGTGGTGTTGACAGCGGGAAGTGAGGAGTAGCTTGAATCGGATAGGTTGCTGCTACTCCCATCTTCCACTGCCACCTTTGCCGCTTCCTCACCAACTTGAGGCATCACCGAACCTTGACCCGTTTCCATACTTCACGCAGTGAAGCGTATACGAAGTATCCTTGCTCTGATACCATTTGTAGGATCTTAGGAAGGGTAAATAGCCTAGAGGGGGGGTGAATAGGCCTGTAAAAATTCACTTCAAGAAGATGTCAAACACAAGGGCGGCACTGCCGGCCTACAAATAATAAGCAGATAGAGCTGAGGTTTGGCAGGGAGTAACTAGGTACCAAGGTGAGTCCTTCCCTGCAAAATCAACACAAGAACCAATTCGAAGACTGGTTACCACAGAAATCACTTCTTTCCTTGAATCGCCAACACAAACCCTAGCACAAGATATATTGCAAGAATAAAACCCTAGGGGACCAACACACAAGACACGATGTTTATCCCGTGGTTTAGCTCGCCACCAAGGCTTGCCTAAGTTCACGTTGTTGAGGTGCCACAAAGGCTAGGAGCTTTGCAACTCCAACTCAATCTCAAGTCAAGGAAGTGAATCCTTGAGATGAGGGGTAATACCTTAGCTTCACAAGTCGATTACAAACCTCCCTAGGCTGCCACAAACAAGAGGCAAGCTCTAGGGCGACGCCTAGCCGGCTAGGAGCAAGCTCCAACGGTAACAAACCCTAGCACCGCCGGCCAAACGTGAACCACAAGCTCTTAGGCTTTGGGAAGTAGTAGATCCGCTCTCTAGGAGTGTTTTGCTGCCTTTTCCCTCAAGAATCTATGGTTGGATGTGTGGGATTGCTTGGAGGGTGAAGGTCAACAATGGAGTGAGAGAGGGAGAGAGAGCTCTGTTTCAAACGGTCGGATTGCGAGGAAGACAAAAGGGTACTGGACTGGTGAGGTGGAGAGCTTTCCAGCGGCTTTTTATAGTCAAGGAAATTCGCTGGGAATAGAGGGCGACACTGCCGCCCTAGCTCAGTGTGTCTGCTGGATGAGAGTTTTGGCCTGGACACTGAGCTAGCTGAGTGCGTGTCTGACATATATATTTGAGCATGTGATTCACATCTGACCAAACAGCACTAGAATCCCCCTTAATAGTACAACATACCTATACTCAAATTCAAACCATAAATGAATTTAAACCTTTGATGAGTAGAGTAGCCACCATAAGAATTGGAGTGCCTCCACCTTCTCTATGTCTTTCCTCTTTTTGTTAATACCTGCTTGTCATCTCAATAGATCTCATTAGTTCTTGAATTAAGCGGTCATCAACATCAAAACCCACTTAGGGCTTGATTGCACTTTCATGCTTCCTCACGCGGGGTTGGGATCATGGTGTTCCCAAGCCAGGAGGAGAGTGAGCAGGTGGTGCCAGGTCCCCCATTGCCTATGACGACAATGAGATCACGGTGGAGAGGCACGAAGAGGCAGACAACCGCTTCTTTGAGTTCTACAACATCTACACCGAGATCGCCGCTGTGGACTTCTTGCTGGAGCACTAGGATGAGCTGCTCGCCAGGGAGATGCTCGGAGTGGTTGGCAACGTCTGCTGCATCGACCCAGAGTGCCTGCTCGAGACCAACTACACCTCCAGGCGGGCTGTGGTTCGTCTGGACCACGATCCGGAGGTCCCTGATCAGCTTCTCGTTCGTAACCACTGTGGGCTTGCCTCCATTGCCAGAATCCATATCATATGCACTTGGCTTGATGCTAACCCCACACCTGATTTCGGCAACTACACCTTTGGGCCTACTCCTGCGCTCCACACGCAACCTGCATACCACCCCGTCGGCAACCCTGCCACTCAAGTGCCTGCTAACCCACAAAACCTTGTTGCCTCGGTGCTTGAGTGAGAGCTTCCCACTGTCACTCCTAACCTATGCCCGGTGCACACTAGGCGCCCCACTCCTCACCCCACTGCCGCTTTCAAGATCTATAATGTTTATTTTGGTTGTTTTTACATCCGTGGTCATTTAAAAAATTCAAATTTTAAATTTTTATAATTCAAATGCATTTTTTCATGACAAGATGATCTGGAATCAAAAAGTTGTCAACATAAAGTTTAACTTTTCGAGATCTATAAAGTTTATTTTTGTTGTTTGATCGTATATTCATCCGACAGGGTCGTCCTAATATTATTCACAAATCTTATCTCTCTCTTGTAGTTTCATAAACTAGAGATATATTGTGAACAAATTTACTTAAACTTTATCATTTAAGAAATGACCAAAATAAACATTGTATATCTATGCCGATCTATCTCGATCTTGAAAGGAATAAATGTTGGTCTTACTACAATTAGTAAAATACTAAATGTAGCAAGATCCAACTAATGAATCTACCAACAACAACAAGTTTCCTTCCTAATTTCTAATGGGCAATGCTAAGGTATAAACTTTACCTCTGAGGAGGTAATATTTCAAATCAATCTGAGCCGTTGATTTTTTTACATTTTATAAATTATTTAATAGACTACAAATCTAGGAAAACAAAATAAAATCTTGTCACATCCCCTAATAACGGGAGGTATCAATGATCCAGAAAGGCATGCAACGATCCCCGCATGCAAGCCGATTCCTCTAATCATGGACTAATGACACGTTATTTGCATTAACGTGCATGAATAGATAGATAAAGTACGTGAATAATTATTGTCTTCAAAATTAAATTAATACTAAATATAAATTCAAATTTGAACTAGTCGATTCATATACACATATAATGCGTGTGATGTTTTCTGCAAAATATCAATATATTAATATAGTTTTTACTAGTATTAGAGCTTGCAACAATTAAACAAAATGTCTCTAAATTAATATATAATATAGAAACTGTTATTAAATTCTAAAGTTACAAACATATTTTTTTTATCAAATTCTAAAGTTACAAATGAAATTACGTTACATGCACACTTAACACGCATACACAGGTTAATAATACGCATTAGTGTCACGTATCCACGTTAACACAAGCATACACATGCAAAACATATTGTACATAAAACTATTATGTGTCACGTTATTTGTATACACACGGTAAAAAAGTGTCATGTATCCACCTCACCTAAAATGCATACACGCTACAAATTTAAATGCAAATCAAATATATATCAAGTCCAAAGTTATAAAATAAAAAAGGTTTACCGTATAGAGATCATGCATACATCAATCAAATCTAGAAAAAATATTTTTTATATTTAAAACTTTCCTTATTTATCCTGTTTTATAAAATAAAAATTTAATAAATATACATTTCATCAATTACCTCTTAGAAGGTAATAGTTCATCGTGACCATCGGATCAAAATCAATAAACGACTCATAGTCGTTTGGGTGTACCGCAACAAAGCCCATTTCTAATAGATTTGATAATTGTTGATTAGATCTAAACCAAACAGTGAAGCCATGAGGATACAACTATATTTGATAAAGACGAAAACGATAACCGATGATTAGATCTAAACCAAGCAGTGAGATCACAAGGATACAACTATATTTGATAGAGATAAATTGATAACTAATTTATATTAAAACTTGCAGTAGGGATCAAAATGATATAGCCGTATAAGAAAAGATGTAAGTCGTGACGGTACTCACAACAAACTAGAGGTTAGACTTAACCGATGTGATCCTGTTTGTGAAAGCAACTCGCTGGAATCTTTAGTACTCCTACTCCTAATGCAATAGCAAAAGTCGTAAAGGTTTGTTTGATTGATCGAATGATGTTTTTACCGAAGCCGGGGTCTAGATCTAAAATCAAGTCCTAGTTGAATACGATTACAAAACTTAAAAGGAAAAATTCTGAATTAAGATAACAGGCACTCCATCTTTTTCTTTTTCTTGAGGTCCAACGTGTCTCTCCAATCGACCGAAAACTGCCCTGAAATAATATGTTGATGAAGTTAGTTTTTTCTCGAATACGTAAAAGGTTTGCACATCTTTTGTATAAAGACGAGAAAGAGTTAAGTTTACAACGACGCGCCACGATGGCGTACTAGGGGAAGACTGTTATACAATCGGATCTGCCCTCCCCCTAGCTGAAGGGAACCAAACGCTATTACTCGCTAATTAATAATGAAACTACCTGATGAAGTTAGTAGATAGCCGATTCCCTTCATAATTTGGCTCTATGTAAAATCACACATCCCTTTCCAAAATCTAGTGTAAACAGGTATGAATATAAAATGCTAAAACATCTTATAATTTGAGACATACAAAGTAGAAGGTAATTTTACATCAGAAATCATAAACTATTTATAAACCTCACCAACTACTTTTATACTGTTTTTTCTTATATATTTACGCTAGATACCTCGTCCTACTTCTTCCTCTCTCCACTTTCTTCCATCTTGAAATTGGCACTATGATATGCACGCGTATATATGTGCATGTGATGTGGTTTTTTCCAAGTGTCGAGAGGTGGGTTTGAAACTTATTGGAGATGATTTTTGGTTTTAATTTTACCAAAATTGCTGGATTGGAGAGACTATTTTAGACACTCTTCGATATGCTCCTAGGCTGAAAAAAAAGCGACAGGTCTTAATTCTTAAAGAGGCTAACTGGATTCTGGCGATGGGAGCCCTGCCCAAGAGTTGGCCGGCCAAATATTGGTTGTCGCCAGAGGATTCACCAGCACAGCAGGTATCCAAAGTTAGAGAGCAATACTAGCATATATGTATGCATAGGACAGGCTGCCGAAGGGAGCCAAATGTTAGGCTGAGAAACTGAGAGATCCAAACGTACGTTTTGCTTGTCTGTAGCCGATGGCTGCTATTATTGGCACTGATCGTGATCGCAATGAGCACATGCTACTGTACATATATATATATACTACATACACTACACTATACATCGATGAATATGTGTTGTAGTCTTCAAGACCCAGCGTGCAGAAGCAAAAGGTAACACATGAGTCTACCTACCAAGCCACGCCGCACGCTCGCTCCTTGACACGCTTAGCTTCTGCCCGTCATCTCAAATCTTTGAAGTACGATATGTGGGATTGGGAATTTGGGATTTGGGACTGGATGGCTGCTAGCGACTGAACGAGTCCGGAGACCGGACCGGCGTTCCCATTCAGTTTCCTTTGGCCGCACCCGCACTTGACCCTCTCTTCCTTCTCTTCCGTCAGAGTTTTGAATCGCTCGTTTCCGCCACCGCCGGCAGTGCCGCTGGTCTACCGTCTGCCCTACCCCCATAAGCTGCTGTCCACGGATTGTTCGTGCAGCGCGGAGCGAGTTGAGGAGGGTTTCTTTTTCTGTGGCGAAGGTTTTTGCTGCCTCTTGCGCGCGAGGGCTGCTGTCACTGTCAAAAAAATACTGGATTTCTAATGTTTCTAAACAGTAATAAAACATTTATCACTGGTCATAGCAAATGTGACCACATTTAGTAGAGAAGATTTATACTAAATTTTAAATGCTTAGTATTAGGAGAATTTGACGTCACTAGCTAGAAGTTTTAAATTCTGGTTGTGCGTTCTTGTTCGTGTGCTTTTGTTTTTATTTCTTTGTTTCATTGAGCAAGGCCGGTCGATGCATTCAGGTGCATGTTTGTGTTGGATTTCGGGTTCTGTTTGCTTTTGTTTTTTTGGTGTATCTTTATTGTGCGCTCTTAGGCAGTAATAGTACGTACACTCTGTTTTGAGTCGGTGATCGAACAACACAATGCATGGTAGTGCTACAGTTGGAAACGGACCTTTACATACACAATGTAAATATATAGTCGGCACGACACTTTTGTTTGGCAGAAAGTTAGAGAAAGTACAGGTGTAGACGATTCATAAAGTAGCAAAGAATGAATAATTATATATATGATCTGTTTTGGCAAGATATCAGCCCCTAGCAAGATATACCTGACAGAAATTGAAGTTTACAGATTAGATTGGATTCCACAGTTTTTCCTTTGAGCTATTGATCAGTCTTAATATTCTTCTGCACTTGAATTTCTAACACCACCAAAGGATCTAAATATATATCAGCTAGAATTCCATAGTGTTATGATCTCAAGTTTCTTTCCATTCAGCTTGTTATACTATTGCTGAAACCATACATTTCAGACGTTTTATCTGTACATGTTGGGAGGCTGATTCGTTGACGTCCCTCCTTATCCGCTTGCTTGGTTTCTACTTAATCCGTTTTAAATTATAGTTCGTTTAACTTTTTCAACTCTAAGTTTGACCACTCGTTTTATTCATTTTTTTGTGTAAAATATCATTTTTGTTTGTGTGTGGCTTACTTATTTAATAAATAGTCTACATGAATGACTTAAATTTGACTATGTTTGCACAAATTTTTTGAATAAGACGAGTGGTCAAAGTTGAGGTCAAAAAAGTTAAACGAATTATAAATTGAAACGGAGGGAATAGTTTCCACTAACTTCCTATTGCCAACAAAAAATATAATTGGGGTTGCTTTGCATTTACTCATGCATGCAGAGCGAAAGGGTAAAACTAAATGGACCCGTCGCAGGGGGAGAGGTTAAAGAGTTGCCGCCTCCCAAATGAGGAAACAAAGAAGCCGTACCACAAGGGGTGTCCCCCGGGGGTCAGCTGGATGAGGCGAAACAGAAACAGAACGGGCATCCCCTACTTTAACTTCTTCTACATCTGGATCATCGGGGCCCCACCTCCAGTAAAAAATTATCTGGCACCCCCCCTAGCTTTTTTTGTTTCTCTTGGTTTTTTGGGCCCAAAAAGCATAGTGGAACGGATGCAGTTATAGATCCAAATATTTTTGTTTAAATTCGGGGGGAAAACAATATATGACTTTTTTAAGACATTTGTCCCAAAAATGAGGAAAAAAATCTTCTATCAACGTGTTTCAAAACATAGGAAAATTGGGAGTCGCTTGGTCTAAATCTATTTTTTTCTTCATATATATTTTTTTTCGACAACCATTTTTTTTCCCCATATCAAATCATATATATTTTTTTTTGAAATTAAAATTTAAGATATTTTTTATGTGAAAGTTGTATATCTTGGGGAGATCTACAACTTTCTAGTTTTGAGTTTTTTCCCTTTGAGGTCATTAAGATGCTCAAAAAAAATTAATGAGATGTTTAGACCCCTTTGGGCATTTTCGACTTTTCACACTCGCAGTTTGACACC